>SJYX01011457.1:311924-324948 GCA_006410675.1 Oreotragus oreotragus
GCAGAGATATTACTTTGCCAACTAAGGTCCGTCTAGTCAAGGCTATGGTTTTTCCTGTGGTCATGTATGGATGTGAGAGTTGGACTGTGTAGAAGGCTGAGGGCAAAAGAATTGATGCTTTTGAACTGTGGTGTTGGAGAAGACTCTTGAGAGTCCCTTGGACTGCAAGGAGATCCAACCAGTCCTTTCTGAAGGAGATCAACCCTGGGATTTCTTTGGAAGGAATGATGCTAAAGCTGAAACTCTGGTACTTTGACCACCTCATGCGAAGAGTTGACTCGTTGGAAAAGACTCTGATTCTGGGAGGGATTGGGAGCAGGAGGAGAAGGGGACGACAGAGGATGAGATGGCTGGATGGCATCACTGACTCAATGGTCGTGAGTCTGAGTGAACTCCGGAAGTTGGTGATGGACTGGGAGGCCTGGCGTGCTGCGATTCATGGGGTCGCAAAGAGTCAGACACAAACGAGCAAGTGAACTGAACTGAACAGGATTTTAAAAGCCTGTCCACTAAAATTTAGCAGCATCTATTTTACATATGAACTAATTATTATTCAACTGAAGAATGATGGCAAGTGCTAACATTTGAGTGCTTAAATGTAACATGTTTTGAGATAAACAATTCAAATAAATTATCTTTTATAATCTCACAGCTATCACAAAAGGAGTGAGTATTTTAAATGTTTATAGAAAGAAAAGAAGGGTTTACAGCTAAGTTAAATAACATTGCCAATTTACTCAGGTAGTAATGAAGGTGGCAGATATTGAACTAGGTCTCTGTGACCTGAAGCTTGAACACTTAACACTACTAATGTTCAGTCTATATTTACTGCTTTAGATATTTTTGTTGTTGTTGTTCAGTTGCTAAGTCATGTCTGACTTTGCAGCCCCAAGGACTTAAGCACACCAGGCTTCTCTGTCTTTCACCATCTCCCACAGTTTGCTCAAATTCATATCCATTGAGCTAGTGATGCTATCTAACCATCTCATCCTCTGCCGCCCTCTTCTCCGTTTGCCTTCAATCTTTCCCAGCATCAGGGTCTTTTCTAATGAGCCGGCTCTTCAGATCAGGTGGCCAAAGTATTGGAGTTTCAGCTTCAGCATCAGTTCCTCCCAGTGAGTATTCATGGTTGATTTCCTTTAGAATTGACTGTTTGATCTCCTGCAGTCCAAGGGACTCTCAGGAGTCTTCTCCAATATCACAATTTCAAAGCATCAATTCTTCGGCTCTCAGCCTTCTTTATGGTCTAACTCTCACATCCATACATGATTACTGGAAAAACTATAGCTTTGACTATATGGACTTTTGTAGGCAAAGTGATGGCTCTGCTTTTTAATACACTGTCTAGGTTTGTCATAGCTTTCCTCCCAGGGAGCAAATATCTTTTAATTTCATGGCTGCAGCCACTGTCCACAGTAATTTTGGAGTCCAAGGAAAGAAAATATGTCACTGCTTCCACCTTTTCTCCTTTCATTTGTCACAGAGTGATGGGACTGGATACTATAATCTTAGTTTCCTAAGTGTTGAGAAGTTTAAGCCAGTTTTTTCACTCTCTTCTTTCACCCTCATGAAGAGGTTCTTTAGTTCCTTTTCGCTTTCTGCCATTAGAGTGGTATCATCTGCATATCTGAGGTTGTTGATATTTCTCCTAGCAATCTTGATTTCAGCTTGTGATTCAGGCCAGCCTGGCATTTTGCATGATGTATTCTGCATATAAGTTAAATAAACAGGGTGATAATATACAGCCTTGTCATAATCCTTTCCCTATTTTACTTTAGATATATAAGCCTAAAACCAACATTGTGAAGTTGATGCTTAAATCACCATCTTGCAGGTGAGGAAACTGAAGCTAAATAATTTGCACAAGGTAACGTTTTTATTTAGAGCCAGGATTTGTATTAATGTCTTTTATGATTTCAATGCACAATTCAGCAACAATTTGATTTGGTACTTAGTCCTCATGGCTTCAAAAAGGATCTTGTAAAGAACAAGAAAAAGAAATAAAATCAAGTTTTGATCAATGAAATCCCATAGGAATGCTCAGGAACACGCAAGACAAAACATGGCTATTTCTAAGATGTTAAGTGAATCTACTGACTTGGACTGTTTCTGAACTGGCCCATCAATGACCATATTTCAGAGGTACTCATGAGCAAAAGTGAACAAAATAATTTTCCTTTATCTTATTTACTCTTTACTTCAGTTCTCAAAATTCCAAAGGCATTGAGTGAAAATGAAACAACAGCACTGTTAACAGAAAACAAGCAAACCGAAAAAAAATCACAACAAACAAAACCCACATAAACGTATCAGAGTAAGAAAAACCCATACTTCAACAGAATTGAATATCTGAAAAGTAATGTAGTTGGCAGACAAACTTGAGTTTGAATCCTGACTCTAAGACCAATTAACTACATGATTTATGGTATAGTCCTTTCACTTCAAATAACTACAGCTGTCTACTAAATGCAGACAATTTTAACTCAAAGCATTTTTATAAAAATCAAATGGCTTCAACCTATGCAAATCATTTAAGATACTGTCAGGTATATAGCAATTATTAAATTGTTAGCTTCTTTCTCTTTCGTTCTGTGTATACACAGACTCATTGCTTTGTTTAAATGAGGATTAACATTATTTTTCCTCCTATATCTCTTTGTGTTCTATTTGGCATGATTAATCCAACTTTGTTTTCAAATATCACATAAAATGAAAAGATACATTGGGTATACTGAATATATATTGCACATACAGCAAGGATAAAATACTATTTCTTAAAAGATTTTTTCCATTATATAAGAAAAAAATGTACATGTGAATACTGGATTGTGATATAAAGTAAATTCTTACTGTGGGTCACCATCAAAATCTTTAAAAAGCATGGCTTAGTACAGTTCTGAGGGCAGAGTGAGCTCCAGGTAAACATGCAGTAGAACATTTTCATCAGATAAACATTGTGCTTGGTTAGTAAAAAAAGGCCTCCTTTAAATATTCAAGAGTTTTTTTCTCTTGTGTAAAACAAGTCAAAAGGCAGGCAATTCTGGGTTTAATCTAATGCTTCCTAAAATCAACAGGAATCTCATCCATTGGTTGTTTTCATCCTTAAGGTTCCCTGCCTGTCCAAGATGAACATTGTAGCTCTAGCCACAACATCAGTATCACACTTAACAGTAAAGAAAAGAGTAGCAGAAACATTCTCTCTCCCCTCCAAAGAAAGAACCTTAAGTACCTCTGAGCTATTTGATTCCTGTGTCATTCACCAGAACTTAACTGTATGGCTACAGAAGCTGAAAGGCAATGATTAGCTGACATAAATTATTCAGTTGAGTTCAGCTACTAAGGAAGATGGTAAGAATGTATTTTAGAAGCCTCTTTCCCAGAAGAGGGGTCTGTGTTTCTTTTTCCCATCTTGTTTTGCCTCATGGCAAGAAGTATTTTAGCATTTGCATATGTCAGAATTAAGTAGGAGAGGAAATCAATTTTAAGAAGAGAGATTTCAATCTTCCTTAAAGATGTTCAACTCCTAGTGGTCAATGTCAGCAATAATCTAAGAAGGCCCCACACATTCACAAAGGCAATGTCCTTGTGTGTCTTAGGATGTCCAAGGATGTTCTATGGTGCCATAATAAATATATTAAATGCACGATCACAGAAAGTTGTTGTGAATAATGGATTTCAAATGTAATTTAAGAAATGGAGAGACAGGGAGGAAGTAGGAGGGAGGGAGACAGACAGAGGCAGATAGAAACTGTCTTCAACCTCCCAGGGTGAACTGGTTTAAAAAATTGATTAAAATGCCCTAGAATGGTTCATCTATTCCCTGATTTTAAAATACATATATAAGGAAATTCCAAACTGAGTTTCTTAGAACACTAACTTCTTTAGATGTTAATACTGTTCTCATATGGTAGCTCTACTCTTAATTTTTTAGGGAACCACCATATTGTTCTCCATAGTGGCTGTAACAATTTACATTCCCACCAACAGTGAAGAGATTCCCTTTTTTCCAGCATTTAATACTTGTAGATTTTTTAATGATGGCCATTCTGACCAGTCTGAGGTGATACTTCATTGTAGTTTTGATCTGAATTTCTCTAATAGTTATGTTGAGTACCTTTTATGTGACTCTTGGCCATGTCTTCTTTGAAGAAATGTCTCTTTAGATCTTCTACCCATTTTTTATATTGAGCTTCAAGAGCTGTTGGTATGCTGCTGCTGCTGCTGTTGCTAAGTCGCTTCAGTCGTGTCCGACCCTGTGTGACCCCATAGACGCAGCCCACCAGGCTCCCCCGTCCCTGGGATTCTCCAGGTAAGAACACTGGAGTGGGTTGCCATCTCCTTCTCCAATGCATGAAAGTGAAAAGTGAAAGTGAAGTCGCTCAGTCGTGTCCGACTCCTAGCAACCCCATGGACTGCAGCCTACCAGGCTCCTCCGTCCATGGGATTCTCCAGGCAAGAGTACTGGAGTGGGGTATATTTTGGAGATTAATCCCTTGTTGGCTGGTATAGTCACTATGTGGAACAGTATGGGGGTTCCTTAAAAAAAACAGAACTACCATAAAACCCAGCAATCCCACTCCTGGGCACATATCTGAAGGAAACCATAATTCAAAAACAGATGCACACCCCATTGTTCACTGCAGCAGTATTTACAACAGCCAGGACATGGAAGCACCCTACGTGTCCATCAACAGAGGAACGGTTAAAGAAGATGTGGTATTTATATACACAATGGAGTATTAGCCATAAAAAAGAACAAAATAATGCCATTTGTAGCAACACTGTAAAGTAACTATGCTCCAATTTAAAAAATTTTTACAAAGTTGTTCTTGTCAATTTGAAATAAGCACTTCAAGGATATATGAAAGACTGTTCAAATATTAAAATCTGATTTTTTTCAAGAAGAATCAGATTAACATTAATTCAGTATTTCTCTAATATATGTATATATGTATTTGAAAAGAGAGTCACTCTTTTTCTTTTTGATTAACAGTTATTCCATACGGGAAAACAGTGTACCATAGAACACTGTGTAAGAAAAATTAAACCGAGCTGTCACCAATATCACCAATACTACAACTAGTAGCTAATAGGAGTAAATCACACAATAAACTGTCATTTCACTATAATTGTTTTCAAAATTCAGACTGGTTAACATTAATACAAATTACCACAGTAGCATCCAACTTTCATGGAAGGATCAAAACAGAATCATTCCCTGGACCAGTCCATGAACTTTTTGTGGAAGAATTAAATAGGATAAAAATATCTGCATCTTTCCTATACACTTGTCAAGTACAAATATAATGCCATCACCAATTCTTGTATTCAGTTCAGTTCAGTTCAGTCACTCAGTCGTGTCCGACTCTTTGCGACCCCATGAATCGCAGCACGCCAGGCCTCCCTGTCCATCACCATCTCCCGGAGTTCACTCAGACTCACGTCCATCGAGTCAGTGATGCCATCCAGCCATCTCATCCTCTGTCATCCCCTTCTCCCCCTGCCCCCTATCCCTCCCAGCATCAGAGTCTTTTCCAATGAGTCAACTCTTCGCATGAGGTGGCCAAAGTACTGGAGTTTCAGCTTTAGCATCATTCTTTCCAAAGAAATCCCAGGGTTGATCTCCTTCAGAATGGACTGGTTAGATCTCCTTGCAGTCCAAGGGACTCTCAAGAGTCTTCTCCAACACCACAGTTCAAAAGCATCGATTCTTCGGCCTCAGCTTTCTTCACAGTCCAACTCTCACATCCATACATGACCACAGGAAAAACCATAGCCTTGACTAGACGGACCTTAGTCGGCAAAGTAATATCTCTGCTTTGCAATATGCTATCTAGGTTGGTCATAATTTTTCTTCCAAGGAGTAAGCGTCTTCTAATTTCATGGCAACAGTCACCATCTGCAGTGATCTTGAATCCCAAAAAAATAAATTCTGACACTGTTTCCACTGTTTCCCCATCTATCTCCCATGAAGTGATGGGACCAGATGCCATGATCTTCGTTTTCTGAATGTTGAGCTTTAAGCCACCTTTTTCACTCCCCTCTTTCACTTTCATCAAGAGGCTTTTTAGCTCCTCTTCACTTTCTGCCATAAGAGTGGTGTCATCTGCATATCTGAGGTTATTGATATTTTTCCCGGCAATCTTGATTCCAGCTTGTGTTTCTTCCAGTCCAGCGTTTCTCATGATGTACTCTGCATACAAGTTAAATAAGCAGGGTGACAATGTACAGCCTTGATGTACTCCTTTTCCTATTTGGAACCAGTCTGTTGATCCATGTTCCGTTCTAACTGTTGCTTCCTGGCCTGCATACAGATTTCTCAAGAGGCAGGTCAGGTGGTCTGGTATTCCCATCTCTTTCAGAATTTTCCACAGTTTATTGTGATCCACACAGCCAAAGGCTTTGGCTTAGTCAATAAAGCAGAAGTAGATGTTTTTCTGGAACTCTCTTGCTTTTTCCATGATCCAGCAGATGTTGGCAATTTGATCTCTGGTTCCCCTGCCTTTTCTAAAACCAGCTTGAACATCAGGGAGTTCACGGTTCACATATTGCTGAAGCCTGGCTTGGAGAATTTTGAGCATTACTTTACTAGCATGTATGCATTTGTGCGGTAGTTTGAGCATTCTTTGGCATTGCCTTTCTTTGGAATTGGAATGAAAACTGACCTTTTCCAGTCCTGTGGCCACTGCTGAGTTTTCCAAATTTGCTGGCATATTGAGTGCAGCACTTTCACAGCATCATCTTTCAGAATTTGAAACAGCTCAACTGGAATTCCATCACCTCCACTAGCTTTAGTCCTAAAAGGGATTTTATTCTCTCTCTCCTGTCACATATTATTCACCTTAATATTTTATGCTTCATGTTATTTTAAATTATGTCATTTTTCCCATGAGAATAAATCTTTTTTCTCTAAAATTACACAATAACTTGTTTGAAATTCAGAAAGAATTCAAGTCCAGGCGGAAGCTGATTTGGCATTTACTTCCCATGACCATCCCTTGTTATGCTTATACTTTTTTAAAAAATTCATTTATTTTTATTGAAAGGTAATTGCTTTACAGAATGTTGCTGTTTTCTTTCAAACCGCAACATGAATCAGCCATAGGTATACATATACCCCCTCCCTTTTGGAAAACCCTCCTATCTTCCTCTCCATCCCACCCCTCTAGATTGATACAGAGCTCCTGTTTGAGTTTCCTGAGCCATACAACAAATTCCCATTGGCTATCTATTTTACATATGGTAATGTAAGTTTCCGTGTTATTCTTTCCATACATCTCACCCTCTCCTCCCCTCTCCCCATGTCCATAAGTCTATTCTCTATGTCCGATTCTCCACTGTTGCCCTGTAAATAAATTGTTCAGTACCATTTTTCTGAATTTCATATTTGTGTTAGAATATGGTGTTTATCTTTCTCTTTCTGACTCACTTCACTCTGTATAATAGGTTCCAGCTTCATTCACCTCAGCAGAACTGACTCAAATGTGTTCCTTTTTATGGCTGAGTAATAGTCCATTGTGCATATATACCACTGCTTCTCTATCCATTCATCTGTTGATGGACATATAGGTTGCTTCCATGTTCTAGCTATTGTAAATAGTGCTGCAATGAACAATGGGATATATGTGTCTTTTTCCATTTTGGTTTCCTTAGAGTATATGCCTAGGAATGGGATTGCTGGGTCATATGGTGGTTTTATTCCTAGTTTTCTAAGGAATTTCCATACCATCTTCCGTAGTCACTGTATAAATTTACATTCCCATGAACACTGCAAGAGTGTTCCCTTTTCTTAACACCCTTTCCAGCATTGTTTGTAGACTTTTTGATGAGGGCCATTCTGACCATGTGAGGTGATATCTCAGTGTAGTTTTGATTTGCATTTCTCCAATAATGAGTGATGTTGAGCATCTTTTCATGTTTTTGGCCATCTGTATGTCTTCTTTGGAGAAATGTCTTTAGATTTTCGATTTTTTTTTTTTTTCTGGTATTGAGTTGTATGAGCTGCTTGTATATTTTGGAAATTAATCCTTTGTCAGTTGTTTCATTTGGTATTATTTTCCCCCATTCTGAGGGTTGTCTTTTCACCTTGCTTATAGTTTCCTTTGCTGTGCAAAAGCTTTTAAATTTAGTCAGGTCCTACTTGTTTACTTTTGTTTTTATTTCCGCTACTCTAGAAGGTGGGTCATTGAGGATATCACTTTGGTTTATGTCTTTGAGTGTTCTGCCTATGTTTTCCTCTAAGAGTTTTATAGTTTCTGATTTCACATTTAGGTCTTTAATCTATTTTGAGTTTCTCTTTGTGTATGGTGTTAGGAAGTGTTCTAATTTCATTCTTTTACATGTAGCTGTCCAGTTCTCCCACACCATTTATTGAAGAGGCTGTCTTTGCCCCATTGTATATTCTTGTCTCCTTTGTCAAAATAAGGTACCCATATGTGCATGGGTTTATTTCTGGGCTTTCTATCTTGTTCCATTGGTCTGTATTTCTGTTTCTGTGCCAGTACCATACTGTCTTGATGACTGTAGCTTTGTAGTATAATCTGAAATCAGGAAGCTTGATTCCTCCAGCTTCATTCTTCTTTCTCAAGACTGCTTTGGATATTCGGGGTCTTTGGTGTTCCCATATGAATTGTGAAAATTTTTGTCCTAGTTCTATGAAAAATGCCATTGGTAATTTGATAGGGATGGCATTAAATCTGTAGATTGCATTTGGTAGTATAGCATTTTCACAATATTGATTTTTCCTGTCCAGGAACATGGAATATCTCTCCATCTGTTTATGTCATCTTTGATTTTTTCATTGTGTCTTATAATTTTCTATGTACAGTTCTTTTGTCTTCTTCACAAATCTATTGCTTCTTTGTCTAAAAGGTATATCAGTTTCCTGCTTCAGTCACTTCTTTGGTTTCCACATCTATGAGACATCTGCATGTATGATTTTTTTTTCTCTTAATCTTGTGTCAACTTAATTATTAGTCCAGACAAAAGGACACAAAAGGGGTGGGGAAAAATTCCCCCACTTAACAAAGGTTAGAGTTCAATTGTCTTATAGAATGGTCTTCAGTGGGGTTTATCTAACATTTTCTTAAGAGCAGATTCAGATTATTCATCTTTGGATAGATACTGCAGAAGTTATACTACTCTTTTTTTCTTTTCTTTTCTGCAGCCTATCAGGGTCACAAGATTTCAATTTGTCACATTACCAATAATGTTTGATCTCTTGACAAGGGTGATAACTGTTAGGAATCTCTTCTCCAAAATAATATAGTCTTCCCTTTATAGTAGATTGGTATTTTGTGGGGAGTTGCCTTGAAATTTTATTAACATACTGTTCTTTGCAAATCTTTCAATTTATTTTCATGTCTATTCTTATTATTTTAGAGCTTCTGGTTTCCCATTTTATTCAATGCATCATAATCCATTACTGTCATGTTTATTTTTGTGCTTAAATTATCTGAGAACAAGCTGGCTACTGTGTTCTTTGAAATATTCTTTGAACATTTCCTTATTTTTTTTAAAGCAGCAGTATCAGGCTCATATTCAAGTGGGGTTGCTCTATGCTTGCATTCAATCACATTCTTCATCCTTGATTTCTTAGAGGTGAGAATGGCATACAGAAGTCAAAACTTGTGAGGTAGTACTCTTGCCTGGACAATCCAATGGATGGAGGAGCCTGGTGGGCTGCAGCCCATGGGGTCGCTAGCAGTCGGACAGACTGAGCTACTTCACTTTCACTTTTCTCTTTCATGCATTGGAGAAGGAAATGGCAACCCACTCCAGTATTCTTGCCTGGAGAAGCCCAGGGATGGGGGAGCCTGGTGGGCTGCCATCTATGGGGTCGCACAGAGTCGGACACGACTGAAGCGACTTAGCAGCAGCAGCAGCAGCAGCAGATGCATACATAATCTGAGTTTCCATTAATGACTTCAAAATTAATTAACCGTCATTCTTTATTCCCTTTATCTCATACCTGTAACTCCATTCTCTGATACAACATCTATTACCCTTAATGTATTTGTTTAACTAATATCCCCATAGCCAACACACACTCTCTTTTCACCCTACTCTAGATTGGACACGCTATGCCCAGCATCTACTACCACCCACCTGTGGAGAACTCTCCATCTTCTGCCCATGCTCCAACACCCACTGCCAAATCATCCACAGCACAGAAGACTCTGTACCCACTCTGGGCTCCAGGCCCCTGCAAGGGCCTATCTGTTCTGCCCCCGTTTGGATCCCAGCCTCACCTCACACAGGTTCTGTGTCATATACGGCAATGTCCTCCTCTTCTGCTGGGACTTCCCTTCCTCACGCCCCTTTCTCTCCAGTGTGAAGGCCTTCTTCATACCCCACAGCACTGAACCCTGCTTTGTGGAGCCATGACTCTTTTCCATTTAGTAAAGAATACTTCCCTGCTAGGCCCTACCTAATGGCCTTAAGACTGGATTGCTGAGGAAAGGAAAGGCAGAGACAGAAATGGTTAAAAAAAGAGAGAAGAGAAGGTATGGAATAAGAAGAAGAGAAGGTAATTCTCATGATTTTAACACATTGAGATTGGTTTTCTGGATCATTTGTTTCATTGGCCCTTCTCTTTTTACCTTCACTCAGATTGTCCTCCTTAAATGACTGTTACATAAAACTTAAGGACAATAGTGAGGATATTTCTTGAGCATATTTTTCAATTAAAATATTATTATAAAATTTAATGACTGGGCTATTGCCTAGAAAGTTATTCTCAACTATGCACTTCCTTGATTCCTTAATTAATATTGCATGGGGTGAAAAGGGGCTACTTAGAAAAATTCTTAAGGAATAGTCAGCAAAACAAATCTGATACTGTGATTTCTGTTTATTTCATTGTTAAAATGTGAAGCAGGTGAATCCTCCCATTCCTGTAGTTTTAACGTTTCTGCTTGCAATTCCCATGTTGCTTTTCAGTTCCTCTTTTTGTTATCCCTTATCTTCTAGGCTTTTCTGAAACCATGTTTATTTTACTAATGGTTAGGGTGGCCCTGCTCACACTAAATGCTATCGGGTTCTTTAGTCCAGACAGTGCTCTCCAACTGAGACATAAGGATAGCCATGTATACAATTTAAATTTTTTCTGGTAGCCACAGTAAAAACATAAAAAGAAACAGGTAAAGTTGAATTAAAACTATATTTTACCTAACTCAATATACACAGGTTATTATTTTAGCATGTTAACAATATTAAACTACTGAGATATTTTGCACTCCTTTTTTCATACTAACTCTTTGAGATCCACTATGTATTTTAACATACACAACATCTTAATCTGGATGTTGAATTTCCATGCGAAACATCTGGCTTATATTTAGAGTTCATAAAATTATCATTTGAAAAATCAGATTCATACTTCCAAATTGGTTAAAACACACTTAAAAGTCTCTCAATATATGAAGTATCCATTTATAAAATTATAACAACTTTATTGATTTTACAAGTGATCAACAGATACATGTGGACAGGCTCTACTATTTAAAATAGTGTAGACTTCATCACTTAGAAATAAGGAAGGACCCTGAGGGATGGGATGGGAAGGGAGGTGGGAGGGGGGTCCAGGATGGGGAACACATGCACACCCTTGGCTGATTCATGTCAATGTATGGCAGAAACCACTGCAATATTTCAAAGTAATTAGACTCCAATTAAAATAAATAAATTTTAAAAAAAATTTTAATAAACAAGGAAAGTCTGAGTTTCAGCATGGTGTGGTGTTGATAAGAAAGCAGATATGAGTAACTTTGAAGAGATGCAATCCATCTGATTTGGAGGCAGATTAGATCTGGGGCTACGAGAATTTAAGAGGAAAGTCAAGAATAACTGGCATTACTCATATAATATAGTTTTGAACAGTGTTCCTCAAACCGTTTAGTGTGAAGAAATTTTCTTGGGGAGACACTTAAAAACACATATCAATTTCCTGGTTCTTTACTCCACTCCCTCAGAGATTCTAGCTTAGAAGTTCTACAGTGGGGCTTAGAAAACTGCATTTTATTTGATTCTGCTTCAGATACTTTCACATGAAACTCTGAGAAATACTGCCCTCCAGAGTTTGACTGCATTAAAACCAGTTTTCAAATCAGTATTAAAAATACTTCCTAGCATTGATTTGGTGATGCTGAGCCAGCATCAGCATTGTTTCATTATTTGCCTGTTTTATTAATGATGTATGTCTATGGGGTTGCACAGAGTCGGACAAGACCGAAGTGACTTAGCAGCAGCAGCGGTGGCATGCCTGCAATCATAATGCATAGTGTTTACAATCTTACCAACATGTGTGTTTAAACAGAGAGTGTTATTAGATCATTAAAAACACAGTGAATGATGAGCTGTCCAAGTGACTAGCTCAAAACAATGAAGTCTACTGCTATCCCTCCCTCAGGTTATTAATGTTCAAATTGTGGCTATGCCTCTATATAAAAATATTTTCCTGTCCTATAATCAAAGATCAAGAGAAGCAGTGCTTTTAACACACTATTGAAAAATTATTCATCTCTTAAGAAAAACACTGTTAGTGTTTTGGTCATCTATATGTGATGTTACTTTCTGCTTTATATTCTTTTGTTTTCTTTCGAAAATTTTATTAACTTATACCTTGCAAAATTAAACTTAAACTTGTATGATTTCTAAGTATTTACACTTTATAATCTTGTATCACAGTATTAAAAAGCAATCCTAATTATTTAGAAAAATAGCAAGGCATTAAAGAAGGAAAAAAACTACATAAAACTTTGTTTAGGTATTTCTGCATATAGTATCATTTTATTACAGTTCTGCCAGTGTTTCTAGATTATAATTTAAAGGGGAGAAATTGAGTATATGAGAATAAAATAAGTAAAAAGTGTCAACTGTGTCATGACAGTCAATAATAGTCACTGAGAAATTTTCTGAGACTTTGAAGGTGTCAACAGGTAACTTAGTATCAGACAAATATTTGACAGCATCAACAAAACATCTGATAACTATAATATTCTGTCATTGGCTTCCTAGATAATCA
>SJYX01011457.1:344409-365200 GCA_006410675.1 Oreotragus oreotragus
AACTTAAAAAGTTTCTGGAAATATTTATTGTATACAGCCTAGGAGATGAAAAGAATGTAACTGCTACTCTTGGTTTGTTTTGAGGTTATTTACTTAGGGCTAAGCACATCATTTTTCTTGTGTACAAAAAGTAATTATGCAGTCAAAAGAAATATAGCTCATATACTTCAGAACATATGAAAAATGTAAAACTTTATTACACACATTAATTTCTAACAAAGGACATCTCTAACATCAATGTAACTGGAACAAGCTGAATAACTGATATATATATATGGATGCTTCTCCCAAATGAGTTTTATAAAGGCAAACAAATGAATAAACAATTTCTTCTTTTATGTCTGCCTCTCTTTTATAAATTGTTACTTCCCAATATAGGCAATAGTTTTAAGGAGATTTTGTGTGTGTGTATGTATGTGCGTGCATGTGTGTTAGTATATTCTGTTCAAGCTAATCTCTCTGGCTCCCTATTCCACCCCCTTCCCATTTAAAATGTATCGTTTCAAGATAATCAAGCTGAATACATTACTGCATGTCTGTCTCTTATACACATCTGACCAACCTAAATAGCATATTAAAAAGCAGAGATATTACTTTGCTGACAAAGATCCATCTAGTCAAAGTTATGGTTTTTCCACTAGTCATGTATGGACGTGAGAGTTGGACTATAAAGAAAGCTGAGCCCCAAAGAATTAATACTTTTGAACTGTGGTGCTGGAGATGACTCTTGAGATTCCCCTGGACTGCAAGGAGATCCAGCCAGTCAATTCTAAAGGAAATCGGTCCTAAATATTCATTGGAAGGCCTGATGCTGAAGCTGAAACTCTAATACTTTGACCACCTGATGCAAAGAACTAACTCGTTTGAAAAGACCCTGATGCTAGGAAAGATTGAAGGTGGGAGGAGAAGGGGACAACAGAGGATGAGATGGTTGGATGGTATTACCAAATCAATAGGCATGCGTTTGAGTAAGCTCTGGGAGTTGGTGATGGACAGGGAGGCCTGGCATCTTGCAGTCCATGAGGTCGCAAAAAGTCAGACACGACTGAGCGACTGAACTGAACTGATTACACAGAATAACTGAACATTCCTTCCTGCACAGTTCAGGCCAAGAGCAGTGCTGAATGATTCTGCCCTTCCCCAAGGTTAGATTCGGCTTTAATAATTTGCTATTTCTGATGAATATATTCCAGTTGAACGAAGCCAAGGGTCCTCACCCTTAATAAATCCCTCTACCAGGCAGGTTCCATGCCTAGACGGCCAGCCCGACAGCCGGGATTTCAGAAAGGGTAGCGTGGACCCCCTACAGGTAAAATTCACCTGACCATGAGGAAGTACATCCGCTGCCGCATGGGATCCAGTTGCCCCTCAGCTCTTCTTGATCCACTCTCACACCTCATGGTTCAGTTCCGCTCCAACTTCACGCAGATGAAATGGCCATCTCGAAGAGATGAATAAATGTTTCTGGAGCCCTCTCGGCCCTGGATCCATGAGCATAAGCGGCCGCTCCGCCTTGGCAGTCTCCTCCGCTCACTCAGGGTCAGTCTCGCGTGGGCGGTTCAGTCACCGCATCTCGAGGCATGCTGGGAAATGAAGTCCGTGTCGTGTGACTGTAGTCTGAGTGGCACGTGATGTGCGGAGGGTTCCTGGGAATTACACCCTGACTAGTGAGGTCTTCAAACGCTCAGAACCAGAGGAATTCAGAGAAAAAGGTATTTCCTGGTGTTCGGATTATTTGATGCATACCAATAGATCTTCTGGATTGTTTAGTCCAACTTTTTAATTTCACATACAGCCCATTTATTGAATATATAATCACTGTGGGCCAGATCCAGTACTTGAGGTTGAGGAATAAAGATATTTCCTGTCCTCAGGTTTACAGACGCTGGAAAACACAGACAGAAGTGCAGACAGTTACAATATACTATGGGACTAAGCACTAGATGCTAAGGAAGGAAGTTCCTGGATTTAGGGGATGGGGAAAGTTTCCTGTAGGAGATATAGGGGAACAGATGGGAAGAAACCGGGAGAAATCCCTTTCCAGTCCGGCTTAGCCAGCCTGAAGCAGCAGCACGAGCAAGGTCTAAGAGGAGAGAGAACTTTGAAGGAGTCATTGCTTCCAATGTGTAGGGTAGCATTTTCTTATGATTGAACCCCAAAGAGCAGGGATGGTCATGGTGGGAAGCCAGTCAGTGGACAGAAGTGAGGAAGAAGAGAGAGGTGCCAAGATCACACTGGGCCTCAGACATTGTGTTAAGCGGTTTTGTCTTTATCCTAGGAAGAATGGGAAGCTGTTGGTGATTTTAAGGAGGGATATCACAAGCAGTCCATTCTAAAGGAGATCGATTCTGGGTGTTCTTTGGAAGGAATGATGGCTAAAGCTGAAACTCTAGTACTTTGGCCACCTCATGCGAAGAGCTGACTCATTGGAAAAGACTCTGATGCTGGGAGGGATTGGGGGCAAGAGGAGAAGGGGACGACCGAGGATGAGACGGCTGGATGGCATCACCGACTCGATGGTCGTGAGTCTGAGTGAACTCCGGGAGTTGGTGAAGGACAGAGAGGCCTGCCGTGCTGCACTTCATGGCGTCGCAAAGAGTCAAACACGACTGAGTGACCGAATTGAACTGATCACAGGATTAGATTTTTCCAAGATGATACACACCTTTTTAACATATCTAGATTTTATTTCAGAGAAGGCAATGGCAACCCGCTCCAGTGTTCTTGCCTGGAGAATCTCAGGGACAAGGGAGCCTGGTGGGCTGCCGTCAGTGGGGTCACTGAGGGTCGGACATGACTGAAATGACTTAGCAGCAGCAGCAGTAGATTTTATTTTATATATTCTTAAATGTGTTGTAGACTTCTTCATATATTCTTTACTATTTCTCACAACTCATTTTAAAGTGGAGTAATACCCTCTACCGGGGAAGGCAATGGCACCCCACCCCAGTACTCTTGCCTGGAAAATCCAATGGATGGAGTAGCCTGGTGGGCTGCAGTTCATGGGGTCGCTAACAGTCGGACAGACTGAGCGACTTCACTTTCACTTTTCTCTTTCATGCATTGGAGAAGGAAATGGCAACCCACTCCAGTATTCTTGCCTGGAGAATCCCAGGGACAGGAGAGCTTGGTGGGATGCTGTCTATGGGGTCACACAGAGTTGGACACGACTGAAGTGACTTAGCAGCAGCAGCAATACCCTCTACTCTTCACTAGACTCACCATTTTTACATTTATATGTTGTATATACTTATATATTATCTTATTTAACTACATATTAGTAGACTTTATTTTTTAAAGTGGTTTTGGGTACACCCAAAAACTGAACAGAAAGTTCCCAGATGGCCTTTAATTTCCCACACCTACATGCTGTTATTCACATCTTGCATTAGTGTGATACATTTGTTAACAATTGATGTGCATTGTGTTTCCTACAGTTTTAATGAATATCATGTTATGTATCCACCATTAGAATACAGAATAGTTCTGCTCTCCTAAAAACCCCTGTGTCCCACCTATTCATCCCTCTTTTCCTCCAAACCCTTGACACTTAATTTTCCCCATTGGCTGTCACTTTCCATACAGTGTTGAATAGAGCTGATGAGTGGACCTATGGTTTTATTTCTGATCTTAGGGCTAAAGCATTCACCATTAAGCATGAAATTATATGTGATTTTGATGCTTGCCCTGAACAGAACCTAAAAACCCCTGTGTCCCACCTATTCATCCCTCTTTTCCTCCAAACCCTTGACACTTAATTTTCCCCATTGGCTGTCACTTTCCATACAGTGTTGAATAGAGCTGATGAGTGGACCTATGGTTTTATTTCTGATCTTAGGGCTAAAGCATTCACCATTAAGCATGAAATTATATGTGATTTTGATGCTTGCCCTGAACAGATTTAGAAATTTCTCTCTGATTCTAGTTTTATGAGAATTTTTTTGTTATGAATGGATATTGGAGTTCATTAAATGCTTTCAACATGTATTAAGATGATGTTTATTAATATGATCATATTTTTTCTCCTTTATTATTTTAATGTGATCAGTTACACTGATGCATTTTTAAATTGGAAAACTGCTGTTTTAGTTCTGCTAAGACTACAGCAGTCCTAATGTATTATTCTTTTTTACATTGCTGTGTTTTGTTTGCTAAGTCTTTTGTTAAGCCTGTTTTTGTGTAAATTAGTGGTGGATATCAGTATTTTGTTGTTGTTTTTTTTCCCCTCGAAATATCTTTGTTTGGTTTGTGTACCATAATGCTTGCCCCATAAAATGAGTTTGGATATGTTCCTTCCTTGTTGTTTTTCTAAAAGATTTAATGAAGGATTGCTATTTTTTCTTCCTTAAATATCTGATGGATTTGACCAATGATGCTTTCTAAAACCAGAATATTCTTTATGGAAAGGTTTTAAATTGCAAATATATTAAAGTGATATAGGGCTAGTAAGATTTATTATGTCCTCTAGCATCAAGTTNTTAACCACATAAACCAAGGTTTCCACATTTAAACAGTTAAGAGATTCTTGGAAAATGTTTATCTTCCTTTATGGAAGCACCCCTTGTGTATGTATTGTAGAAAAAGTTGTGTGCGTGTGGATATACAAAGAGACTTTCAGAGTTTATTCTACATTTAGTCAAATTAAACATGCTTTTTGAAGACTGAACCACATAAGCGTGGTCTCGCCCCAAAGAGAAAACATGGTAATAAAAATATCAAACTTACCCATCTGACTGTTCAATCTTTATAGATTCTAGGAATGTAAAAGCATCTCTTTAATGCAAAAGTTATTAACAACATATTTACTTAGTATGGCATTTTTACAGTGTTCAAAGGCAAATTATAGTTGAGTAAGGCTGAAAATAACTTGAGAGATGAACTGGTCCAACCTAGACTATGTCCAACAACACAGGAAATGACTCTACAGGTGGACATGACCAGATGGTCAATACCATCATCAGATTAATTATATTCTTTGCAGCTGAAGATGGGGCAGCTCTATACAGTCAGCAAATACAAGACCAGGAGCTGACTATAAAATAACTTGAGAGATGAACTGGTCCAACCTAGACTATGTCCAACAACACAGGAAATGACTCTACAGGTGGACATGACCAGATGGTCAATACCATCATCAGATTAATTATATTCTTTGCAGCTGAAGATGGGGCAGCTCTATACAGTCAGCAAATACAAGACCAGGAGCTGACTATGGCTCAGATCATGAACTCCTTATTGCAACATTCAGACTTAAATTGAAGAAAGTAGGGAAAACCACTAGACCATTCAGGTATGATCTAAATCAAATCCCTTACATTATACAGTGGAAGTGAGAGATAGATTCATGGGATTAGATCTGATAGAGTGCCTGATGAACTATGGACAGAGGTTCATGACATTGTACAGGAGGCAGTAAACAAAAACATCCCCAAGAAAAACAAATGCAAAAAAGGCAAAATGGATGTCTGAGGAGACCTTACAAACAGCTGAGAAAAGAGAAGTGAAAGGCAAAAAATAAAAGGAAAGATAAACGCATTTGAATGCAGAGTTCCAAGGAATAGGATGGAGAGATAAGAAAGCCTTCCTGAGTAATCAATGCAAAAAAATAGAGGAAAACAATAGAATGGGAAAGACTAGAGATCTCTTCAAGAAAATTAATGATACCAAGGAAACAGTGTATGCAAAAATGAGCAAAATAAAGAACAGAAAAAGTATAGACCTAACAGAACCAGAAGATATTAAGAAGAGGTGGAAAGAGTATGCAAAAGAACTATACAAAAAAGATCTTTATAACTCAGATAACAATGATGGTGTGCTCTCTCACCTAAAGCCAGACATCTGGAATGTAAAGTCAAGTGGGCCTTAGGAAGCATCACTGTGAACAAAGCTAGTGGAGGGGATGGAATTCCAGTTGAGCTATTTCAGATCCTAAAAGATGATGCTGTTAAAGTGTGGCATTCAATATGCCAGCAAATTTGGCAAACTCACCATGACCACAGGACTGGAAAATGTCAGTTTTCATTCCAATCCCAGAGAAGGGCAATGCCAAAAGACTGTTCAAACTACTGCACAATTGCACTCATCTCACATGCTACCAAAGTAATGCTCAAACTTATGCAAGCAAGCTTCAACGGTACATGAACCAAGAACTTTGAGATATTCAATCCGAATTTAGAAAAGGCAGAGGAACCAGAGGTCAAATTGCCAACACCCATTGGATCATAGAAAAAGCAAGAGAGTCCCAGAAAGACAGCTACTTCTGCTTTATAGACTGCCCCAAANGGAGGAGATCAGTGCATGAAGGGAAGAGAGGTGGAGACAATTATCTACCAACTTCCTCCTTCTTGGTGTATGGTTGATGGAGGATGAGTTTGGCTGTTGAAGACTGCAACTTTTGTCTGGTGGTTCCACAGCTAGATTTTTCCCTTTGAAAATGGCTCCCTGTTTTTATCCCTTCAGACTTAAAAGCAGTACTGTTTTACACTCCGGTTAACTCCAGGGTGCTTACCAAGGTATCCTTGTTATTTTTCTTTAATTCTGCCCCCAAATTTTGTAAATGGTCTTGTCTTTGAATTCATTTAATCACCACTTTTGAGTGGAGGATCTGTTTTTCTGCTGATACAGTAATTAGACCAGGAATGATCCCAGGAATCAGGGCTTCCAAATGCGAACCTGGGAGTGGGTTTCTCATTTACTTAATAACTACATGGATATCTTACTTCTGAGGAAAAAAATAAGAAAATGGTAATCCATGCTTTTCAGTGAAAGCATAGTTGCTCAAATTATCATTGGTCATGGTATTGAAAGATGGAATATAGTCAGNCCAGGAATCAGGGCTTCCAAATGCGAACCTGGGAGTGGGTTTCTCATTTACTTAATAACTACATGGATATCTTACTTCTGAGGAAAAAAATAAGAAAATGGTAATCCATGCTTTTCAGTGAAAGCATAGTTGCTCAAATTATCATTGGTCATGGTATTGAAAGATGGAATATAGTCAGTATCAACTCCATCAACATACAACCAGTGCAATCATAATAAATCATATTATTTAATGTTAGGTAGTCACTGTGTTGAAATTCTTAATAAATTTTGTCAGTGTTTGTAAATGAAGTTCCATGGATAATATAGCACATGTCAAAGACTTGGAGTCTCAGCTCACACCCAGTCCCGCCTTCTTCTGCCTCTCTCTGCCATCATGTGACTGGTCTTGGCCACGAGCTCCTCCACCTCTGCCCAGTGACTGCTGTCCCAAGAGGGACCCCAGGTGCTGGCACAGGAAGGGTGGAGGTTTGTGTGCCACTGTGTCATGAAACTGGACCCTGGATATGAGAGTCTGCATATGTACCACAACTTTCCCCATGCCTGAGCAAATGTAATACTTAATAACAAATAAAAATTCCATGACAGTTGAGAGAGAGAGAGACGTGGAAAAACGAAAAACTTTTTTCCGGCTTTCTCATCAGAGCCCTGCATTTTTATTTTGTTCTGCTGCTGCTAAGTCACTTCAGTAGTGTCCGACTCTGTGTGACCCCATAGACGCAGCCCACCAGGCTCCCCCATCCCTGGGATTCTCCAGGCAAGAATACTGGAGTGGGTTGCCATTTCCTTCTCCAATGCATGAAAGAGAAAAGTGAAAGTGAAGTCGCTCAGTCTGTCCGACTGTTAGCGACCCCATGGACTGCAGCCCACCAGGCTACTCCGTCCATTGGATTTTCCAGGCAAGAGTACTGGGGTGGGGTGCCATTGCCTTCCCCGTTATCTTGTTCCGCTCCCTACCAATTCTTGGGCTTCCCAGATGGCGCTAGTGGTAAAGAACCCACCCACCAATGGAAGATATATAAGAGACGTGGGTTTGATCCCTGGGTCAGGAAGATCCCCTGGAGAAGGGATGACAACCCACTCCAGTATTCTTACCTGGAAAATCTCATGGACAGAGGAGCCTGGCAGCCTACAGTCCATAGCGTCACAGAGTCAGACACAATTGAAGCAATTTAGCATGCACAGCACATGAATACATGGGATAGTGGGGAAGATAGATTTTAAAACAGAAGAATAATTAGTTTGCCAATAAATGCAAATATTTCCTTTGGGAGGGAAAGACAAGAGAGGAATGTATGTGCAACATTCCAGAATACTGGAATATTGGAAGTCTGCTGGAAGGACTGCTGGAAGGACTGTTTTCTGTGTCACAGTGTAGAGTATGGGAAAATATGGATGTATAAAATAGGTCCGTTGGAAGTCTGCTGGAAGGACTGTTTTCTGTGTCACAGTGTAGAGTATGGGAAAATATGGATGTATAAAATAGGTCCGTTGCCTTTAAGGCAGTGCCATTTATCTTCTCAACTACAGCAGCACCTTTTAACTCATACACTTACATCCATATTGTTCCAAATCTTAGACACTGGTCTGTGAAGTCATAGTTGCTTGGCACCTGTCCACCATCCCAACACCATCAAATTGCATAAGACACTGAACATGTTCATGAAAATAATGAGATTCTATCTGCATCTTATCTGAGCTGGAATTTTTCTTCTTTATGTCTTTCAGTGTTGTATAAAATTCTCCATCAAAGTCATTTATTTTTAATCAAGCGAAACAAAGTAAGAGAAGGAAAAAATGCATATGCCAAAAGGAATAAGGTGAATTTTAGACATCATTTTCTATTCTTAACTTGTATTCTGAAATTTGGGGACTTAGCACTTTAATGCTTTAGTCCTTTCTTTTTACTTATTTTTAAATGAATATATTTTGACTGTCACATGTTAGTAGAAATTGTTGTGATTCTAAAATAAATATTCCCTTTCTGGTGAATGGTTTTGAAGTTAAGAGCAGGAAAGTTTACCCAAACTGTTACTTAAAGTGTATATTAACCACATAAACCAAGGTTTCCACATTTAAACAGTTAAGAGATTCTTGGAAAATGTTTATCTTCCTTTATGGAAGCACCCCTTGTGTATGTATTGTAGAAAAAGTTGTGTGCGTGTGGATATACAAAGAGACTTTCAGAGTTTATTCTACATTTAGTCAAATTAAACTTGTTGAAGACTGAACCACATAAGTGTGGTCTCACCCCAAAGAGAAAACACGGCAATAAAAATATAAAACTTACCCATCTGACTGTTCAATCTTTATAGATTCTAGGAATGTGAAAGCATCTCTTTAATACAAAAGTTATTAACAACATTTTTACTTAGTATGGCATTTTTACAGTGTTCAAAGGCAAATTATAGATGAGTAAGGCTGAAAATAACTTGAGAGATGAAACTGGTCCAACCTAGACTATGTCCAACAACACAGGAAATGACTCTACAGGTGGACATCACCAGATGGTCAATACCATCATCAGATTAATTAATTAATTATTAATTAATTCTTTGCAGCTGAAGATGGAGCAGCTCTATACAGTCAGCAAATACAAGACCGGGAGCTGACTATGGCTCAGATCATGAACTCCTTATTGCAACATTCAGACTTAAATTGAAGGAAGTAGGGAAAACCACTAGAACATTCGGGTATGATCTAAATCAAATCCCTTACATTATACAGTGGAAGTGAGAAATAGATTCATGGGATTAGACCTGATAGAGTGCCTGATGAACTATGGACAGAGGTTCATGGCATTGTACAGGAGGCAGTAAACAAAAACATCCCCAAGAAAAACAAATGCAAAAAGGCAAAATGGATGTCTGAGGAGGCCTTACAAACAGCTGAGAAAAGAGAAGTGAAAGGCAAAAGAGAAAAGGGAAGATAAACGCATTTGAATGCAGAGTTCCAAGGAATAGGACGGAGAGATAAGAAAGCCTTTCTGAGTGATCAATGCAAAAAAATAAGAGGAAAACAATAGAATGGGAAAGACTCGAGATCTCTTCAAGAAAATTAATGATACCAAGGAAACAATGTATGCAAAAACGAGAAAAATAAAGAAGAGAAACAGTATAGACCTAACAGAACTGGAAGATATTAAGAACAGGTGGCAAGAGTATGCAGAAGAACTATACAAAAAAAATCTTCATAACTCAGATAACAATGGTTGTCTGCTCTCTCTAAATGATACCAAGGAAACAATGTATGCAAAAACGAGAAAAATAAAGAAGAGAAACAGTATAGACCTAACAGAACTGGAAGATATTAAGAACAGGTGGCAAGAGTATGCAGAAGAACTATACAAAAAAAATCTTCATAACTCAGATAACAATGGTTGTCTGCTCTCTCTCCTAAAGCCAGACATCTGGAATGTAAAGTCAAGTGGGCCTTAGGAAGCATCACTGTGAACAAAGCTAGTGGAGGGGATGGAATTCCAGTTGAGCTATTTCAGATCCTAAAAGATGATGCTGTTAAAGTGTGGCATTCAGTATGCCAGCAAATATGGCAAACTCACCATGACCACAGGACTGGAAAATGTCAGTTTTCAATCCAATCCCAAAGAAGGGTAACGCCAAAGACTGTTCAAACTACTACACAATTGCACTCATCTCACATGCTACCAAAGTAATGCTCAAACTTATGCAAGCAAGGCTTCAACAGTACATGAACCAAGAACTTTGAGATATTTGATCTGGATTTAGAAAAGGCAGAGGAACCAGAGATCAAATTGCCAACATCCATTGGATCATAGAAAAAGCAAGAGAGTCCCAGAAAGACAGCTACTTCTGCTTTATAGACTGCCCCAAAGCCTTTGACTGTATGGATCACAACAAACTGTGAAAAATTCTTCAAGAGATAGGAATACCAGACCACCTGACCTGCCTCCTGAGAAATCTGTATGCAGGTCAAGAAGCAATAGTTAGAACCGGACATGGGAAAATGTACTGGTTCCAAATCAGGAAAGGAGTCCTTCAGGGCTGTATATTGTCACTTTGCTTATTTAACTTATATGCAGAGTACATCATGCGAAATGCCAGGCTGGATGAAACTCAAGCTGGAATCAAGATTGCCAGGAGAAATATCAATAACGTCAGAAATGCAGATGACACCACCCTTATGGCAGAAAGCAAAGAACTAAAGAGCCTCCTGATGAAAGTGAAAGAGGAGAGTGAAAATGTTGACTTAAAGCTCAACATTAAAAAAATGAAGACCATAGCATCTGGTCCCATCACTTCATGGCAAATATATGGGGAAACTTCTATTTTCTTGAGCTCCAAAATCACTGCAGATGGTGACTGCAG
Organism: Oreotragus oreotragus; assembly: GCA_006410675.1. Classification (NCBI taxonomy): domain Eukaryota; kingdom Metazoa; phylum Chordata; class Mammalia; order Artiodactyla; family Bovidae; genus Oreotragus; species Oreotragus oreotragus. Next base: position 355,578 of record SJYX01011457.1, read on the forward strand.
CCAGAAGTTAAAAGGCGTTTACTCCTTGGAAGAAAGCTATGACCAACATGAACAGCATATTGAAAGCAGAGACATTACTTTGCCAACACAGGTCCATCTAGTCAAAGCTATGGTTTTTCCAGTAGTCATGTATGGATGTGAGAATTGGACTATAAAGAAAGCTGAACACCGAAGAACTGATGCTTTTGAACTGTGGTGTTGGAGAAGACTCCTGAGAATCCCTTGAACTGCAAGGAGATCCAGCCAGTCAATTCTTAAGGAAATCAGTCCTGAATATTCATTGGAAAGCCTGATGCTGAAGCTCCAATACTTTGGCCACCTGATGCAAAAAACTGATTCATTGGAAAAGACCCTGATGCTAGGAAAGATTGAGGAGGAGGGGACAACATGGTTGGATGGCATCACCAGCTCGATGGACATGAGTTTGAGCAAGCTCCAAGAATTGGTGATGGACAAGGAAGCCTGGTGCGCTGCTGTCCATGGGGTTGCAAAAATTTGGACACAACTGAGCAACTGAACTGAACTGAACCTAGACAATTCTGGAAAAATATCACAACTCTGATGGCCAAACACAATATATTTTCTTTTAATTTCCAGTCATTGGACATAGTTATGAATTCATTCATTTATTTGCTTAATTATTCCCTGCTTTCTATAGGCTAAATATTGTTAAGAATCTATATCAGTAAGGAAAGCAGACACACTCTCTGTACTTGTGAAGTGTACATTCTACTATGAGTCAATCCATTAAAGATAAATATAATAATAAGTAAATTCCTTGGTATATTAAAAGGTAATAGATGAGAAAAAGAAAAAGTAGAAGAGTAAGGATAATAGGTGCCAATATTAATGTTTAATATTTTCTTATTTTCACATTCAGAAATGTATAAAAATATTGTTTAACTGTTTACTTGATAAGGAGTTGCTTTAGTAGATAGAAAAATGTATTGTAACTTTTAAAGACCTTTCATTTATAGTTTAGAGATTATTCTTAAATGGTTTTATAAGGAGAGGTTGGCTTGGCTAAATGATCTCAGATTTTCTTACAAGTCTTAAATTTCAGTTCATATAGACCATAAGGTGGTAACCTCGTTTATGCAGCTTCGTGATTTGGGAACAAGATATGTAAGACTTTGTGTCACAATAAATATGCAATTTGTGAAAATGGTTCTGTGATCTGAGTTCAGTACTGAGAGTTCTCCTTGTCTGTGTTGTTACAAAGCATTTTCCATCGTTTGTTGCTCTGTACTTGTAGAGCAACAGTCTCTGCCTAGAGTGCTTTTCTTAGGTTACCCTAGTCAGGTTCCTTTTTACAAACAAGATTTCAAATCTAATGCAAATTTTTCAAAAAAGACATTTCAACACACTGTTTAAATAATCTACTCCACTCCAGCAGTCTCCATCATATTAACTATTTTATTTTCTTTATGACACTAAAGTTAAATAATAATTATTTTTTATTATTTATTGCCCTCCTTTTCCACAATTTGATCTCCCTGAGAGCCCATCTCTTGTCTTTCTCTTTCAGGGCTATAACCACAATCCCAGCAATGGGACAGTGGATACTAAGTGAAATATTTGTTGAATGAATTATGACCTTCCCTACTTGTCCATAGTTAAATACAGAATATATAAAGAACATTTCTCTTTAGTATTTTTACTGTAGTTAAATTATTAGTCCTACAGTAAATGTACTTAAACAAGTTTAACTCTTGGTTCATATATAATACATTTTAGAAAGTCTAGTTTATTCTGGTAGTTAAAATAGTGGACTCTGGGGCTCAAATTTTAAATCTGATCTTGGCAAATTTATCCAGTCTTTCTATGATCTTCAGTTCTGTCACTCAGTCATGTCAGACTCTTCGCAACCCCATGAACTGCAGCATGCCAGGCTTCCCTGTCCATCACCAACTCCTAGATTTTACTCAAACTCACGTCTATCAAGTCGGTGATGCCATCCAACCATCTCATCCTCTGTCTTCCCCTTCTCCTCCACCTTCAGTCTTTCCCAGCATCAGGGTCTTTTCCAATTAATCAGTTCTTTGCATCAGGTGGCCAAAGAATTGGAGCTTCAGCATCAGGCTTTCCAATGAATATTCAGGACTGATTTCCTTTAGGATGGACTAGCTGGATCTCCTTGCAGTCCAAGGGACTCTCAAGAGTCTTCTCCAACACCACAGTTCAAAAGCGTCAATTCTTCAATGCTCAGCTTTCTTTATAGTCTAACTCTCACATCCATACCTGGCTATTGGAAAAACCATAGCTTTGACTAGATGGACCTTTGTTGGCAAAGTAATGTATCTGCTTTTTAATATACTGTGTATGTGGATCATAGCTTTTTTTCCAAGAAGCAAGTGTCTTTAATTTCATGGCTGCAGTCACCGCCTGCAGTGATTTTGGAGCCCAAAAAAATAAAGTCTGTCACTGATTCCATTGTTTCCCCAACTATTTGTCATGAAGTGATGGGACAGGATGCCATGATCTTAGGCCCATTAAATTTATCTTTCTATGCCTCAGTATCCTCGTCTATAAAATCAGGATAATAGTAGTCATGCGAAAATGACTTTGTAAGGACACAATTCTTAGAATAATATACATAATATAAAATATGCATTCAATAATTATAATTTTTTTAATGTGTCCAGTTCAGTTCAATCGCTTAGTTTTGTCTGACTCTTTATGACCCAATGAACCGCAGCATACCAGGCCTCCCTGTCCATCACCAACTCCCACAGTCCACCCAAACCCATGTCCATTGAGTCAGTGATGCCATCCAACCATCTCATCCTCTGTTGTCCCCTTCTCCTCCTGCCTGCAATCTTTCCCAGCATCAGGGTCTTTTCAAATGAGTCAGCTCTTCACATCAGGTAGCCAAAGTATTGGAGTTTCAGCTTCAACATCAGTCCTTCCAATGAACACCCAGGACTGATCTCCTTTAGGATGGACTGGTTGGATCTCCTTACAGTCCAAGGGACTCTCAAGAGTCTTCTCCAACACCACAGTTCAAAAGCATAAATTCTTTGGTACTCAGCTTTCTTTATGGTCAAACTCTCACATCCATACATGACTATGGGAAAAACCATAGCTTTGACTAGATGGACCTTTGTTGGCAAAGTAATGTATCTGCTTTTTAATATACTGTGTATGTGGATCATAGCTTTTTTTCCAAGAAGCAAGTGTCTTTAATTTCATGGCTGCAGTCACCGCCTGCAGTGATTTTGGAGCCCAAAAAAATAAAGTCTGTCACTGATTCCATTGTTTCCCCAACTATTTGTCATGAAGTGATGGGACAGGATGCCATGATCTTAGGCCCATTAAATTTATCTTTCTATGCCTCAGTATCCTCGTCTATAAAATCAGGATAATAATAGTCATGCGAAAATGACTTTGTAAGGACACAATTCTTAGAATAATATACATAATATAAAATATGCATTCAATAATTATAATTTTTTTAATGTGTCCAGTTCAGTTCAATCGCTTAGTTTTGTCTGACTCTTTATGACCCAATGAACCGCAGCATACCAGGCCTCCCTGTCCATCACCAACTCCCACAGTCCACCCAAACCCATGTCCATTGAGTCAGTGATGCCATCCAACCATCTCATCCTCTGTTGTCCCCTTCTCCTCCTGCCTGCAATCTTTCCCAGCATCAGGGTCTTTTCAAATGAGTCAGCTCTTCACATCAGGTAGCCAAAGTATTGGAGTTTCAGCTTCAACATCAGTCCTTCCAATGAACACCCAGGACTGATCTCCTTTAGGATGGACTGGTTGGATCTCCTTACAGTCCAAGGGACTCTCAAGAGTCTTCTCCAACACCACAGTTCAAAAGCATAAATTCTTTGGTACTCAGCTTTCTTTATAGTCCAGCTAGGTGACTATATTGTCCAGCATTCTGGCTTTGCCTGTGCATATGAATAAAAGAGCACAAGAATTTAGCAGATACTGTGAGTCGATGGCCAGAAACATAAGTGATAGCATTTTCAGCCAAGCCAGTTCATCTCTTGATGGGATATCCGTTTTCAGAAATCCATATAGGTTGTTGAATTGCAGAAGGCAATGTGTACAAAGATGGGCCATCTCAAAGTTGATGAGTATGTGACTTCTGAAATCTGTATTTGTTGCAGATTGTCCATGGCCTGGGTCATGCCTTGTCTTCCGATATTCCTCAGTCCTGTAATGTGTATGTGGGAATATTTTTTCACTGAAATGATTCCTCAGAGATTCATTGCCAAGCATGAGACTAAAATACATTCCGTAAGTATATTTTCTCAGCTTTATTCTAGAGTTAACAAAAATGTTTTAGCCACCTGAGTAAATAGTTTGAGTCAAATCTGAGAACCCTTAAAGTATGATAATAACATCATAATTCTCCTGGCTTAGGCATTCTCTAAAGCTTATGTTAAACTGGTACTGCTTTGTGAAAGAGATATTCTTCATCACTTCTCAATGCCTGTGAAAGATTCTTCTGGCTTCAGATGTCTCCATCAAATCTTCTCATAAAACTGGAGGTCAGGCTCAGTGGCATCATCCAAAGAGGGAAGCCAGAAATAAACTGCCTCAAAAGACCAATATTTTTCTTTAGAACTGAGAAAACAAAATATTTCATAAGAGAGGAAATGGCCTTGGGAATTATTATTTAAGATTTTCAAATTGCAACAATATGTGTAGAAACAATCACTTCCCATATCCTGTGTTAAATTTCCTAGTCTCTAAATTTAGTGTGATGATCATTTCATGGTGATGTGTAAGTCAAATCATTATGCTGTATACCTTAAACTTAAAAAAACTGGGAAAAAAAAAAGAGAGAGAGAAAATGGACTTCGGTTAATATTAAGGTATCAGTATTGGCTTACTGGAGAAGGCAGTGGCAGCCCACTCCAGTACTCTTGCCTGGAAAATCCCATGGACGGAAGAGCCTGGTGGGCTGTAGTCCATGGTGTCATGAAGAGTTGGACACGACTGAGCGACTTCACTTTCACTTTTCACCTTCATGCATTGGAGAAGGAAATGGCAACCCACTCCAGTGTTCTTGCCTGGAGAATTTCAGGGACGGGGAAGCCTGGTGGGCTGCCGTCTATGGGGTCGCACAGAGTCGGACACGACTGAAGCAACTTAGCAGCAGCATTGGCTTACTAATTGTGAAAAATGTGCCACAGTAATAAAAGATCGTAACATTAGAGGAAACTGGGTGAAGGAAATATTGGAACTTGTATTATCTTTGCAACTTTTTCATAAATCTAAAGCTATTCTAAAAAGTTTGTTTAAATATAAATTTAAAAAATTTTTTTAGTAAAACATGTCTCTGAAATCTACAAATTGACAAGAGCTCTAGTTTCAACAGTGAGACAGTTTGTATAGTGTAGGACTCAGAAAGAAAATACCCCCACCCTTTATACCTGTATTCTGATACTGGTGATTTATTCTGGAATCTTAATCATTGCTATGGACTTTTTTTGTCTAATTCTCTTCCCAAAAATAAACCTCACCAGCCTAAACCATGTTTTCATTAACTACAGGTAACCTCTCTAAGTGATTTATCCATTTGTTATTAGACACATTTCTTACCTTGAAATAAACTGCTATATTTGTAAATTAGATATCTCATAAGGCTCTTGAATCCAGAATGTACAAAGAACTCTTAAAACTTAATGCTACAAAGATAATCCAATTAAAAATGGACAGAGACTCTAAATAGATATTTCTCCAAGAAGATATACAGATAGCTCATAAGCAAATGAAAAAGTGCTCAACATCATTGCTCATTAGAGACGTATGCATCAACACCATGCTGCTGCTGCTAAGTCGCTTCAGTGTGTCCGACTCTGTGCGAACCCACAGACGGCAGCCCACTGGGCTCCACCATCCCTGGGATTCTCCAGGCAAGAAGACTGGAGTGGGTTGCCATTTCCTTCTCCAATGCATGAAAGTGAAAAGTGAAAGTGAAGTCACTCAGTCGTGTCTGACTCAGCGACCCTGTGGACTGCAGCCTACCAGGCTCCTCTGTCCATGGGATTTTCCAGGCAAGAGTACTGGAGTGGGATGCCATTGCCTTCTCCGATCAACACCATGAGATAACCCTTATACCACTAGGATGACTGAATTGCAGGTTTTTCAAATCTCAGTATTGCTACCTAAATAACATCTGAATTCATTCAGGTGACTTTTAACATCCTGTGTCATGTGTGCGCGATTTAAATCCTTATTCCTATGTTGTATATCCCCAGTCTTGGGTTTCTCACTCCCCTGAAGTACTTGCTATTTTTCCTACCAGCCCTGCTACTTGTAGTGCTGCAACACCTCCGTTTTTAACAAGCCCCCAGGCAGTGGTATTGTAGATCATCTATGAAGAACTGTCACGTAGCTGTCTTCTTACCTGTGAAAATAGCTGTGAAAATGTTACCAAGTCCAAACTCATACTGCTTGCACACAACAGGCCAATAAATTGAGAGACAAATCTTTGTTGGGACAGAGAATCGTGACATTATTAAGAAAGCCTTCAGGCCTAGAAGATGGTGGACTACTATCCCAGAGAATCATCCTACGTGAGTTAGAATTCCAGCTTCTTTATATTAAAAGAGAATGGTTGGTTGTAACGTCCTTGGTGTCAGAATCCTTTGTTCCTGCAGAAGTCCATGTAGATCAGGTCATGATGTTACTATAACCTCCAAGACAGATGTTATTCTCTGCTCTGCAACTTTTTCTCTCTGTATGAATGGGCAAGTAGTACACCTTTAGGGTCACAGCCTTTAATATGGGCTATTCTGTATATTTCAGACTATAGGCAACATTCTTAACTTGTAACAAAAGCAATAACTTACAAAGGTTAAAGTAAAAGAAGCAGATCTAATAGGGAGATTTGTTCTTCCCTGTTATAAAGCTCCAGCTTCCCAGGAGGGACACTGGTAAAGAATCTGCCTACCAGTGCAGGAGATGCAAGAGATGTGGGTTTGATCCCTGGGTCAGGAAGATTCTCTGGAGTAGAATATGGCAACCCACTCCAATATTCTTGCTTGGAAAATTCCATGGACAGAGGAGAACTGGTAGGCTACAGTCCATGGGGTCGCAGGGTCAGACAATACTGAGCAACTAACACTTTCACTTTTTTCACATACATATGTTCTTTTTTTTTTTTTTTTCCAACTGAGCATACATACTCACAAACATTACAGAAATTCTTACTTGGAAAAATAGAATGCTTGTCTCTCCAGATGCTTCCAACCTATAAGTTATTCTTTTGTTTCCTGTCTCCATTTTTCATTCTGCTTATAAAGAGAAGGCACTTTTTTTCTTCATACAATATCTACTCAAATTGTATATACCTTGCAAGTGTAACATACTTTATGCTTATCTGTTTGATTTATAAACAACAAGGGAATTGCAGTAGTACTACCACTAATAAAAAATCTATATGGCAGCAGTGGAGCTGAAGTTGGAGTTAGTGGTTAAAACAACAGCTTACCTGTCTTTTGTTCTTGAAAATACAATATAGGGTGACTTCTTGGGATATATAACTTTACTCAAATAAACCATACCACACTTTGTTTGACAGGAAACTACAAAGAAGTTTAATGAGCATACAATGTCACATATTATTGGTTCTGAAATCAGACTCTCATTGGGATTGAGAGATTGTTTGCTGTTACTTTGCTTTCTTGGAGTTTTAAAAACAGAAATCCTGGGTATCATTCTGCAGAGTTCTACACGGTACAGTTTCTACATGGTACAGTTGATTGCAGTTTACTAATCTAGGCACTTAATAAATAACAAACATAAAACACCTCCTCAGTTTATCTATCAGCCAGTTTTGGGGAACTGTCTACAGTGTGGATCTCAGATCACTAGCTTCAAAATATCCCTGAAGTGTTTTCCTAAAGCTCTGTATCCTGTACTTGCTATATCAGAATCGCAAATGTGAAACCTAGGAATCTGTACAATAAACAGATTCTACTGTAGATTCATGTGTTTGTACAGGAGAACAAAATGTCTCTTTGATACGTAGATTATTTTGAGCTGAAAACAGTTAAAATCCAAAAGACTCACAAAGAAGTATGAAGTGTTTTCCTAAAGCTCTGTATCCTGTACTTGCTATATCAGAATCTCAAATGTGAAACCTAAGAATCTGTACAATAAACAGATTCTACTGTAGATTCATGTGTTTGTATAAGAGAACAAAATGTCTCTTTGATATGTAGATTATTTTGAGCTGAAAACAATTAAAATCCAAAAGACTCACAAAGAAGTGTTGACCTCTTCTGTTAGCTACCCAAAGAATTTAGATGGAGGGCCTCTTACAGGAAAGGAATGATCACCATGGATAGCTATAGTTTGAATTAGGTGTGGTTGACCAAGACCTAAGAAACTGAAAGTGAAAGTCTCTAAGTCATGTCTGGCTCTTTGCGACCCCATGGACTGTAGTCCATGGGATTGTCACTGTTATTCAGCCCGTTCTCTGAACAGTTAGGAAATATGTTTGTTTGTTTGTTTTAATTTTGAGTTCATAGTGACACTTGGAATTCTGATCCTAAACCACAAAGTCTTCTCCCTTTTCCATTTCATACTTGTATTTCCCCTTTTTCCCATAAGGAAATCTAGTTCTCAAAAACTTTTAATACATTTGTACCATGTGCTTAATGTTACAATGTACAGTAGTTCAAGAGTCACTTTACCAGTACTATTACTACCAAAAAAAAAAACAAAACCTGCTTTAAAATTCAAAATTTCTTTTAGTTTCCCTTAAAATATCTCTCATTGATCCATATATAGTCAGTACTACATTCAAAAGTTACCTAACTTGTTTTTCTTCTTTCCTCTGTATGCATGCCAGCATTTGTTAGCTCTTTCCTTTTTTGATGGTCATTCTAACATGCATGTGGTAATAATATCTCACTGTGGTTTTAATTTGTTTTTCTCTAATGACTAGTGATGTTGAGCATCTTCTCATGTACCTCTTGGTCATTAGTGTATCTTCTTTGAAAAAAATGTTTATTCAGGTCTTTTGCCCATTTTTTTTTTAAATCAGATAATTTGTGGGTTTGATATTGACTTGTAAGAGTTCTCCATGTATTTCCAGTAGTAATCCCTTATCAGATATACAGTGTTGGGGCTCAGGGAGAACTGCCCACAAATATAACACAATAGCATATTGATTACTTGGAATTAAAGTTACTTTAAAAATGGCCAGTGCAAGAGAAATACTGTAAACCTCCTTTCTGGCTCCATGAAAGTAGGAAATAAATCTCTCAGGTGAAAGATGCACTCCCTGCATCTGGAAATGAAAGGATACCCTCACTGCCAGAGACAGGGAATTCAGGTGAGAGGCCTATTCAAGCAAATCTTGTCACTTCTTTAACATACTGCCCCAAATCCAAACTCTGTTCATATTCTTTACTAAGTGAGCCCCCCAAACCTAAGTTTTTATGTCCTGTCAATTCCTCACAACTTATTGCTTGTCTAAAAGAAAACTATAAAAGCTGCCTGCTTTGGCCATTTTTTTCCTATTTCTATGAGACCTGCATGCACATAAATAAAATTTATTTCTTTTTCTCCTGATAATCTGTCTTGTGTCAATTTTATTATTAGTGCAGCTGAAAGAACTCAAGAAGGGTAGAAGGAGGAATTTT
>SJYX01011457.1:365404-381999 GCA_006410675.1 Oreotragus oreotragus
GGCTGCAGTCCATGGGGTCGCTAACAGTCGGACAGACTGAGCGACTTCACTTTCACTTTTCTCTTTCATGCATTGGAGAAGGAAATGGCAACCCACTCCAGTATTCTTGCCTGGAGAATCCCAGGGATGGGGGAGCCTGGTGGGCTGCCGTCTCTGGGGTCACACAGAGTCGGACACAACTGAAGTGACTTAGCAGTAGCAGCAGCAGCAGCCTCACTTTAAAAAAAAAAATCGTTGCTTGTGCTTTAGGTGTGATTTCCAAAAAAATTATTACCAAGACCCATGTAAGGAGATTTTTAATATTTTCTTGTAGGGGTTTCATGGTTTCAGGTCTTAGGTCTAAGTCTTTAATCCATTTTGAGTTAATTTTTATGAGTGATGTAATTAGGGGTTAAGCTCTATTCTTTTACATGTGAATATCCAATTTTCCCAGCACCATTTATTGAAGAGACTATCTTTTCTCTATTGTGTATTCTCAGCTCCCTCAATGATTCTTGTTTCCTTTCCTTTCTCACATGAAAGTTAGCATACCATATAAACTATTTTGCAATTTGCTTTTTCTATTCAATAGTATATATTAGAAATCACCCCAAATCAGTTACAGAGATTATCTTCATTCATTATGGTATCTGTATACAGAAACTGTAATTGTTTATGGATGTATCATAATTTATTTATTCAAATAGCATCCTATGTTTGGCAGGATCTTGTTCCCAATATTTTGTTATTAAAAATAACGCCAGTGAGAAAAGCGATGCGTGTATTTTTCATATTCCTAACAATGAAATTTCAGAGTAAATTCTTAGAAGGAGGATTGTTCTGTGTGTGTGTGTTCGTGCGCTCCGTTGCTCAGTCATTGTCTCTTTGCCACCCCATGGAGCCTGCCAAGTTCCACTGTCCATGGAATTTTCCAGGCAAGAACGAGTGAGTTGCCATTTCCTTTCTCCAGGGGATCTTCCTAACCTAGGGACTGTACTTGTGTCTCCTGCATTGGCAGGTAGATTCTTTACCTCTGAGCCACTAGGGAAGTCCATTGGCATTACGATAATTATGTAAGANACAGGCTAGTCTCTTTGAAGTTACTTTTATTTTCTTCTCCAGTGAGAATGCTATTATTTGTGTCTCCAGTGTCATTGACTTTGATTTATTCTTTGATACATGTAACTCAAATGAATAATGAAAAATTTAGACAATGTGCATAAGAATTGTGTCAAATGGTGTTTCAAGAGTGAAAGAAATACAGTTTCATTCAAATGATCTTTTCACATGCATCTTTATTAATCATCAGACACAAACGTTCTGTCAGAATAGATTGTTTTTGTTAAGTTTACATTAATTTCCATTGCTCTAATAATTTTAAGAAAGTAGAACATCTAACATACTATATTATTATTTCTTATTGCACAGGCACAAGAGGGCCTAGAGGAGCTATCTCCCGTTGAAGGTCAGGAACGGCGGTGGTAAGGAGATACCCCACGTCCAAGGTAAGGAGCAGCAGCTGTGCTTTGCTGGAACAGCTGTGAACAGACACCCCACGCCCAAGGTAAGAGAAACCCAAGTAAGATGGTATGTGTTGCAAGAGGGCATCAGAGGGCAGACACACTGAAACCATACTCACAGAAAACTAGTCAATCTAATCACGCTAGGACCACAGCCTTGTCTAACTCAATGAAACCAAGCCATGCCTGCAGGGCAACCCAAGGCGGGCGGGTCATGGTGGAGAGGTCTGACAGAACGTGGTCCACTGGAGAAGGGAATGGCAAGCCACTTCAGTATTCTTGCCTTGAGAACCCCATGAACAGTAAGAAAAGGCAAAATGATAGGATACCAAAAGAGAATCTCCCCAGGTCGTTAGGTGCCCAATATGCTACTGGAGATCAGTGGAGAAATAACTCCAGAAAGAATGAAGGGATGGAGCCAAAGCAAAAACAATACCCAGCTGTGCATGTGACTGGTGATAGAAGCAAGATCCGATGCTGTAAAGAACAATATTGCATAGGAACCTGGAATGTCAGGTCCATGAATCAAGGCAAATTGGAAGTGGTCAAACAAGAGATGGCAAGGGTGAACGTCGACATTCTAGGAATCAGCGAACTAAAATGGACTGGAATGGGTGAATTTAACTCAGATGACCATTATATCTACTACTGCGGGCAGGAATCCCTCAGAAGAAATGGAGTAGCCATCATGGTCAACAAAAGAGTCCGAAATGCAGTACTTGGATGCAATCTCAAAAACGACAGAATGATCTCTGTTCGTTTCCAAGGCAAACCATTCAATATCACAGTTATCCAAGTCTATGCCCCAACCAGTAATGCTGAAGAAGCTGAAGTTGAACGGTTTTATGAAGACCTACAAGACCTTGTAGAACTAACACCCAAAAAAGATGTCCTTTTCATTATAGGGGACTGGAATGCTAAAGTAGGAAGTCAAGAAACACCTGGAGTAACAGGCAAATTTGGCCTTGGAATGCGGAATGAAGCAGGGCAAAGACTAATAGAGTTTTGCCAAGAAAATGCACTGGTCATAGCAAACACCCTCTTCCAGCAACACAAGAGAAGACTCTACACATGGACATCACCAGATGGTCAACACCGAAATCAGATTGATTATATTCTTTGCAGCCAAAGATGGAGAAGCTCTATACAGTCAACAAAAACAAGACCAGGAGCTGACTGTGGCTCAGATCATGAACTCCTTATTTCCAAATTCAGACTTAAATTGAAGAAAGTAGGGAAAACCGCTAGACCATTCAGGTATGACCTAAATCAAATCCCTTATGATTATACAGTGGAAGTGAGAAATAGATTTAAGGGCCTAGATCTGATAGACAGAGTTCCTGATGAACTATGGAATGAGGTTCGTGACATTGTACAGGAGACAGGGATCAAGACCATCCCCATGGAAAAGAAATGCAAAAAAGCAAAATGGCTGTCTGGAGAAGCCTTACAAATAGCACTGAAAAGAAGAGAGGCGAAAAGCAAAGGAGAAAAGAAAAGATATAAGCATCTGAATGCAGAGTTCCAAAGAATAGCAAGAAGAGATAAGAAAGCCTTCTTCAGCAATCAATGCAAAGAGATAGAGGAAAACAACAGAATGGGAAAGACTAGAGATCTCTTCAAGAGAATTGGAGATACCAAGGGAACATTTCATGCAAAGATGGGCTCGATAAAGGATAGAAATGGTATGGACCTAACAGAAGCAGAAGATATTAAGAAGAGGTGGCAAGAATACACAGAAGAACTGTACAGAAAAGATCTTCACGACCCAGATAATCATGAGGATGTGATCACTAATCTAGAGCCAGACATCTTGGAATGTGAAGTCAAGTGGGCCTTAGAAAGCATCACTAAGAACAAAGCTAGTGGAGGTGATGGAATTCCAGTTGAGCTGTTTCAAATCCTGGAAGATGATGCTGTGAAAGTGCTGCACTCAATATGCCAGCAAATTTGGAAAACTCAGCAGTGGCCACAGGACTGGAAAAGGTCAGTTTTCATTCCAATTCCAAAGAAAGGCAATGCCAAAGAATGCTCAAACTACCGCACAATTGCACTCATCTCACACGCTAGTAAAGTAATGCTCAAAATTCTCCAAGCCAGGCTTCAGCAATATGTGAACCGTGAACTCCCTGATGTTCAAGCTGGTTTTAGAACAGGCAGAGGAACCAGAGATCAAATTGCCAACATCCGCTGGATCATGGAAAAAGCAAGAGAGTTCCAGAAAAACATCTATTTCTGCTTTATTGACTATGCCAAAGCCTTTGACTGTGTGGATCACAATAAACTGTGGAAAATTCTGAAAGAGATGGGAATACCAGACCACCTAACCTGCCTCTTGAGAAATCTGTATGCAGGTCAGGAAGCAACAGTTAGAACTGGACATGGAACAACAGACTGGTTCCAAATAGGAAAAGGAGTACGTCAAGGCTGTATATTGTCTCCCTGCTTATTTAACTTATATGCAGAGTACATCATGAGAAACGCTGGACTGGAAGAAACACAAGCTGGAATCAAGATTGCCGGGAGAAATATCAATAACCTCAGATATGCTGATGACACCACCCTTATGGCAGAAAGTGAGGAGGAGCTAAAAAGCCTCTTGATGAAAGTGAAGGAGGAGAGCGAAAAAGTTGGCTTAAAGCTCAACATTCAGAAAACGAAGATCATGGCATCCGGTCCCATCACTTCATGGGAAATAGATGGGGAAACAGTGGAAACAGTGTCAGACTTTATTTTTTGGGGCTCCAAAATCACTGCAGATGGTGACTGCAGCCATGAAATTAAAAGACGCTTACTCCTTGGAAGAAAAGTTATGACCAACCTGGATAGTATATTCAAAAGCAGAGACATTACTTTGCCGACTAAGGTCCGCCTAGTCAAGGCTATGGTTTTTCCTGTGGTCATGTATGGATGTGAAAGTTGGACTGTGAAGAAAGCTGAGCGCCAAAGAATCGATGCTTTTGAACTGTGGTGTTGGAGAAGACTCTTGAGAGTCCCTTGGACTGCAAGGAGATCCAACCAGTCCATTCTGAAGGAGATCAGCCCTGGGATTTCTTTGGAAGGAATGATGCTAAAGCTGAAACTCCAGTACTTTGGCCACCTCATGCGAAGAGTTGACTCATTGGAAAAGACTCTGATGCTGGGAGGGATTGGGGGTGGGAGGAGAAGGGGACGACCGAGGATGAGATGGCTGGATGGCATCACGGACTCGATGGACATGAGTCTGAGTGAACTTCGGGAGATGGTGATGAACAGAGAGGCCTGGTGTGCTGCGATTCATGGGGTCGCAAAGAGTCGGACACGACTGAGCACTGAACTGATTGTCTTTAAATTTCTGTTATGGTATTCAAAATAGCAGTAATATTACTTTAGGGAAAATATGATTCTGAAAACAGTTTACATTTGCTGAGTTCTCTGATATATTCTGTAATAGCAACTGTTTATCTGGCTTTCCCATACTGCACAGTGGTATGCTGACTACAGTGATTGGTCTTGATATTTTTTATAACAATGTCTGTATGGTTTCTTTCAAAATAGAATTTTCTGAAGACAACAAAAAGTCTAATTACCAATCATTGAATTCATACTATTAAAATGAGAATTACATATTCTCCTAGGCTGTTGACTTAAAACAGGTTGTCAAAGCATGACCAATAAACCAAATCTGCCCATCTGCCTTGTTTTCTAAATAAAGTTTTATTGAAACACAGCCATGCCATTTGTTTACTTTCTCTCTGCACTGTGGTGGCAGAGGTGAATAGGTATGACAGAGGTCATATGACCCTCAAAACCTGAAATATTTGCTATGAGGCCCTTCAGAAATAATATTTGCTGATCCCTGATTTAGAAGATACCACATAAAGCAAATTCTGAAAAATATAAGGCAATATTTTATCGTTTATCTATGCCACATATTATAGACTGAATATTTGTGCCCTCCCAAAATCTATATGCTGAAACCCTACATCCCGAGGGTGATGATATTAGGAGGTGATTGTTATTTAGTTGCTAAGTCATGTCCAACTTTTGCGACCTCATGGGCTATAGCCTGCCAGGCTCCTCTGTTCATGGGATTTCCCTGGTAGAACACTGGAGTGGGTTGCCATTTCCATCTCCAGGGGATCTTCCTCNGCCCTCCCAAAATCTATATGCTGAAACCCTACATCCCGAGGGTGATGATATTAGGAGGTGATTGTTATTTAGTTGCTAAGTCATGTCCAACTTTTGCGACCTCATGGGCTATAGCCTGCCAGGCTCCTCTGTTCATGGGATTTCCCTGGTAGAACACTGGAGTGGGTTGCCATTTCCATCTCCAGGGGATCTTCCTCACTCAGGTATTAAAGCCAAATCTCCTGCTTTGGGAAGGGGTTCTTTACCACTGAGCCACCAGGGAAGCTTTAGTCCCCTTATAAAAGAGATCCGCAGAGCACCCTGCACTTTGTGCCACGAGAAGATACAAAAAGTGATCAGTTTGCACTTCGGGAGAGGGCTCTCTCACTTTTGATGGTTTCTCTCAGGCTCACAATGGATTGAATTTTGCTGGATAATAGCTTGAGCTAATAAGTCCAAAGTAGTCTCACATCTGCTAACAGACAGGTCCTGACTTTTATCCGGGAGACCTCAGTTTTCTGTATGATAGTATGCCTCCTTCCCCATACCTGGCTCAGTGTTCCAAGGGAATAAAGGCAGAAACCACATGAAAGAGTGCACTGAGTATCTGCAGTTCCTTTAGGGAGAAGTCAAGCTTCATTCATCATTATAGTACTAGTTAGCATGGTTTTGTAGAAGAGAACAACAAATAGGTAAACTTATGAACAACAAAGCAGAATTGAGAGAGAATAAGCTTACCCATGACCACTGTGATCTCTGAGGGCAGATCTCTGAGATGAGTTCATAACATTCCCTGCTATGTCTTGAGCTGCATGGAGAAGATCTGTGCTAAGAACTGCTAATTTGCTTGTTCTGTCTTGTTAGGTGTTGATTGCCATTGACCATGATAGTGGATTAGACCAAATATGAAGAAAGGTGAAAATATAAGCCTCGTATAAGTGTGTATGCAATATTAACATACAGTGTTAAGAAAGCTCTTCTGCAGGCTGCAAATTCATGAAGGAATTTCCAACTCCAGAACTATGTTTACTCCGTGGAACTCAGCTGTCTGTAAACAAATGTTAACATGCCAGACCCCAGACCTNTGAAGAAAGGTGAAAATATAAGCCTCGTATAAGTGTGTATGCAATATTAACATACAGTGTTAAGAAAGCTCTTCTGCAGGCTGCAAATTCATGAAGGAATTTCCAACTCCAGAACTATGTTTACTCCGTGGAACTCAGCTGTCTGTAAACAAATGTTAACATGCCAGACCCCAGACCTTCATAAGACCACAGTGTTTCCTTTCAGGCCAGTGACCTGAGTGCCTGTCGTGTTTACTTGAAAGGTCTTATTCGGTTAGATTGTGCACTAAAGCAGCAATCATGTTGCTCTGCTTCAGTCAATCTGAGTCAGAGAACATAAATATTTTTAAAGTAAAATATACTGCAGTCCTCTGTTTATGACTGGGACACCTTGGATACATAAAAGATAAACGAATATAGGAAGGATAGAAAACAAGTCTAGAGAAACACACTATATGTATAGACCAGATAGCCTTTAGTTTAGAAAATGGCTAAGTTCAAACAAATGACATTACCTTTTATGTCTGAAACCTTCAAATTTATAATTATTTTTAGTNACGAATATAGGAAGGATAGAAAACAAGTCTAGAGAAACACACTATATGTATAGACCAGATAGCCTTTAGTTTAGAAAATGGCTAAGTTCAAACAAATGACATTACCTTTTATGTCTGAAACCTTCAAATTTATAATTATTTTTAGTGTGAGAGTCAGTATTTCTCATATGGAGAGATTTTTAATTATCTTTATAAACATTAATTTAGTTGCCTTTATAAACAATGAAATTTAAGGTTAACATTGGAGGCTGGCAATACTGAGAATTCTTTTCTCAACGATGCATGTTCATGTTATGCTCATTTAAATGATTCTCCCTATACTTTCCAAATATCCACTTAACACTGGGTAGATTTTGGCACAGAAAGATTGTTTATGAGGGACTCATACGTAATCACTGAGAAAACTAAGATTTAACAAAAGTCCCTCAATCTAAACTTCATACTTCCTATGTCACATTTAAAACTCATGTTTAAAATGAAACAAAGGTGAGAAAGTATTATTTAATTTTTTAATCATGATATTATTTTTGCTTAATAAGGACATATTTAGTACTAAGTATTCATAGTATAGAAACTCCATAATTCCTTTACTTATTTTGTCCTCACAATAGCAATTATAGGTAGTTCTTAATATTCCATTGTTCAGACAAAGAAGCAAGTTAAACAAAGCAGTGATCTTGCCCAGGGTACGTGATAGAGCCAGAATTCAAATCCATATCTGCCCTACCACAAAACCCATGCTGTGTACACTCCACTGTGCAGTTATCTGTAATCATGTGTACGATCATTATAATCATGTTTACTAAGCATTGTATATTATCCTAAATGAGCTGTTGATCTGATAGTTAGATGTTTTCACCTCTTTCTAAATATCATAGAATGACTAAGTGGCTAGTCAGAGGCCTGCTGGGGCATTTGTGGTCCCACTAGAAAAAGTGGACTTCTTCAGGATGCTGAAACCTTTTGTCATTCCAGTTCCATGGGTATTCTTTTGTCTGGCATTGTTCCCTGATCAACTTTATATTATTGTAGAATGTAACCCCACTAAAAGAGAAATGAGCTTTAAGTACAGATAAGCTTAGATCCCAGCACCAGCCTTTCCCAGTAGTGTTATTTAGGTAGACTGTTCTCTGAGCTTTGGAGTCTTCATTTGCAAAATAAAGATAATAATTGCACCTAACTCAACTTACTGAGTTCTGGTGAGAAATAAAGGAGCATTATGTGTGGAATTTTGTCACCAAAAGTGATTAATCATAGCCATTTTATTGCTTTACCCTAGACATCTTAGATACTTATTTTATAATTTCTATTCTTTGTTAAATAACACTACTTTTTGTTCCCCTTGAGTCTTAACAGAATGGTTTGTACATGCCAGGCACTAAGCTGGTATCTGGATAGAGCAGTGGACAAGGGAGGAGGAAAAGAAAGGTGTAACAGGTAACTAGATACAGGAGAGGTTAAAAATATCTGAGAGGTTTCCCGTCTCCGTAACTGGGGGAAAAAATGAAACTCTTTAAAAGGAAAAGGGAAAATAGAAAAAGTAATGAAATCAGAAATGGCAACCTGCTCCAGTATTCTTGCCTGGAAAATTCCATGGACAGGGGAGCCTCACAGTTTACTGTCCATGGGATCACAAAGAGTTGGACATGACTGAGAAACTGAGCATGTGCGCACACACACACACACACACACACACACACACACACACACTCTAAGGCAGAGGATTAGTGTTAGTCATGTTTAGGCTGAGAGCATGATTCTGGATGGGAATTGTCCTCACTGCATTTAAAGCACTAAGAATATAAATTGAACAAGATGTTTTAACTAAAACTTCAGTTTTACAATTTGTTAGATTGAGTGACAATTAAAATGCAGAGGTCACTCTATTAAAAAAAAATTGAAAGGTCAGGCACAGACCCATGGGGCATGCTCTTGCTTACAAGAATAAGAAGGAAAAGTGGTGAGGTGATGTGTTAGTTAACTAGATAGCAGGAGTCTTCTCACAATGTATATGTATTTTATTTGTATTTTATTTGTCAATTTTACCTCTCTGGATAGGCATAGACCCCTGGGGCATGCTCTCATTTATAGGTAGGAATCACAGGAATCTCTGCATACTTTTGAGAGATATAAAGCATGAGAGCAAGAAAGAATTTGCAAGAGCAGAGTGTAAGAGAAACCAATCAGATGCTGCAGTATGCTTCTTACTTGCTATATAACTTAGATCTCCGAACTCATTTATGTTTCTATAAAATGGGAATAGTATCACATCCTTTGAATGTGTGTGTTAAGAATTAAAACAGGTAAAGAAATGGGCAGGCAGTTGTGGTAGGTAGAATAAGAGTACTGGTGCTGGAGGGTGCAATCCTGTCTCTATCCCTCAATGACTCTCAACTCTAAAAAGTTGACAACCTCAACTACTCAGTTTCTGTTCTTTTTTTCTTTCAGTTTTATTGACATATAATTGACAAATAAAAATGTAAGGCATTTAAACTGTATTAATACACTGTGGTGATTTGATATATTGAATACATACTTTGTCAACAAAGGTCCGTCGAGTCAAGGCTGTGGTTTTTTTCGGTAGTCACATATGGATGTGAGAGTTGGACTATAAAGAAATCTGAGCACCGAAGAATTGATGCTTTTGAACTGTGGTGTTGGAGAAGACTCTTGAGAGTCCCTTGGACTGCAAGGAGGTCCAACCAGTCCATCCTAAAGGAGATCAGTCCTGGGTGTTCATTGGAAGGACTGATGTTGAAGCTGAAACTCCAATACTCTGGCCACCTCATGCAAAGAGCTGACTCATTTGAAAAGCCCCTGATGCTGGGAAAGATTGGGGGCAGGAGGAGAAGGGGACAACAGAGGATAATATGGTTGGATGGCATCACTGACTCAATGGGCATGAGTTTGGGTAGACTCCAGGAGTTGGTGGTGGACAGGAAGGCCTGGTGTGCTGTGGTTCATGGGGTTGCAAAGAGTCGAACATGACTGAGCGACTGAAATGAACTGAACTGAACAATATGAGAAGACTCCTCTCATCTAGTTAATTAACTCATCTATCAGCTCAACACTTCTTCTCCTTGTTCTTATTCTTATTTGTCTTATTATTTTGGTGATAACATTTAAGCTCTAGTTTATTAGCATATTTCATTCATACAATACAATGCTATCAAATATAATACCATTTTATACATTATAGACTCAGATCTTACTTATCTTATGATTTCTACCCTGAGAATTTGTACTGTTTCATCAGCCTCTCTCTATTTCTTATACCACCTGGGCCCTGAAAAACACTTTTCTACCCTCTATTTCTGTGACTTTGATTTTTTTTTTTTTTTACTTTTTTAAAGATTCTACATGTAAGTGAGTCAATGAAGCATTTTTCTTTCTCTAACTTATTTCATTTAGCATAATGCCCTCAAAGTCTATCCATGTTGTCACAAATGGCAGGATTTTCTTCTTTCTCATGGCTGATTAGTGTTTCATCATATATATTTTTAACAACATGGAGGTTAGAAACACTGACCTTCCACATATCAAAAATCTGCATATAACTTACACTCAGCCCTGTGTGTCTGTGGTTCCTCTGGATCCAAGGTTCCACATTCATGGTTTAAACCAACCTATGCTCCATAGTACTGCAGCATTTATTATTGAAAGCAATCTGTGTATAAGTGGACCCTCAAAGTTGAAATGTTATTCAAGGGTCAGCTGCATATTTATATGTTTATCATCCCCTCCTCTTTAGCCATTCATTCATTGATGGACACTTAGTCTGTTTCCATATCTTAACTATCATGAATAATGGCCACATTGAACATGGGAGTATAACTATCTCTGTTATACCCTTTTAAAATTTCTTTTAAATATGCATATACCCAGAAGTAGGATTGCTGGATCATATGGTAGTTCTATTTTGAATATTTTTCACTTTTTGAATAACCTCTATAGTGTTTTGTACCTCCTCTTTAGCCATTCATTCATTGATGGACACTTAGTCTGTTTCCATATCTTAACTATCATGAATAATGGCCACATTGAACATGGGAGTATAACTATCTCTGTTATACCCTTTTAAAATTTCTTTTAAATATGCATATACCCAGAAGTAGGATTGCTGGATCATATGGTAGTTCTATTTTGAATATTTTTCACTTTTTGAATAACCTCTATAGTGTTTTGTATCATTGCTCCACCAGTTTATATTCTCATGAAAAGTGCACAGAGTATTCCCTCTTCTCCACATCTTTGCCAACGCTTATCTCTCTAAATATACTTTTTCGTTTGGGTGACACCATTCTAACAGATGTAAGGTGACATTCCATTGTTGTTTTTATTTGCATATCCTGATAATTAGTAATGGTGTAGACCTTTCCATGTACCCATTAGCCATTTGCATGTCTTCTTGGAAAGATGTCTATTCAGTTCCTCATTTTTTAACCAGATCTTTTTTTTCCTTTTTGCCAGTGAGTCCTGTGAGTTCTTTAAATATTTTGGACATTAATCTCTTATATTTATGATTTGCAAATGTTTTCCTCATTCTTTAGGTTGCCTTTTCATTTTGTTGGAGGTTTTCTTTGCTATGATGAAGATTTTCAGTTTAATGTTAATCTCACTTACTTATTTGTGCTTTTTTTGCCTTTGCTTTTGTGTCAGATCTGAAACAGCATCACTAAGACTGATGTAAAGAAGCTTATTGTCTTTGTTTTCTTTTAGGAGTTTTATGATCTTAAGTCTAATGTTCAAACCTAATCCATTTTGAATTGATTTTTTTTTGTATGGAGTAAGATTGTGATAGACTTGCATTCTGTTGCATGTGACAGTCCACTTTTCCCATCACCATTTATTTAAGGTAATATCCTTTACCAAAATATAGTCTTGACTTTTTTTGTCATAAATTAGTCGACTATATATGCATGGGCTTATTGCTGGGCTATCTGATTTTAGAATTCTGATCATTTTGAAATTTTCCATGCATTTTTGAGTGATTCTTCTTCCAAATAATTTGTGTCATTATTATTATTGAAAATTATAATCATGATTCTCATATGGATATAAAATATACATGTGTTAAAGTTTCATTTAATTCACTAAATTGTTTCATTGATCTATGTGTCTGTTTTTATGCCAGTATTATACTGTTTGGGGCTTCTCTGATAGCTCAGTTTTTAAAGAATTCACCTGCAATGCAGGAGACCCTGGTTTGAAGACCCTGATCAGGAAGATCCACTGGAGAAGGGATAGGCTACCCACTCCAGTATTCTTGGGCTTCCCTTATGGCTCAGCTGGTAAAGACTCCACCTGCAATGCAAGACACTTGGATTCCATCCCTGGGTCTGGAAGATGCTTTGTAGAATGGAAAGGCTATCCAATCCACTATTCTGGCCTGGAGAATTCTATAGACTGTATAGTGGGGTCACAAAGAGTCAGACACAATTGAGCGACTTTCACTTTCGCTAAGACCCTGATCAGGAAGATCCACTGGAGAAGGGATAGGCTACCCACTCCAGTATTCTTGGGCTTCCCTTATGGCTCAGCTGGTAAAGACTCCACCTGCAATGCAAGACACTTGGATTCCATCCCTGGGTCTGGAAGATGCTTTGTAGAATGGAAAGGCTATCCAATCCACTATTCTGGCCTGGAGAATTCTATAGACTGTATAGTGGGGTCACAAAGAGTCAGACACAATTGAGCGACTTTCACTTTCGCTATTATACTGTTTTGATTACAGTAGTTTTGTAATATAGTTTGAAATAAGTAGTGTGATTTGTTCAGTTTTGCTTTTTTTCAGATTGGTTTGGCCATTTTCTTTTCTGGTTCTGTGCAACTTTTAAGATTGCTTTTACTATGGAAAGTGTCAAATAATTTTGATATGTTTTAATTTTGCAATGAACCTATGGATTGCTTTGAGAAGTATGAACATTTTTAATGTCAAATCTCCTAATTCATGAGTATAGAATTTTTTTCATTTCTCTATGCCTTCTACAATTTCTTTCATTAATGTCTTATAGTTTTTCATGTACAGCCATTTCATCTCTTTGGTTAAATTTATTGCTAGATATATTATTGTTTTGCAATTATAAATGGATTTTTTTTAATTTTCCTTTCTGATTGTGTTTAGTGTATAGAAACACAACTAATTTATATGACTTTACATAATTTACTAATAATTTTTAATTCTAATATTTTTTGTTGGAGTGTTTAGAGTTTTCTTTTTATTTATTTATTTTTTAAATTTTACTTTACAATACTGCATTGGTTTTGCCATACATCAACATGAATCTGCCACAGGTGTACACGTGTTCCCAATCCTGAACCCCCCTCCCACCTCCCTACCCAAAAGTCTACATGCAATAAATGCTGGAGAGGGTGTGGAGAAAAGGAAACCCTCGTACACTGTTGGTAGAGTTTTCTTTAAATAACGTAATATCATCTGCAAACAGTGACAGCATTACTTTTCCCTTCCCTTTTTGGACATCTTTTAGTTCATTTTCTTGCCAAATTTGTCACACTAGAACTTTCAATATTATGTTGAATAAAGTGACTGAGAGTGGGAATACTTGCTTTGCTTGTGATCTTAAAGGTAAAGCTTTTAGACTGTCACCATTGAATATGATGTTAGCTGTAGGATTATCATATATAACATTTATCATGCTAAGTTTCATGCCCACTATATCCAGATTGTTCAGAGTTTTTAGTCATAAATTATTGAATTTTCTCATATGCTTTTTCTACATCTATTGAGATGATCTTATGATTTATGTCCTCTGTTTTGTTAATGTGATATATGTCATATTGATTAATTTGTGAATGTTGAACCAGCATAACATCCCAGAGATAAATCTCACTTGGTCATGGTATATGACCCTCTTAATGTACTGTTGCTATTATTTTGTTGAAGATATTTGCATCTATGTTCATCATGAATATCGGTCTATAATTATCTTTTTTAGTAAGTGCTTGTCCAGTTTTGGCATCAGGATAATGCTGGCTTAACAAAATAAGTTTGGAAATGTTCCTTCCTCTTATATTTTTTAGAAGAGTTTGAGAATGGCTGGTATTAATTCTTTCAATATTTGGTAGAATTCACTGGTGAAGCCATATGGTACTGGATTTTTGTGTTTTGAGAAGCTTCTGATTACTTATCAGTTTTTTACTAATAATTGGTTTCTGCAGATTTTCAATTTCATCATGNTTTCCTTGGGATTTGTAATGGATTTGCCTATGGATTTATAGTTTTCATCAAATTTGGAAATCTTTCAACCACTATGTCTTCATATATTGCTTTTGTCTCTAACTTTCTCCCTTCTCACTTTCAGTAACTCCAGTCACATTTATCTTAGAATGCTTCTAGTTGTTCTGCAGCTCATAGTTTCTCTATTCTTTTTTCTCAAGTTTTCTAATTTTTTTCTACAGTGTCTAATCTCCTTTTAATCTTATCAGTGTATTTGTCATCTCAGACATTATGTTTCACCTCTAGAAGTTTTTACATATTTAAAAAATATCTTCCATATCTTCCCTTAAAATATTTGCTTTCCTCTATTGTCATGAACAAGTGGAATATAGTTGTAATGAAGCCTTGATGTCCTTGCCTACTAAACCTGTCATCTGAGACTTTTCTGAGTAGTTGTTGGCTGATTTATTTCCTATTTATGGATTGTATCTGCCTGGTAATTTTTGATTCGGGTTTCCCTGGTGGCTTAGTGGTAAGTAATCTGCCTGATGGTGCAGGAGACATGGGTTCAATCCCTGGGTCAAGAAGATCCCCTGGAGAAGGAAATGGCAACCCACTCCAGTATTCTTGCCTGGAAAATCCTGTGACAGCGAAGCCTGGCAGGCTATAGTCCATGGGGTTGCAAAGAGAGAACTATGACATAGCAACTAAACAGTAACAACAACAAAAATTTTTGATTGGATGCTAGGCATTGTGGATTTTGTTTTGTTGCCTACTTTTCATATTTAATAATACATATTCTTGGTCTTTGTTCCATAACCCAGTAAAGTAACTTGAAAATATTAGGTTGGGGCAAAGAAATTGAGGTTTTACATTGTTGAACTTTGTCATTTGATAATGGAATACAGTCTTAAATAAATGTAGTTATCTAAAACATTTTAGTGCACCTTTCTTGCTCTATGTTTTTTGCAAATGACTTATCACTTGCTATTTATTTTATGTTTATTTTAGACTATAGAAATAATGTAGACAGTTTTTTGAGCAGTTTTTTTATTCGAGTTCACAATGGGTTGTAAGGCAATGAAGACAACTCATAATATCAACAACACATTTGGCCCAGGAACTGCTAACGAATGTACTGTGCAGTGGTGGTTCAAGAAGTTTTGCAAAGGACATGAGACCCTTGAAGATGAGGAGTGTATTGGCTGGCAATTGAAAGTTGACAGTGATCAATTGAGAGCAATCACCAAAGCTGATCCTCTTAGAACTACACAAGAAATTGCTGAAGAAGTCAGTGTTGACCATTCTATAGTCATTTGACATTTGAAACAAATTGGAAAGGTGAAAAAGCTCCGTAAGTGGGTGCCTCATGTGCTGACTGAAAATTTTAAAAAATCACATTTTGACGTGTCATCTTTCTCTTATTCTACACAACAACAGTGAATCACTTCTCAGATTGTGACATGTGAGGAGAAGTTGGTTTTTTGCAACAACCAGCTCAGTGGTTGGACCAAGAAACGCCAAAGCACCTCCTAAAGCCAAACTTGCACCCAAAAAAAGATCATGGTCATTGGTTGGTGGTCTACTGTCTGTCTGATCCACTACAGCTTTCTGAATCCCTGCAAAGCCATTAAATCTGAGAAATATGCTCAGCAAATTGATGAGATACACCAAAAACTGCAGTGCCTGCAGTCAGCAATGGTCAACAGATTGGGCGTAATTCTTCTCCACCACAACACCCAGCCACATGTCACACAACCAACACTTCAAAAGTGGAATGAATTAGGCTACAAAGTTTTGCCTCTTCCCCCATATTCACCTGACCTTTTGTCAATTGACTACCACTTCTTCAAGCATCTCGACTACTTTTTGCAAGGAAAACACTTCCACAACCAGCAGGGTGCAGAAAATGCTTTCCTATCATTCATCAAATCCTGAAGCATGGATTTTTTACACTAAAGGGATAAACAAACTTACTGGCAAAATTGTGTTGATTGTAATGGTTCCTATTTTGATTAATAAACGTGTGTTTGAGCCTAGTTATAATGATTTAAAACTCACGATCTGGAACTGCAATTACTTTTGTTCCAACCTAATATTTCTATTCTTTTGAGGCTCACCTTTAAGTTTGTTTGGCCAGATCATAGCAGCCTTTAATGTAGGCCTAACTTTTTTTTTTTTTTTTTTT
>SJYX01011457.1:391269-411411 GCA_006410675.1 Oreotragus oreotragus
CCTACTGTTCTTTTCCCCTTGCAGTTAATATTTAATGTATATAAATCTTCAACTACCTCTGTTTAACTTTACATATCTATTCTTTCTTTCCTTTCCTCTCAACATATTTGTTAGTTTTGTTTTCATTGCTTTATTCCCAACTTCACACTGAGAAGGAAATGGCAATCCACTCCAGTACTATTGCCTGGAAAATCCCATGGACAGAGGAGCCTTGTAGGCTACAGTCTATGGGGCCGCAAAGAGTCGGACACGACTGAGCGACTTCACTTCACTCACACCTTCCTTTAGTTTTGTTTTCCAGTTTGTGCTTTAGTTAGTTTTGTTCTTAACTGGTAAATATAATTTTTTATTTCCTTTGTTTGCTGGGGCAATCTACTGTACTTTATTTTTGTTGGACTGTTTTGACTTTGCTCATGGGTGTATATGTATCTGTGTATATTCTATTATTTTAATTATTGTTTGCCTGATTTTGTAACTGCCATTTGTCTAGGGTTCATCCTTGGTCTCATTTGGATATTTGTTTTAATCTCACTTAATGCCATAACAAATCATTTGTTGAATCTTCATTCCTGACCAGAGTTCAAGCCCTGAGTCTTTGGAGTGGGAGCACTGACTCCAAGACCCTAGACTACCAGAGAACTAACGCTAAGAGGAATCAAATAGTGAGAACTCACACAAAGGAAACCACTTGAATACAAGACCCAGCATCACCCAACCACCAGTCGCATCCTTTGCAGGATGCCACATCTAAACAACAAAACAAAAATACAAACCCAATCAGCAGGTAGGAGTACCACCTCACTCAGCCTTGCCCATCAGAGGAAAAAAATTAAAGAAACAAAAGCTCAGCACAAATCTCACCCTATACAAAGCTTGTAGAAACCACTGGACCAACCTTAGGAGTGCAGAAACCAAAAGGAAGAAAAAATTTAACCGATCTTCAAACAAAGAATTAAACTTTCCTTGAAGCCTGGGAAAAGGAGACCTCAAACACAATAAGTTAACAAATAGTAATAATGAAGTCAGAGAAATACTTCACAAATAAGAAACAAACTAGAAACACAAATGCAAGTAAATGAAGAGGAAATAGGCAAGCTACCTGAAAAAGAATTCAGAATAATGATAGTAAAGAAGATCAAAAACCTTGAAAAAAAATGGAGAAAATGCAAAATCAGTAAAGAAAGACCTAAAAGAATCAAAGAATAAACATACAGAGACAAAAAACACAATTACTAAAATAAGTACTCTAGAAGAAATAAATAGCAGAATATCTGAAGCAGAAGAACAAATCAATGTGCTGGAAGATAAAATGGTGGAAATAGCTTCTGCAGAGAAGAATAAAGTGAAAAAGAATGAAAAGAACTAAGGGTAATCTCAGAGACCTCTGGGACAATATCAAACACACCAACGTTTGAACTATAGGGTCCAGAGGAAGAGAAAAAGAAAGGGTATGAGAAAATTTTTAAAGTGATTATAGTTAAAAACTTCCCCAACATGGAAAAGGAAATAGTCAGTCAAGTCCAAGAGGCACAAAGAGTCCCATACAGGATAAACCCAAGGAGAAAAACACCAAGACACATACTGATCAAATTGACAAAAGTGAAGTCGCTCCGTCGTGTCTGATTCTTTGCTACCCCACGGACTGTAGCCTACCAGGCTCCTCCATCCATGGAATTTTCCAGGCAAGAATACTGGAGTGGGTTGCCATTTCCTTCTCCAGGAGATCTTCCCAACCCAAGGATTGAACCTGGGTCTCCTGCATTGTAGGCAGATGCTTTACTGTCTGAGCCACCAGGGAAGCCAGTTAAACTGACAAAGATTAAACACAAAGAAAGAATATTAAAAGCAACAAGAGAGAAGCAACAAGTAACATACAAGGAAAACCCCGTATGCTTAACAGCTGATCTTTCAGCAGAAACTCTGCAGGCCAGAAGAGAGTGGCAGGATATATTTAAAGTACTGAAAGGGAAAAATCTACAACCAAGATTACAGTACCTGGCAAGGATCTCATTCAAAATTGATGGAGAAATAAAAAGCTTTTCAGACAAGCAAAAGTTAAGAGAATTCAGTACCACCAAACCACCTTTACAACAAATGTTAAAGAGACTTATATAATCAAGAAATACAAGAGAAGGAAACAGATCTACAAAATCAACCCCAAATAATTAAGAAAACAGCAATAGGAACATCAATAATTACTTTAAATGTAAATGGATTAAATGCTCCAACCAAAAGACACAGACTGGCTGAATGGATACAAAAATAAGACCCATATATATGCTGTCTAAAAGAAGCCCACTTCAGACCTAAAAACACATGTAGACTGTGAAAGGATGGAAAATTCAGGTCAGTTCAGTTCAGTTGCTCAGTCGTGTCTGACTCTTTGTGACCCCATGAACTGCAGCATGCCAGGCCTCCCTGTCCATCGCCAGTTAATTCCACACAAATGGGAAGCAAAAGAAAGCTGGAGTAGCAATCCTCATATCAGACAAAATATACCTTAAAGAAGATTACAGAAGATAAGGAAGGACACTACATAATGATCAAGGGGTCAATTCAAGAGGAATACATAATAATTGTAAATATGCACACAACATAGGAGCACCTCAATACATAAGACAAACACTAATAGATATAAAAGGAGAAATTGACAGTAACACAATAGTAGAAGACTTTAACACCCCACTCACACCAATGGACAGATGATTAAAACAAAAAATTAATAAGGAAACATAAGTCTTAAATGATACATTAGATGAGGTGGATCTCAATAATATATTCAGGATATTCCATCCAAATGCAGAAGAATACACCTTGTTCTCAAGAGCACATGGAACATTCTCCAGGATAAACCACATTTTGGGTCACAAATCAAACCTCAATGAATTGAAGAAAATTAAAATCATATCAAGCATCTTCTCCAAACACTATGCTATGAGACTAGATATCAATCACAGAAAAAAATTGTTAAGAAACACAAAAACGTGGAGATTAAACAACACATTTCTAAATAACCAATGGGTTACTGAAGAAATCAAAAAATTTCTAGAAACAAATGACAGTGAAAACACAACTCAAAACCTATGGGATGCAGCAAAAGCAGTTCTAAGAGGGACATTTATAGCAATATAACCCTACCTCGAAAAACAAGAAAAGCATTGAATAGACAACCTAACTTTACACCTAAAATAACTGGAAAAAGAAGAAAAAAACCCAAAATTAATAGAAATCATAAAGATCCAAGCAGAAATAAGTGAAAAAGAAATGAAAGAAACAATAGTAAAGATTAATAAAACTAAAAGCTGGCTCTTTGAGAAGATTAAAAAAAAATTGACAAACCTTTAACCAGACTCATCAAGAAAAAAAAGACAAAAATCAACAAAATTAGAAATGAAAAGGGGTTACAACAGACAATGCAGAAATAAAAGGGGTTATAAGAGACTATTATGAACAACTATATGGCAATAAAATGGATAATCTGGAAGAAATGGACAGATTCTTAGAAAAGTTCAATCTTCCAAGACTGAACCAGGAAGAAATAGAAATTATGAAGAACCCAATTACAAGAACTGAAATTGAAGCTGTGATCAAAAATCTCCCCCCCAAAAAAGCCCAGAACCAGATGGCTTCACAGGAGAATTCTGTCAAACATTTAGAGAAGAGCTAATGCCTATCCTTCTAAAATTCTTTGAAAAAACTTCAGAGGAAAGAACACTTCTGAACTCATTCTACAAGGCCACTGTCACCTTGATACCAAAACCAGACAAAGATAACACAAAAAAAGAAAACTACAAACCAATATCACTGATGAACATAGCTGCAAAAATCCTCAACAAAATTTTAGCAAACAGAACTCAGCAACACATCAAAAAATTAATACACCATGATCAAGTTGGGTTTATTCCAGGGATGCCAGAACTCTTCAATATATGCAAATCAATCAATGTGATCACCATATTAACAAATTGAAAGATAAAAACCACATGATCATTTCAATAGATGCATAAGAGGCCTTTGACAAAATTCAGCACCCATTTATGATTAAAACTCTTCCCAAAAGTGGGCATGGAAAGAACCTATCTCAACATAGTAAAAGCCTCAACATATTATAAGCCTACAGCAAACATTATTCTCAATGGTGAAAAACTGAAAGCATTCCCCTGAAGATCAGGAACAAGACAAGGGTGTCCACTTTCACCACTATTATTCAACATAGTTCTGGAAGTCCTAGCTACAGCAATCAGAGCAGAAAAATAAATACAAGTAATCCAGATCAAAAAAAGAAAAAAGTTCTCACTGTTTGCAGATTACATGATACTGTACATAGAAAACCCTAAAGATAGTATAAGAAAATTACTAGAGCTAATCAGTGAATTTAGCAAAGTTTCAGGATACAAAATCAATACACAGAAATCACTTGCATATATACTAACAATGAAAATTCAGAAAGAGAAATTAAGGAATCAATCCCATTCATCATTGTACCAAAAAGAGTTAAATATCTAGGAATAAACTTACCTAAGGAGATAAAAGTACTGTACACAGAAAATTATAAGACACTTGTGAAAGAAATCAAAGGCAACATAAACAGATGGAGAGATATTCCATGTTCCCAGGTATAAATAATCAATATTGTGAAAATGACTATACTACCAAATGCAATCTATAGATTCAGTGTGATCCTTATCAAACTACCAATGACATTTTTCACAGAACTAAAATAAAAAATTTAACAATTCATATGGAAACACAAAAGACCCTGAATAGCCAAAGTAGTCTTGAGAAAGAAGAGTAGAGCTGGAGGAATCAAGCTTCCTGACTTCAGATTATACTTCAAAGCTACATTCATCAAGACAGTATGGTACTGGCACAAAAACAGAAACTAGACCAATGTTCCATTGGTCTAAACAGACATTTCTCCAAAGAAGACACAGATGGCTAACAAATACATGAAAAGATGCTCAACTTCATTCATTATTAGAGAAATGCAATTCAAAGCTACAGTGAGATATCACCTCACACCAATCAGAATGGCCATCATCAAAAAGTCTACAAACAATAAATGCTGGAGAAGGTGTGGAGAAAAGGGAACATTCTTGTACTGTTGGTGGGAATGTATATTGATACAGCCACCATGGAAGATGATATGTAGATTCCTTTAAAAATCCATGATTAAAACCGCCATATGACCCAGCAAGCCCACTCCTAGGCATATACCCTGAGGAAACCAAAATGGAAAAACACATATGTATCCCATTGTTCATTGCAGCACTATTTACAATAGCTAGAACATGGAAGCAACCTAGATGTCTATCAATAGATGAATGGATAAAGAAGTTGTGGTACATATACATGGTGGAATATTACTCAGCCATAAAAAGGAATGCATTTGAGTCAGTTCTAATGAGGTGGATGAACCTAGAACCTATTATACAGATTGAATGTGTGGAATAAGTCAGAAGAGAAAGATATTGTATTCTAACACATAATATATGGAATGTAGAAAAATGGTACTGATGAATTTATTTACAGGGCAGCAATGAAGAAACAAACAGAGAATAGACTTATGGATATGGGGAGAGGGGAGGAGAGGGTGAGAGGGTGAGAGGGTGAGATGTATGGAAAGAGTAACATGAAAAGTTACATTACCATAGTAATGTAACAGGATAGATAGTGAACGGTATGGCTCAGGAAACTTAAACACGGGTTCTTTGTCAACCTAGAGGGGTAGGATGGGGAGGGAGATGGGAGAGATGTTCAAAAGGGAGGGGACCTATGTATACCTATGGCCGATTCATATTGAGGCTTGACAGAAAACAACAAAATTTTGTAAAGCAATTATCCTTCAATAAAAAATAAAAAAAACTTTTAAAAAGTCACAAATTCTTTAGCTAGACAAAAATTCGTAGGTTTCCTAAAATACGTGACATATTTAAATGTATGTATACAAAAGCTTTTCCACTATGCTTCATAAAGGCTTGAGAAAGAACATTAAAAAAGACAAGATGGAGAAATCAGAAAACAAACTAAACGAAATGGGAGCACTGGGAATGAAATAGAAAAAAAAGTGAAACAAACTAAATAAAAGTAAAATGTCATCATGTAGTCCAGTTGTTTTTAAACATGACTGCTCATTAGAAACATATCTGGAGCTTTGAAGGAAAACAAAAAGTCATGGGCATTTTTGTCTTTCAAAAATTAACGTAATTCGGAGTTCGTGTAAAAAAATAAATAAATACAAAAAAAAAAAAAAAAGAAAATAACTCAAACGTCATTTGGAATCAGCACCTTACTAGGAGCACACCTTTCAGCAAAAAAAAAATAAATAAATAAAAATAAAAAGTGATTGCAGGTTTTTCTATTAAATCCTAGTTTTAGAGATATAGAGTTCTATTATTTTT
Source organism: Oreotragus oreotragus (assembly GCA_006410675.1). Classification (NCBI taxonomy): domain Eukaryota; kingdom Metazoa; phylum Chordata; class Mammalia; order Artiodactyla; family Bovidae; genus Oreotragus; species Oreotragus oreotragus. The sequence goes on from SJYX01011457.1 coordinate 397,671, forward strand.
CTGTTGATGAATCATGATACAGTGGTATTAAGTTACTAAAAGTTGCATAATCACAATAGTACAAGATGTTTATCATTTTCCACAATCAATAGCCAGATGAAAGATCAAAGATAATTACAATTGCAATCCATAATGGGAGCATGATTAACTTAACAGTATATATTAATTACATATAATTTAGGGGTCAAGCAGAGTGATGTAGTAAGTGAAAGTGCATATATGCACATGTTTTCATCCATCCAGCTAATCTATATCTTTTGGTTGGTGACTTTAATCCATTTACATTTAAGGTAATTATTGATAAGTGGCAACCCACTCCAGTATTCTTGCCTGGAAAATCCCATGGACAGAGGAGACTAGGGGTCTACAGTCCATGGGGTCACAAAGAGTTGGACACGATTGAGCAACTTCACTTTCACTTTCATGATCCTACTACCATTTTATTAATTGTTTTGGATTTAGTTTCTGTAGGTCTTTTTCTTCTCTCGTGTTTCTGCCTAGAGAAGTTCCTTTAGCATTTATTGTAAAGCCAGTTTGGTGGTGCTGAATTCTCTTAGCTTTTGCTTGTCTGGAAAGCTTTTGATTTCTCCATCAAATCTGAATGAGAGTCTTGCTGGGTAGAATATTCTTGGTTGTAGTTTCTTCCCCTTTATCACTTTAAATATATCATGTCATTCCCTTCTGGCTTGTAGAGTTTCTGTGAGACATCAGCTGATAGTCTGATGGGAGTTTCCTTGTATATTATTTGTTATTTTAATATTTTATTATTTGTTGCTTTTAATATTTTATCTGTCTTTAATTTTTGTCAGATTACTATGTGTCTTGATATATTGCTGCTTGGGTTTATCCTGCCTAGGACTCTCTGTGCTTCCTGAACTTGGCTGACTATTTCCTTTCCCATGTTAGGGAATTTTTTAGCTATTACCTCTTCAGATATTTTCTCAGGTCCTTTCTGTTTCTCTCCTCCTTCTGGGATCCCTATAATATGAATGTTTGTGCATTTAATATTATCCCCTATGTCTCTTAGGCTGTCTTCATTTCTTTTCATTGTTTTTTCTATATTCTGCTCTGTGGCAATGATTTCCACCATTCTGTCATCCAGGTCATTTATCCATTTTTCTGCCTCAGTTATTCTACTATTGATTCCTATTCTAGCATATTATTCATCTCTGTTTGTTTGTTCTTTAGTTCTTGTAGGTCTTTGGTAAACACATTTCTTGCATCTTCTCCATTATTTTTCCAAGATCCTAGATTATCTTCACTATCATAATTCTGGATTCTTTTTCTGGAAGCTTGCCTATTTCCACTTAATTTGGGGATTTTATCTTGCCCCTTCATCTGGGACATAACTTTCTGCTTTTTCATCATGATTAACTTTCTGTAATATGGTTTTTGTTTTAGCTGCTACAGGACTGCCTTCTTGTTTCTTCTATCTGCTCTCTGATGGATAAGACTAAGTCACTTGTGTAAGACTGATGGCAGGAACTGGCAATGGGAAAAAACTGGGTCTTGCTCTGGTGGACAGAGCCTTGCTCAGAAAAGCCTTAATCCAATTATCTGCTGATGGCTGGGGTTACACTCCCTTCCTGGTAGTTGTTTGTCTTAAGGAGACCCAGCCCTAGGGTCTATGGGCTCTATGGTAGAGTTAGTAGTGAATTCCAAGAGGGTTTACACTGAGGGGGACCTTCCCATCCTGCTGCTACTAGTGCCCCCATCCCTCTGGTGAGCTCTTGCCAACCCACGCCCCCACAGGAGGCTCTCCAACACTATTAGGTAGTTTTGGTTCAGTCTCCTGTGGAAGATTGTGTTGTGCAATCAATCCATGATTGGAGTCTCTGTTTCCCACAGTCCTGTGGTAGTCCTGTAATTAAATCCCACTAACCTCAAGGCCAGATTCCCTAGGTATTCCCAGTCCCTTTGTTGGATCCCCAGGCTAGGAAGCCTGACATGGGGTTTGGAACCTTGACAACAATTAAGCTCTTTGATATTATTGTTCTCCAGTTTATGGGTCACCCACCTGGAGGATATAGGATTTTATTTTATCATGATTGCACCCCTCCTACCACTTCACTGCAGCTTCTTCTTTGTCTCTGGACATGGGGGTATCTTTTTTTTTTTTTTTTGGTGGGTTCCAGCAACCTCCTGTCGATGGTTGTTCAACAGCTAGTTGCAATTTTGGAGCTCTCACAAGAGGAGATGATTGCACATCTTTCTACTCAGCCATCTTGAATTGGAAGTCCAGACTTCGTGTTCTTAATTACAACATTAAATTGTCTTTCACACACACACAAAAAAAAAAGGCACAAAAGAAAATTTCCAGGGGCAAAGACTATTGTCTTAGATCAAGTCTTTAAGAATTTTTGTTGTTTGATTGAATTTTTTCTTTTACTCCCCTAATTCCACACATTCTCTAAAAGTTCCTTTGTCTGAGAACTTTATTCTATCACAGAGGAATGACAGCTAGATGTCTTTCAAAATCTATTTTTCCTTTTTTACTAGTAAGAAAACCCCTGTTAGTGAAATGACTCATACAGTTTCTTTAAATGTCCTTAAAATAAGGGGGAGCACCCTTCTTTGTTCCTTCTTCCTTCCTGATAGTTGGAATTTGGAATGATAGATATACCTTGAACATCCATTTTGTACCCTGAGAAGGAGCCATGTGCTGCAATGGAAGAACAAACTGGAAGATGTCTGGGTTCAAATGACATTGGGAAGTAGCATGCCACATAATTTGTTTATACCTTTTTGGAGGCAAATTTTTGTTGGCAAAAGCAAAAATAAACTTGCCTAATTTAAGCAGCTGCTTTCATGAATATTCCATCCTTTTTGATTGAGGCTAACTTAAAAATGCCATATGTGAGGTGAGAACGGCAAGGGGAAGGCATTTGTATGTCTAACTCATTAGTCAAGGATTATATTTTTTCATATATTTTAACCCATGCCTCTAAATTCTCAAGCTACTTCATGAGCATACCACAGTTTTTAAAACATTCATATCTATTATCTAATTTTATATTTTCAGCATCTGTTAGTTGTCTAGGGCAGAGAATATGGTACCATTTTAAAGGTAAGAAAATTAAACATTGAATAGTGTAACATTTACAATAAATACTAAGCTAATTTATGGGAAAGAGGGGATGAAGCTCTACTACACCAAATCCAGTGCATCTCCATAGATTATAAATGAACTTCCATTGTTGAATTTACACATATTAGGTGATAAATGGTAAGTGATCGGGTTGGAGACTATTTTAACCAGATTGTGTAGTAACTTTATGTCAAACTACACTGTTTGAACTTTTTCCTGGAAACAGTGTGGAGGCTTTGAGCATTTTCAAATGAGTGGCAACAGTGAAAATCAAAATAAGGAAATGGATTTATTCATCGTTTATTGAATGTGTGCCATAGTGAATAAGACCGCTAAGGCCTCTGGGGCTTCCCTGATAGCTCAGTTGGTAAAGAATCCACCTGCAATGCAGGAGATCCTGGTTCTATTCCTGGGTTGGAAAGATTCCCTAGAGAAGGGATAGGCTACCCACTCCAGTATACGTGGGCTTCCCTTGTGGCTCAGCTGGTAAAGAATCTGCCTGCAATATGGGAGACTTTTCTATAGAATTCTGGGGTAGGAGACATTTGAGGGAGCTTCTGGATCCTGACTTTTATTTATCATTCCAGCAAAAGGGTGAACCATGGATGACATTAACAGGACTGAGGCTGGGAATGAGGAGACAGGAAGAAGGGAAAATGATTCATGGATTAAACGCCACTTCAACTATGAATGCTATATGACTTTCCTTAATGGCTGCTACAGCTGCAAGTGGGAAGCCCAACAGAAGAAAAAACCCAGACGTCCACTCTGCTGCTGTTCTTTGGTACAGAGCGATGGGAAGGAGATGGGCCATATTTTCTTAGATATGGGGAACACGGGCCTTGAAAGAAGCGCTATAATTGTGTATGTGTGTGTGTGTGTGTGTGTCTGCCTATGCAGACAGTCATGCATCATGTGTAATGGGTCAAAGATAACTATTTATAAGGTGAAAGGTGATCAGAATCGGATAGCTAAAAAAAAGATGGCAAAGGAAGTGGTATCAGAGGGGGAGTCAAAGCGCTTAGTATAAAGTGTATTTTAGGTGGAGCAGAGGATATGGACGGAGAAGTGACGGGAAATGAAGCTGGAGACGGAGGCAGGACAGATGCGTGGTTTAAAGAATTTTATTTCTGTCATGTATGGAGTTAAGAGTCCCTAAAGATTTTAAGATACCAAGGAGAACAGTAGTGTGTTCAATGAAAAATGAACTTCCATTGTTGAATTTACACATATTAGGTGATAAATGATAAGTGATCGGGTTGGAGACTATTTTAACCAGATTGTGTAGTAACTTTATGTCAAACTACACTGTTTGAACTTTTTCCTGGAAACAGTGTGGAGGCTTTGAGCATTTTCAAATGAGTGGCAACAGTGAAAATCAAAATAAGGAAATGGATTTATTCATCGTTTATTGAATGTGTGCCATAGTGAATAAGACCGCTAAGGCCTCTGGGGCTTCCCTGATAGCTCAGTTGGTAAAGAATCCACCTGCAATGCAGGAGATCCTGGTTCTATTCCTGGGTTGGAAAGATTCCCTAGAGAAGGGATAGGCTACCCACTCCAGTATACGTGGGCTTCCCTTGTGGCTCAGCTGGTAAAGAATCTGCCTGCAATATGGGAGACTTTTCTATAGAATTCTGGGGTAGGAGACATTTGAGGGAGCTTCTGGATCCTGACTTTTATTTATCATTCCAGCAAAAGGGTGAACCATGGATGACATTAACAGGACTGAGGCTGGGAATGAGGAGACAGGAAGAAGGGAAAATGATTCATGGATTAAACGCCACTTCAACTATGAATGCTATATGACTTTCCTTAATGGCTGCTACAGCTGCAAGTGGGAAGCCCAACAGAAGAAAAAACCCAGACGTCCACTCTGCTGCTGTTCTTTGGTACAGAGCGATGGGAAGGAGATGGGCCATATTTTCTTAGATATGGGGAACACGGGCCTTGAAAGAAGCGCTATAATTGTGTATGTGTGTGTGTGTGTGTGTGTCTGCCTATGCAGACAGTCATGCATCATGTGTAATGGGTCAAAGATAACTATTTATAAGGTGAAAGGTGATCAGAATCGGATAGCTAAAAAAAAGATGGCAAAGGAAGTGGTATCAGAGGGGGAGTCAAAGCGCTTAGTATAAAGTGTATTTTAGGTGGAGCAGAGGATATGGACGGAGAAGTGACGGGAAATGAAGCTGGAGACAGAGGCAGGACAGATGCGTGGTTTAAAGAATTTTATTTCTGTCATGTATGGAGTTAAGAGTCCCTAAAGATTTTAAGATACCAAGGAGAACAGTAGTGTGTTCAATGAAAAATGAACTTCCATTGTTGAATTTACACATATTAGGTGATAAATGATAAGTGATTGGGTTGAAGACTATTTTAACCAGATAGTGTAGTAACTTTATGTCAAACTAAACTGTTTGAACCTTTTCCTGGAAACAGTGTGGAGGCTTTGAGCATTTCCAAATGAGTGGCAACAGTGAAAATCAAAATAAGGAAATGGATTTATTCATCGTTTATTGAGTGTGTGCCATAGTGCATAAGACCACTAAGGCCTCTGGCTCTCCTGCATGTCACAGTCTAGTGGGATGAGTTAGGTCATAAACAGTAATGAAGAAAGGTGGTTTCAGCTAGAGATAAGAGCTTTGAAGACACTGTATAGGAAAATGTGTTAGGTAGATGGAAACATGGTTAGAGAAGACTACTTTGAAACAATATCACGTGAGCAGTCTCTCAAGTGAAGACGCTGGAACCGCCCATGTATATGTCTGGGGGCAAAAATATTTCAGGCAGAGGAACCAGGAAATGCAAAGCTCTTGAACTGGGAACAGATTTGGTCATGTTTTGGAAACAAACCGAGAGAAAACCCAGCATGACTGGAGTTCAGAAATGGCATTAGTTTGTAGAGTGGGATGAGGTCAGGAGTAGGCAAGGCTTAATTATGTAGGACCTCTGGGCCATGGCAGGCAGTTTGGATGATTATTCTGATATAGTAGGAAGTTCTGGGAGAGTTGTAAGCAGGGGAGTGACTTTATCTGATACATGTTTTTAAAAGGTCACACATGTTTTATGTGGAGAGTGCATATAAACCTGAGTCAAAGCCTGCTCTCTTCTTCCTACACTTTGGACGCGGTGCCTTAATGCCTGTAGTGTCTCTCACCATTTTGGGGTATTCTTTCTATGTTTCCCATTTTATTTCTTATCCTTAGTCTTCACAATAGCCACATAATTTATATAAGGCAGAGATTCTATACATTTTTAATAGTTTGGATGCAGTATACAAAGGAGGCAAAATTTCTCTTTCATGTGGTACAGTAATGTTCCCAGGGTTTGACAGCTCTGGCTTGGCTGAATTTGATAGGGTTTCAGTTCATGGGGTTGTCTTCAAGAATCAGTTTGTTCACCTTCTCCATAAAGATACTCTCCATCTTGACTTTGGGCTCACATATCTGGATAGTGCCCCTGCCACCACTTAGCTATGTGACCTTGAGTCAATTACCTTACCTCTCTGAGCTTTGGTTCTTTCTTCTTGAAAATGAGGTTAACAATACCTAACTTATACGACTATATTGAGTAATAAAACAAATAAAAATCATTTGTGAAGACCCTAGCATTGTATTCATATAAAATGGATACTGAAAAAAGAGGAGGTTGTTTATTCCCTAAATTCCTTCCTTCCCAAAAATGTGGGTAGATAAATGACTAAGTGAATTTGTGAATGAACATGTTACTCAACTAATGAACAAACATTTGATACTTGAAGAGGTGGATAAATTCAACAGATGGTTGTTGAGACACTGTGATAGACACTGGCAATATATAGAAGGGTAACAGAAGTTCCTTTTCCTCAAAAAAAGAAACAGATGACATCAGATACAAATCTATATAAAATGATTCCAGTTCAGGGTAATGTTATAAATAGGCTTTTACAAAATTCCGTAGGGGCAAAAGAATACAGTGTTCTCTCCAGCCTGGGGAGTGTAATGCTGCAGTGTAACTCTGTAGATTTCTGGGGAGTATAAGCAGATGTTGCTGAGATACGATGGATAAATGGAGCTAAATGAGACTTCCTTCTTTCTCTTCCCAGAGAGAGCGAATATTTTACCCATGGCTGATTATGTCATTTTTCTTGTCTATAATTTTGCTGTTTACGTGGGTGGAGACTTCAAATGAATACAATGGCTTTGACTGGTGAGTTTCACTTTTTTTAATTTTTCATTGAGTAAGGGTTCTTTGGTCTGATAGCCACATGGATGCTACTTCAGGCCGAAAAGATCTGGTGACATAAGAGGGAGAGTGGAAAAAAAATTGGGTGTTCTACAGCTAGTGGATGGGAGGCACAACTCTGGGGAGGGGTATGGTTGCTCAGCACTCTCAGCTACTCTCACACTTAGACCAAATCTGCTCAGTGAGAAGCCTTCTCTGTGCTTCCCGTGCCTCCAGTCTTTCTATTGAGATGGCTCCTTGATACATTGTTCCTGAGCTTCTCTCTCTGGGTTACTGATGCCTACACAGGTTGCATGATCTCTGTCCATGAACTCTGATGTCTCTGCCTCACCTCCAGCTTCTGTTTCTTCCTTCTCCCCTTACTGGGCTTTCTAAGACTCTGGAGACAGAAACAGTGTCCTATCTCATCACCTTTTCTAGCCAGATTCCTGCTCTGAACTATTCTAGCTCTTCCAGTTTCTCTGGCCTGACTGATATATGGTATCATTACTTGGTATTTGAGGGCAAAAGAGGTATCTTTTAGTATGAGGCTTTAAAAATGTAATACAGTTTACTTTTTCCATTATAGAAGTAAGATCTGTTGTTTTAAATACTAAGAAAGGCAGAAAAGTAGAAAACAGTATCCTGTTCTTCAGTGGCAATCACTTGGTGTACTTCTCAGTCTTTTTTCCTTGCTTATTTTTATATTATTATATTATTTATATTATATATTATTTATATTATTATGCTTACATGATATATGTAATTTTTTCCCCATTTAAAATAGTTGCACACATTTTGACAAATTATTAAAACTCAATGAAAATCACTTTAAATGGTGTTAGAGTCTTTCACGACCTGAAGGTACTGCAGTGCACTTGCGTGCTCAGTTGCTTTAGTTGTGTCCAACTCTAGGCGACCGCGTGGACTGTGGCCCACCAGGCTCCTCTCATGGGAGTCTCCAGGCAAGAATGCTGAAGTCCCCTGGAGCTGTCTCTTATACACATCTAGATGTGTATAAGAGACAGATCTACTGTACTTTATTTTTGTTGGACTGTAGACCTGAAGGTACTGCAGTGCACTTGCGTGCTCAGTTGCTTTAGTTGTGTGCAACTCTAGGCGACCGCATGGACTGTGGCCCACCAGGCTCCTCTCATGGGAGTCTCCAGGCAAGAATGCTGAAGTCCCCTGGAGAAACCCATGTCTCTTGCATCTCCTGCATTGCAGGCAGATTCTTTACCCACAGAGCCAACTGGTAAGGAGGTAGTGCACTTATTTTTTATTGTTAAGCACTATTAGTTTTTATAGAATATGAGTGTAGAGAAATCTTTGTGTTCTGACTTAGAGTCTTACAGAAGATTCCCACAAGTGGCATTATTCAGTCAAGAAGAATAAAACACTAGTAAAATTCATTATTCCTGTTACTAAAGTATTTCTCAAAAGGTAGTAGTTTCCATTCACAATAAAGGTTTTGGCTTTCTATTTTAACCTTCCATTGACAGCATTGACTATTCTAATTTTGAATCATTTTTATTAATTTTGTAGATGAAATTTATTTTTATTTCATTTAATTCTTTACCAGGTATTAAAACCGATTTCTTTAGTAATTTGTTTTCTTTTTGGTTTTCTTCCTTTATCTTGTGGGATTTAGTTTTCTCATTTATATGCATTCTTTATTTATGGATCATTTCTAAAGTTCTCCACAATATTGGAAATAAGAAATGTTTCACTTCTTTATAAAATTTTACCTAGTTTTAGAGAACTTTATATTGAGATGTAATTGAAATACAATATTACATTTCTTTTAGGTATATATTATAGCATAATGATTTGCTATTTCTATATATTGTGGAATGATCACTGCAGTAAGTCTGGTTAAAATTCTACATCACACATAGTTTCAGTTTTTGTGTGTGATGGGAATTTTTAAGAAATAGTCTCTTAGCAACTTTCAAATATACAATACTGTATTATTAACTGTAGTCACCATGCTGTATGCATTTTATCCCAGGACATGTTTATTCTATAACTCGAAGTTTATACCTTTTTATCCATTTTCACCCATTTGTCCACCTCTCACCCCTCTCCTCTGGTAATCACCAATCTGTTCTGTGTGTCTATGAGTTTGGTTGGTTGGTTTTTATTTTTCATGTATAAATGAAGTCATGTGGTATTTATCTCTTTCTCTGTCTGACTGATTTTACTTAGCATAGTGCTGTCAGGGTCCATCCATTTTGTCATAAATGGCATTTTTCATTTTTCATATAGTTGAATGATACTCCCTTGTATGTATATACTACATTTTTATTAAGTCATCATTGGATACTAAGGTTATTTTCTTGTCTTGGCTATTGTAAATAGTAGACTTTTTGATAAGGGCCATTCTGATTGGCATGAGGTGATACCTCGTTGTAATTTTAACTTTCATTTCTCTAATAAATAACAGTGTTGAACATCTTTTCATGTGCTTGTTGGCAATCTCTGTGTTTTCTTTGGAGGAATATCTATTTAGATCTTCTGCCCAATTTTTTATATTTCATTGCTTGTTTGCAGTTGAGATGCATGAGTTGTTTGTATATCTTGGAGATTAATCCCTTGTCAGTCACATAATTTACAAATATTATCTCCCTTTCCATGTGTTGTCTTTTCATTTTGTTAATAGTTCCTTTGTTATGCAGATGCTTTTGAGTTTAAGTAGGTCCCATTTGTTTATTTTTTCCCGTTACTCTAGGAGATGTATCAAAAAGGTATTGCTGCAACTTATGTGAAAAAGTGCTCTTCCTATGTTTTCCTCTAAGAATTTTATAATATCTATTCTTATGTTTGGAGCTTCCCTGGTGGCTCAGATGGTAAAGCGTCTGCCTGCAGTGAGAGAGACCTGGGTTCGATCCCTGGGTTGAGAAGATCCCCTGGAGAAGGAAATGGCAACCCACTCCAGTACTCTTGCCTGGAAAATTCCATGGACTGAGGAGCCTGGTAGGCTACAGTCCATGGGGTCGCAAAGAGTTGGACACGACTGAGCAACTTCACTTTCACTTTCACTATTCTTACATTTAGAGTTTNCTCCAGTACTCTTGCCTGGAAAATTCCATGGACTGAGGAGCCTGGTAGGCTACAGTCCATGGGGTCGCAAAGAGTTGGACACAACTGAGCAACTTCACTTTCACTTTCACTATTCTTACATTTAGAGTTTTAACCCATTGTTATTTTATTTTGGTGTATGATGTTAAAGAATGTTCTAATTTAATCCTTTTAAAAGTAGCTGTCCAGTTTTCCCAGAACCATTTATTGAGGAGACTATATTTTCTCCTTTGTGTATTCTTGCCTACTTCTTCATACATAAGTTGATCATAGGTGTTTTGAGTTTTGGGTTTCCCAGGTGATACTCATGATAAAGAACCTGCCCATCAATGCAGGAGACCTAAGAGATGTAGTTTCAGTCCCTGGATTGGGAAGATCCTGTGGAGGACACAGCAACCCAATCCAGTGTTCTTGCCTGGAGGATCCCATGGACAGAGGAACCTGGCTGGCTACAGTCTATAGGGTCATAAAAAGAGTCAGACATGACTTAGCGCATGTGAGTTTACTTCAGTTTTTTCCATCCTGTTCTATTGATCTATATTTCCGTCTATGTGACAGTACCATACTTTGTGCCAGTACTATTTTGATTACTGTAACTTTGTAATATAGTATGAAGTCAGGGAGCCTGATTTCCTCCAGCTCCATTTTTCTTTCCAATGTTTGGTTTGGTTACTCAGGGTCTTTTGTGTTTCCATACATGTTTTAATTTTTTTGTTGTTCTAGTTCTGTGAAAAGTGGCATTCGTGTTTTCATATGGACTGTATTGAATCTATAGATTGCCTTGGATGGTATAACTCATTTTGACAATATTGATTCTGCCAATCCAAGAACATGGTACATCTTTCTTCAGTTTCTTTCTCAGTGACTTATGGTTTTCAGAGTTCAGGTCTTTTGCCTCCTTAGGTAGATTTATACCTACATATTTTATTCCTTTTGATGTGATGGTAAATGGATTTGTTTCTTAAATTTCTCTTTCTGATTTTTTGTTGTTAATATATAGGAATGTAATAGAGTTACTTTTGTATCCTGCAGCTGTACCAAATTCATTAATGAGCTCTAGTAGCTTTGTGGTAGCATCTTTAGGATATTCTACTTATAATATCTTCTCATATGCAGTGACAGTTTTACTTCTTCTTTTTCAGGTTGAATTCATTTTATTTCTTTATCTTCTCTGAATGCCATGGCTAAGACTTTCAAAATTATGTTGACTAAAACTGGTGAGAGTGGACATTCTTGTCTTGTTCCTGATGTTAGAGGAAATGCTTTCACCTTTTCATTGTTGAATATGATGTTAACTGTGGGTTTGTCATATATAGCCTTTATTATATTGAGGTATATTCCACCTATACCCACTTCCTAGAGAGTTTTTATCATGTATGGCTACTGAATTTTTTTTCAAAAGCTTTTCTGCATCTATTGAGATGATCTTATGGTTTTTACTCTTTAACTTGTTGATGTGGTGTATCACACTGTTTGATTTGTATATATTGAAGAATCCTTGTATCCCTGGAATAAATGCCACTTGATAATGATGTATGATCCTTTGAATTTGCTATTGGTTTCAGTCTGCTAGAATATTGTTGAGGATTTTTGCATCTATATTCATCACAGTTATTGACCTATCATTTTCTTTTCCATGATATCTTTGTCTGGTTTTTGTACCGGGGTGTTGGTGGCCTCATAGAATAAGTTTAGGAGTATTCCTGCTTCTGCAATTTCTTTGGAATAGTTTCATGAGGATAGATGTTAACTCTTCTCTAAACCTTTGATGGAATTTGCCCATGAAGCCATTTGGTCCTAGACTTCTTTTTCTTGAAAGACCTTTGATCACACTTTCCATGTCAGTACGTATGACTGGTCTGTTCATATTTTCTATCTCTTCCTGTTTCAGGCTTGGAAGGTTGTACCTTTCTAAGAATTTGTCCATTTCTTCCAAGTTGTCCATTTGAGGGACGTATAATTGCTTAGAGTAGTCTCTTATGATCCTGTGTATTTCTGTGATGTCTGTTGTAACCTCATATCTTTCATTTCTAATGTGAATGATTTGAGTCCTCTCCCATTTTTCTTGCTGAATCTAGCCAAATGTTTATAATTTTATCTTTTCAAGGAACCAGTTTCTAGTTTCATTGCTCTTTGCTATTGTTTTTTTTTATTCTATTTCATTTATATCTATTCTGTTCTTTATGATTTCTTTCCTTTTACTAATATCAGGTTTTCTTGCTCTTTAGTTATTTTTTGTACAAGGTTAGGTTGTTTACTTGTGATTTTTCTTGTTTCCTGAGGTAAGATTGTATTGATATACACTTTCCTGGTAGAATAGCTTTTGCTGCATCTCATAGGTTTTGGATCATTATGTTTCATTGTCATTTGTCTCTCTTTTTTATTACTTTTTTAATTTCTTCAGTGCTCCATTGGTTGCTTAGTAGTATACTCTTTAGCTTCTAAGTGTTTTTGTTTTTTATACTTTTTTCATGTAGTTTACTTTTCATCTCACAGAGTTGTGCTTGGAAAGGATGCTTTATATGATTTCAGTTTTCTTAAGTTTACCTCAGTGATCAATGCAAAGAAATAAAAGAAAACAACAGAATGGGAAAGACTAGAGAGCTCTTCAATAAAATTAGAGATACCAAGGGAACATTTCATGCAGAGATGGGCTCGACAAAGGACAGAAATGGTATGGACCTAACAGAAGCAGAAGATATTAAGAAGAGTGGCAAGAATACACAGAAGAACTGTACAAAAAAGATGTTCCCAACCCAGATAACTACAATGGTATGATCACTCACCTAGAGCCAGACATCCTGGAATGTGAAGTCAAGGGGGCCTTAGAAAGCATCAATATGAAGAAAGCTAGAGGAGGTGATGGAATTCCAGTTGAGCTGTTTCAAATCCTGGAAGATGATGCTGTGAAAGTGTAGCACTCAATATGCCAGCAAATCTGGAAAACTCAGCAGTGCTCACAGGACTGGAAAAGGTCAGTTTTCATTCCAATCCCAAAGAAAGGCAATGCCAAAGAATGCTCAAACTACCGCACAATTGCACTCATCTCACACGCTAGTAAAGTAATGCTCAAAATTCTCCAAGCCAGGCTTCAGCAATACGTGAACTGTGAACTTCCTGATGTTCAAGCTGGTTTTAGAACAGGCAGAGGAACCAGAGATCAAATTGCCAACATCCGCTGGATCATGGAAAAAGCAAGAGAGTTCCAGAAAAACATCTATTTCTGCTTTATTGACTATGCCAAAGCCTTTGACTGTGTGGATCACAATAAACTGTGGAAAATTCTGAAAGAGATGGGAATACCAGACCACCTGACCTGCCTCTTGAGAAATCTGTATGCAGGTCAGGAAGCAACAGTTAGAACTG
>SJYX01011457.1:420531-441932 GCA_006410675.1 Oreotragus oreotragus
GTGCTGCGATTCATGGGGTCGCAAAGAGTCGGACACGACTGAGCGACTGAACTGAACTGAATGTTTAGGTTACTGGAGTTTTTCGGTACCCACTTACACATAGGACATATATATCTTTCTCTGATTTCATAATTTCTTTTCCCCACTGATTTATTGTCTGATACTAAAAAAACCCAACTCCCAAATCAGTTGACATTTGCATTAACTTTTCTTTCAGCAAAATATATTGACTATTGTATGAGCCATAAGTACTGAGGTTACAGAGATCAAAGACAGGCAGTTTCTGTTTTTATTCAGGGCACTTCAAAGACAGAGGTATGAGAAATAAAGTTACAGTAGTCCTTAATTCAGTGAGTTTAGAATCTAGTAGGGAATTAAGTCCTAGACAAAAATAACCAACACAGACAGAGCATTATAATTGTCATTAGAAGGCCTAAATAAAGTTCACTGTGGGTTCTGAGAAGGAAGAGGTAACTTTCAGTCAAGAGGATTAAGTGAAACTTCTTGGAGGAGGTGGCAGAGGAGTGGGAGCTTGAAAGGATGTTGGATTTAGACACATGTTTATGGGAGTGCAGAAGAAAGTCCAGACCATGGCAACATCATGACAAAGTCAGTAAGACAGAGATATATGGAGTGTGACTAGATAGGAGGGAAGAATCAGTACTGTTAGCATGATGTAGGGATAGTGAAGAAAAATGGGGAATATGCTTAAAACAATAGACTTGTGATAGATTTTATAAGGCCTGAAAAGTAGGCTAAGATACTTGGTATAAGTCAGATTCTAATTAGGATTATCATTTTGAAAGTCATTGTGTGAGGGGTGTCTGTAAACAGAAATTAGTTAGAAATTTTCTATTTAATTAGAAGAATGCAGATGAATGATGTATTTGGGACAAGAAGCTAGCCACCGAATTGCACTACTCTCGTACATGATCAAAATGAAACTAAGGTGGACTTCCATGTCCGATCAGCCGTGTGTTCTTTAATAGGCTTCTCCCCTACTCTCCCTGCTTTTGGATACAGCGGCAACAACAGGGGAGACCTAGGTTCTGTTTCTACTTTAAGTTATTTTGTAACCTTAACCAAGTCACATAATTCTCCTAAGCCTCAATTTCTTGGTTCAAATGAGAATTATCATAATATTTAATGATATTTTATAGGTTTTCAGTTCAGTTCAATTGAGTTCAGTTCAGTCGCTCAGTCGTGTCCGACTCTTTGCGACCCCATGAATCGCAGCACGCCAGGCCTCCCTGTCCATCACCATCTCCCGGAGTTCACTCAAGACTCACGTCCATCGAGTCCATGATGCCATCCAGCCATCTCATCCTCGNATTTTGAAAAAAAATCTCTACAGCCTGATGACACTCAAAATAAAATTAATGGTCAGTTCAGTCGCTCAGTCGTGTCCGACTCTTTGCGACCCCATGAATCACAGCACACCAGGCCTCCCTGTCCATCACCAACTCTTGGAGTTCACTCAAACTCATGTCCATCGAATCGGTGATGCCATCCAGCCATCTCATCCTCTGTCGTTCCCTTTTCCTCCTGCCCCCAATCCCTCCCAGCATCAGAGTCTTTTCCAATGAGTCAATTCTTCACATGAGGTGGCCAAAGTACTGGAGTTTCAGCTTTAGCATCATTCCTTCCAAGGAACACCCAGGGCTGATCTCCTTTAGAATGGATGGGTTGGATCTCCTTGCAGTCCAGGGACTCTCAAGAGTCTTCTCCAACACCACAGTTCAAAAGCAACTCCTTAATATCATCAAAACACATTCAGTGTGTGTTCCAATTTCCAACTATTTTATAATATTATAATTTTTGCAGTGTATTTCATTTGATGTTTAAATAAGGTCCACACATTATGATTTGTCAAAATTCTATTTTAATCTGCAATTCTCTCTCTTTTCTCCCCCTTATAATTTATTTGTTGAAGAAACTGGGTCATTTGTCCTGTGGTCTTATCTACAGTCTAGATTTTACCGAGTGCATCTTTTGATATAGTTTATTATGGTTTTCAGTCCTATGTGTTTCCTAAATACTAGTTGAAAATACAATTACATGGAATATCTTTTTTATTTTTTATTTTCACATTCACAGGCAGCATTATTGTTTTTTTTTAGATTACTTAAATTGTTTTTATTGCAGTAAAGTTGATCTCCGATGTTGTTTGTTTCAGGTGTATAGCACAATAAATCAGATATACATACACATATATCCACTCTTTGGGGGATAAACTGGGAGATTAGGATTGACACATACACACCGCCATATATAAAATAGATAATTAATAAGGACCTGCCGTACAGCACAGGGAACTTTACTCAAAACTCTGAACATAAATGTTTTTTAAGATTTCTTATGACTTCTCCCAAGAGACCCAGGCAGAAGTGACATTATCTTTTATAATCTAGCCTTGGAAGCCATACAATATCCCTTCCAAATTATTGTACTTGTTACACAGTCCAGCAATAATTCAATGGTATAAAAATACTCCAGGTGTGACTATCAGGAGGAGAGGAAGGCTGAGACTTACTGGTTAGAACAGGGCTGAACAAGAAGGTGTTCACTAAAGTGTCTACTTCCTGTACTTCCCTGTAGGCATGCTGGACTTCTCTACAACATTCACTTGAAATAAAATTTTATTAATGTTACTTAGAAAATAGCAGCAATTAGTGAACCAAGAGGGAAAGCCTATTTTTAGACGTTTTTAATATTATTGTGATAGAATGAAACCAAATGCACTACATAATCAGCCCAGATTCTTCAGTGTGGGCCTAAAAAGAGAATCTGCCTCATTGAACTCTTTTGAGAAAGAAATTGTTATTCTTATTAGGATAATGATTCTTTGAAAAATTATAATAAAGCAAGAAGACTCAGATTCATTTATTAGCAAAGGATAAGCATAATGACACATGAAGCAGTTGAGCAGGTGTTAAATACTGTGATAACAAAATGAAAGTGTTAGTGTGTCTGACTCTTTGTGACCCCATGGAGTAGCCCAACAGGCTCCTCTGTCCATGGAATTCTCCAGCCAAGAATACTGTCCTAGATAGCCATTCCCTTCTTCAGGGGATCTTCCCGACCTAGGGATTGAACCGAGGTCTCCTCCATAGCAGGCAGATTCTTTACTGTCTGAGTCACCAGGCAAGCCCAAATAACAAAATAGTCACATCTAATATCAGATGTGCAGATGACACCACCCTTATGGCAGAAAGTGAAGAGAAACTAAAAAGCCTCAATGAAAATAAAAGAAGATAGTGAAAAAGTTGGCTTAAAGCTCAACATTCAGAAAGCGAAGATCATGGCATCTGGTCCCATCACTTCAATGGGGATGGTCTTGATCCCTGTCTCCTGTACAATGTCACGAACCTCATTCAATAGTTCATCAGGCACTCTATCTATCAGATCTAGTCCCTTAAATCTATTTCTCACTTCCACTGTATAAACATAAGGGATTTGATTTAGGTCATACCTGAATGGTCTAGTGGTTTTCCCTACTTTCTTCAATTTAAGTCTGAATTTGGCAATAAGGAGTTCATGATCTGAGCCACAGTCAGCTCCCGGTCTTGTTTTTGCTGACTGTATAGAGCTTCTCCATCTTTGGCTGCAAAGAATATAATCAATCTCATTTTGGTGTTGACCATCTGGTGATGTTTATAGGGCTTAGTAATGTACAAATAAATGGCCTGGTGACTCAGTCAGTAAAGAATCACCCTGCAATGCAAAAGACCCAATTTTGATCCCTGCGTTAGAAACATCCCCTGGAGAAGGAAATGGCAACCCACTTCATTATTCTTGCTTGGAACATCCCATGGATAGAGGAGACCGGTGGCTATAGTCCATGGGGTCACAAGAGTTGTGCACAACTTAACAACTAAACCACCACCAAAGTACAAATAGAATCATATCCATAAAGTTATCTGATAAAAAAAAAAATGATTGCCTTATGCATTCAACTCTCCTTAATAACCTAGGAACCTGAAGACTCCAGTTTTCAGTCTGTGTCTTCACACTGACTTGGTGATTACATAGATTCAAACCTAATTAAGGTTTATTGACTAATATCAATGTTAACAGCAGTGGTTAACAGTTATAACAATGGCCCTGGTTCCTCAAAGTAGAGCTTTAAAAAAAAAAACCATTTATTTATTTGTCTGTCTTTGGGTCTTGGTTGCATAGTTCAAGGTCTTTCATTGATGTGTATGGACTCTCTAGTTGTGGCGTATTGGTTAAGTTGCTCCTCTGCATGTGGGATCTTAGTTCCCCAGCCAGAGATAAAACCCTTGCATCACAAGGTAGATTCTTAACCACTGAACCACCAATAAAATTTTAAAAAAAGAGCTTTTAAATGATCTTTGGAAGAGCTGGCCCATGACCTCTGTTCTCTCCCTAGTGTCTCTACCTAATACCAGGAATAAGCTCCATCACACAGAAAAGAAAATTGGTAGAAACTCAGGAAGGATATCGGTCTACTGATCATTACAAAATCCCAGAGAAGATAATAAATTCTCTCTGGATTGCTGGTAAAAGTTACAGCTAGGAAGTAACACATGAACTGTGTTTGATGGGTCTATGGCATGGGGAGGGAGAGCTTTTTAGGCAGAGGAACAGCATGGCAAACTCTTAGATGATGAAAAGGGCAGGTGTAGCAAAGAGTGAATGTAATGCCAGACTGTGAAAGGAATTTTGAGTTCAGTTTTGGGTAGCATCTTGGTTTTTTCTCTTTTTCATTGTGTGTGTGTTTTTTTTTTTTTTTTTTCAGGTACTTGGATTTTTGTTATGTTGGGAAAAAAATGAACTATACCTGCACTGGTATCATAAGGTAGGACATCTGAATCTTCATAGGAGACCTGAGACAAGGACTGAATGTGCCTCTTTGGCACTAAGTGTTAAATACAGAGCTTCCCTTTCTTTGTCTCCCTTAGAAACAAGAGACCTGCTTATACTGTTTCAACTGAAATCATTCAGTTCCTAACAGGTGGAACTGGCTTACTGACCAAGCTGAACCCAAGTATTTTTTCTCACTACTCCATGTTAAACTCATTCTGTGATTCTGTTCTTCCCATTCCCATAAAATCCTGTGCAAACTCCATTATTTTCCCAGTCCTTCATAGTCACAGAACTTTCTTATTTCAGACATTAAGAATTTCAGTTTACTGTAGTAGACCAAGCTTTCCTGATGGCTCAGCGGTAAAGAATTCTGCAATGCAGGAGACACAGGAGATGCAAGTTCAATTTCTAGGTCAAGAAGATCCCCTGGAGGAGGGCATAGCAACCCACTCCAGTATTCTTGCCTGAAGAGCCTGGCGGACTACAGTCCATGGGGTCGCAAAGAGTCGGACCCTGTTGTAACCTAAATGAGAAGGAAATCCCAAAAAGTGGGGATATTTGTATACATACAGCTGATTCCCTTTGCTGTACAATAGAAACTAACACAACCTGGTAAAGCAGCTATATTCTAATAAATTTTTTTTAATAAATAAATTTAAAAATAAAATTTTACTGTCAGTAACAAAGGATCCATATCTGGTCTGAGGAAGCAGGTATCACTGACCCAACATCTGAAGACATGCAGCTCATTTCCAACATGCAGCTCATTTCCTTCCTCATTTCGTTCTGCCATGGGCTTGAGCATCTCTAGCACAGTCCCTTGCTATTTATAGGCTTTCAGGTATGGCTTTGATACCATTCCTTGTATTTCTTAAAATCCAGGAACATGTCAAACTCTGAGTGGTCCCCTTAAATTTCCTTTTACTCAAAAGGGAAGGATGAACTGAAAATACAAATTTGAAAGTTAGAATGAATGGAAACTGAAATCACAAGATCATGCAGGGAAACAGGAAATTGAAGAGTGAACATATAGATAGGCCTTACTGAGATCCTATGGGTTGGGACACCATGAGCAGTTAGTCACTATCAAGAGAACCTATGGGTTAAACCATTCTAATTACTATTCCAGGAATGACCTCAATTAAAACATTGCCTCTGTCAGTGAGTGCTGCTACTTGGCCTCTGCCTAGCAGAATCTCATCATTGTCTTTGAACTCAAGAAGCCAGTTTCAACGGCAGCGCTTCTCCCCTTTATCCAGGCATAAAGGATGGCCACTATAGTGCTTTTCAAGGATGCTGACACTTTCCTCACCAATGTGTTTTTCAGTGTCCTCTGAGACCTCCCATAGAGCATGATATAGAGTGGCTTAGCTCATCATAGGTGATATTAACAGCATTCCAGTAACCTTTTCTCAATAAATCATTAGATTCTTTCTTCCATATTACACAAGAAATTGCTAGTGTCCCAATTTTATAAAGTATGGGCTACTATTGAGCTGAAACTCCAATACTCTGGCCACCTGATGCGAAGACCTGACTCATTTGAAAAGACCCTGATGCTGGGAAAGATTGAGGCCAGGAGGAGAAGGGGACGACAGAGGATGAGATGGTTGGATGGCATCACTGACTCAACGGACATGAGTTTGGGCAAGCTCACGAAGTTGGTGATGGACAGGGAGGCCTGGTATGCTGCAGTTCATGGGGTTGCAAAGAGTCATACATGACTGAGTGACTGAACTGAACTGAACTATTGAGCCAAGGTTTCAGATACACAAACAGAACCACTCTGAGATGCATAATACCTGAATGCTGAAACATTGAATTTAGAATCTCTGGTAAGTGCACATGTATCAATAAATTCAGCCTGGTTTAATATTACTTCATTTTCTCCTCGTCTAGCATCCTTTATATTACATTGTTTTTTCCTTGGCAAGCATCCTCAGAATCAATTCTGACACATATTCTACAGGATTTTTGTTTATAAATTTAACAAAGCCGTTATCTCTTCAGGTATTCTGTGATCGTGGTGGAGTTGGTTATTAGGGGAGTTGGAATACCCTTGATGATTAATTTGTGTGGACCTTTAAACCCTTGGCCTTTAAGTCTCTCTGGGAGTTTCTTTAGGGCTTGGAATTTCAGTGAGGAAAGAGTAAGCCTGGAAGAAAAGGGTTAGCAGTCAGGCCTATAGTGCATCCCCTTCTACTTAAATGTGCTCAGAGAACAATGAATGACCTCAATTAAAACTCTTTATTTTAAAAATCTATGTATAACTAATTGGAGAAGGAAATGGCAACCCACTCCAGTATTCTTGCCTGGAGAATCCCATGGACAGAGGAGCCTGGTGGGCTGCTGTCTATGGGGTCACACAGAGTCGGACACAACTGAAGTGACTTAGCAGCAGCAGCAGAGGTATTTATTAGCCAAAAGATAATGAGAGTCCTTATCTATGGAAATTTCTAGGAGGATCTAAATTGGTATATCTAGGTTGCTTACACGGAGAAGGCAATGGCAACCCACTCCAGTACTCTTGCCTGGAAAACCCCATGGGCAGAGGAGCCTAGTGGGCTGCAGTCCATGGGGTCGCTACGAGTCAGACATGACAGAGCAACTTCACTTTCGCTTTTCACTTTCCTGCATTGGAGAAGGAAATGGCAACCCACTCCAGTGTTCTTGCCTGGAGAATCCCAGGGACGGAGGAGCCTCGTGGGCTGCTGTCTATGGGGTCGCACAGAGTCGGACATGACTGAAGCGACTTAGCAGCAGCAGCAGCAGGTTGCTTACAATAAATAAGCTTACCTGGAATTTATAGATTTGTAAGATGGGAAGCATGGCTGGCTGAAGTTGTACAGTTAACAAAATATATTTTTTTAAAAATGATGCACCATAACCCAAAAGATTCCTTCTGTGGAGAAATGTTTCCACATACTTTGCTTAAAACACACCTCACAGTTTGAGTCCCAGACCAGAATATATCGTATTGTAGGAAAGACCTTTTTATGAATAGCTACTTTTGACAGATCTCCAAGGGAAACTGTTTTATCTGTACCTTATAATTGCCTTAAATCATTCGTAAAGCTTGGTGTGAAATAAAATCACAGAATTGCATGAGATTCAGGTGAGTCTCATTCGTCTATTAAAGTTCGTATTGTGATGCATTTGGTTTCCTAATAAGTTATTTAAGATTTTAATATCTACATAGATCTATGTATAGAAGCATTTGGAATATCATTTTTGTTTCCTATAATGTCCTTGTTGAGTGTGAATATCAGTGTTTTTGCTGGCTTCAAAAAACAAGTTAGAGAAAATTCCCTCTTTATTCTTTGGAAGAGTTTTTTAAAGTTGAACTATTTCTTCCTTAAACGTTTGAAAAATTAACCCTGAGGGCAGCAAGGCCTGTAGTTTCTTTTATGAGGTTTAATTACAGATTCAGTTACTTTCATAGATAAAGAATTATGGAGGAATGGAAACCAAGTACTGTCTAGAGGGCTACATACATATAGAAAACTATCTGTTTGAAGAGAAGCAGTTAGTTATGTATCCTTGGTCTCGATGTTCAATTCCTGTGACTAAATATAGTTTTCTGGGCGGCAGGTTTTTTTCATCTGTTCACCAAATAGTTATAGAAAGTTTATTATGTGTCAGACTTGTAAAGACAATAAATATATAATCATGAACATTATCCCTGATTTCATGACGCTTATAGTCTATTTGGGGAAAGCATACATTGAACAAAACACTGTTTACCTGAGATTGTATTGAGTCATATTTTAAAAAAGCAAATATTTGTAATGGCTACTGTTAAAACTGAATGAGACATGCTAAGCAATGTTGAGGGCCAAGCTGACATGGAGATAATAAATCAGTAAAGGAATCAGACCACATAGCTGTGTAGATTTGTTTGTTTGTTTGTTTGTTTATTTTCAACCATGGTGCACAAAAAAGACTTCACAGCAAAGAAGGTGGATTATTAGATCCATGGGATATTAAAGAATGATTCGATTAAAAAAGATGAGGAAATGAGGTCCCTGAAACTGTGAGTACATACATGGCAATCCACTCCAGTATTCTTGGCTAGAGAATCCCATGGACAGAGACTGGCAAGCTACAGTCCATAGGGTTGCAAAGAGTCGGACACGACTGAAGTGACTTGTACACTCATGCACATTTCCCAAGGACAGTTCTGATCCAAGCTTAGTGTCTAGAAGTCAAAGTGAAAGTTGCTCAATTGTGTCCAGCTCTTTGTGACCCCATGGACTATACAGTCCATGGAATTCTCCAGGCCAAAATACTGGAATAGGTAGCCTTTTCCCTTCTCCAGAGGATCTTCCAAACCCAGGGATCGAACCGAGGTGTCCTGCATTAAGGGCAGATTCTTTACCAGCTGAGCCACAAGGGAAGCCCAAGAAAAATGGGTAGCCTATCCCTTCTCCAGTGCATCTTCCCAACCCAGGAATCGAACTGGGGTCTCCTCCATTGCAGGCAGATTATTTAACAACTGAGCTATCAGGGAAGCCCCAAAGAAGTCAAGATATTCTTTTTATTTCCCTAGATCATGGTTCTGATGGTGATTCTGTTTTGCTCGTTTTTGATGTGGATTTTATTAACTTTCTGGAGAGAGAGATGGCTCACCGTTGGGCTGTCACTGCAGGTAAGCACCATCCTTAGTTGTAGCCCTGTCTGTCCAGATGTGTTCAGCCTGACTTTTGGCTTTCTCTCAGGTCTTTGCTCCCTACATACACCTGAGCAGCATATCTGCGATGGTTTTGCTTTCCTGGCCTGTGGCCTTCTACTTGATCCATTTGGAAGGAGAAGGTATGTCCTAAGGGTGGAACTTTCCCTGATTCTTCCAGCTCTGACTTTAGCTAGTGTACTTCACTCAGCCAGACAAGGTTGGTAGATAGGCAGCACTGTAGCTTTTTGAAATTCGTTTAGCTCGTTACTCAGGCATGCTTCTGGTCAAACTCACAACCCTGCATGGCCTGTCATAGCATTTCTCTAATCAGACAGGCCCTCTTCTAAAAAGGGATTCTCCTTCTAGAAAAATAAGAATTTTCTCTCTGTTGTTACACATTGACTGTCTGGGAATAGGTTGAAGTAGTTGTGGGGAGGGTAGCAGGAACTTTAATTTTATTTGACCAGTGATGGTACAAGTCAGAGTTCTTTTAGTTTATATTCAGATATTACTATTTTCAACTCTAGAACCAAGTGCAGATATCCCCTGGACACATCTTAGTACTTCAACAGTCCCCAGTGAAATATCATGGAAACAAACAAGAGTCAAGAGCTGTATATGAAACAATTTTGAGAATGGAGTTCTCTCTCAGCACCCTTACTGAGAAACCAGGAGGACCTTCTATGTCTTTTTTTTTTTACTGGTTAAACAGGGAGTGCCTGCTTCCTGGCTTGTGCAAGGATGCAGGAAGGAGAAAAACTCGATTGGTAGTGCTGTCATTGAGTGTACATGTGTGTATGTGTATGTGACCAGTGGGTTTTAGGAAATGTTTCTGGGGGCAAGAACTTACAGGGCACAATAATGACTCTTGTTTTTCATTTCCTGAATTTTAGCTAGAATGAGAAGATACCAGAATACTAGTGAAAGAAGAAGAAACAAGTGGTGTAATATGCTCACAAAGTTGAGAGGTTAGAGCTGGCAGATCTAGATTTGAAAGCAACATAGGTGGTAATTTTAAAATGTGCAAATGGGTAAAATCCTCCAAGGTCTAAAATAGTATGTGTTGGGGAGTAGCCAGTGATAACAGGTATTATGGTCAGGCTCTGTGTGTGTATGTGTGTGTGTATCTGTGTGTGTATTTAAGAGATGAATGAGGAGAAAGAAGTGTCTACTATTTACTGAGAACCTATGATGAGTCAACACTGTCATATTAATTACATGAGATAGATGTTAGTAGCAAAATAGTTCCATTTTTCAGAATGAGAAAAGTGAAGATCCGAAGAGGTTAAACAACATGTCTAAGTCATAAAATTAGAAAACAGTAGTCTCGCTTTGAACTTGGATTTCTTTTAGCTAGTATCCCTTCTACTATCCCTCACTGCCTTCAGTACAGGGGCATTTTAGGCTGATCCTTAAGGGCTTGAGGACTTTCTCAGAACCAACCTAACTACTCCTCCTTCTGAGAACTTATTCCTTAACATTCCCTCTCCTTCTACCTCCTGTACAACTCATTCCCTTGTAAATTTGCATTTGCAATAATTTTGACTTAATAACACGTGTTATTTGAATAGTTCTTTACTTTCAAGTCACTGAAAGAATATGGGGATATGACAGAAATTGAGAGTAAATCAGTGAGTCCACAGATTCAATGAACCCATGCACTACGTATTTACTGCCTGTTGTTTTGGGGATAGTTATTTGCTTGGGATGGCTCTGCATCCCTCTTTTCTTTTTTGTCACTTTCTCCTTCCAACTTTTTCAGTTCTGCAAGTGGTTGTTGGATTGCCCTTCCTTCTTATCCTTTTGTGTCTCTATGTGGTGCCATTTGGGACTTATTCTCCCTGTGTTCAGGAGAAGGATAAATTAGCACCCAAGCCGGACTTCTTTGGTCATAGAGGTGCACCCATGGTAGGTCTGAGCATGATGGATGTGGGTAAGTACAGATGTGCATGAGTGTGGATGAGACAATGGCACATCAGATCCAGGAGCCCCTGGAGAAGTAAAGAGTTGGCTTGAGATGACAGGAATAAGGAGTGAAGTGTAGAAGTTGGACTTGAACCCAGGTCACCTAATTGTCAGTCTTTTTTCTCTTTATTGTGCCCAGTGACATTGCCTCAGATGAGCCAAATCCCCAAATCAGGTTCAGTAGAGTAGAATGTAGGCAGATTCTTTAAAGAAAGAGCCAAGGGAACCAAGCTCCACTTCCTAAAGTCTTTTCATTACTGGGTCCCCTTCCTACCCTACAAAGGATGTTGGCAGTAAAGACTGTGAGATTAAAGGCCTGATGTCCTTTTCTTACACAGCTGGGACCTGAGAATACCATAATGTCCTTTGAGAAAGCTGTTGAACAAGGGGCCCATGGACTGGAGAGTGATGTGCAAATAAGGTAGGAAAGAAGGGGCCAGGGTGGGAAGAGACAAGACCAGTGCCATGGACGACTCCAGCCTGGCCCAGGCTGTAGAGAGGGCAAGCCCCTGGGAGTTTCTCCCATGTCCCCATGGGGCATCTGCACATGACACAGATACGTGAACCACTTTCCCTTTACAATCCACAGATCTGAAGCCCTGCATTCTCAGTCACAGGCTCATGGATCACTCTATATAGTCTCCACACATAGCTCAAGTTCGTGCCCCCTGAAAACGTGCTTATGATTCATTCCCATGCCCTACCTCAGCAATCTATTTAATTAACATTGCCTAGGTACTGTCTCTTATACACATCTAGATGTGTATAAGAGACAGACTTAAATGTGCTCAGAGAACAATGAATGACCTCAATTAAAACTCTTTATTTTAAAAATCTATGTATAACTAATTGGAGAAGGAAATGGCAACCCACTCCAGTATTCTTGCCTGAAGAATCCCATGGACAGAGGAGCCTGGTGGGCTGCTGTCTATGGGGTCACACAGAGTCGGACACAACTGAAGTGACTTAGCAGCAGCAGCAGAGGTATTTATTAGCCAAAAGATAATGAGAGTCCTTATCTATGGAAATTTCTAGGAGGATCTAAATTGGTATATCTAGGTTGCTTACACAGAGAAGGCAATGGCAACCCACTCCAGTACTCTTGCCTGGAAAACCCCATGGGCAGAGGAGCCTAGTGGGCTGCAGTCCATGGGGTCGCTACGAGTCAGACATGACAGAGCAACTTCACTTTCGCTTTTCACTTTCCTGCATTGGAGAAGGAAATGGCAACCCACTCCAGTGTTCTTGCCTGGAGAATCCCAGGGACGGAGGAGCCTCGTGGGCTGCTGTCTATGGGGTCGCACAGAGTCGGACATGACTGAAGCGACTTAGCAGCAGCAGCAGCAGGTTGCTTACAATAAATAAGCTTACCTGGAATTTATAGATTTGTAAGATGGGAAGCATGGCTGGCTGAAGTTGTACAGTTAACAAAATATATTTTTTTAAAAATGATGTACCATAACCCAAAAGATTCCTTCTGTGGAGAAATGTTTCCACATACTTTGCTTAAAACACACCTCACAGTTTGAGTCCCAGACCAGAATATATCGTATTGTAGGAAAGACCTTTTTATGAATAGCTACTTTTGACAGATCTCCAAGGGAAACTGTTTTATCTGTACCTTATAATTGCCTTAAATCATTCGTAAAGCTTGGTGTGGAATAAAATCACAGAATTGCATGAGATTCAGGTGAGTCTCATTCGTCTATTAAAGTTCGTATTGTGATGCATTTGGTTTCCTAATAAGTTATTTAAGATTTTAATATCTACATAGATCTATGTATAGAAGCATTTGGAATATCATTTTTGTTTCCTATAATGTCCTTGTTGAGTGTGAATATCAGTGTTTTTGCTGGCTTCAAAAAACAAGTTAGAGAAAATTCCCTCTTTATTCTTTGGAAGAGTTTTTTAAAGTTGAACTATTTCTTCCTTAAACGTTTGAAAAATTAACCCTGAGGGCAGCAAGGCCTGTAGTTTCTTTTATGAGGTTTAATTACAGATTCAGTTACTTTCATAGATAAAGAATTATGGAGGAATGGAAACCAAGTACTGTCTAGAGGGCTACATACATATAGAAAACTATCTGTTTGAAGAGAAGCAGTTAGTTATGTATGCTTGGTCTCGATGTTCAATTCCTATGACTAAATATAGTTTTCTGGGCGGCAGGTTTTTTTCATCTGTTCACCAAATAGTTATAGAAAGTTTATTATGTGTCAGACTTGTAAAGACAATAAATATATAATCATGAACATTATCCCTGATTTCATGACGCTTATAGTCTATTTGGGGAAAGCATACATTGAACAAAACACTGTTTACCTGAGATTGTATTGAGTCATATTTTTAAAAAGCAAATATTTGTAATGGCTACTGTTAAAACTGAATGAGACATGCTAAGCAATGTTGAGGGCCAAGCTGACATGGAGATAATAAATCAGTAAAGGAATCAGACCACATAGCTGTGTAGATTTGTTTGTTTGTTTGTTTGTTTATTTTCAACCATGGTGCACAAAAAAGACTTCACAGCAAAGAAGGTGGATTATTAGATCCATGGGCTATTAAAGAATGGTTCGATTAAAAAAGATGAGGAAATGAGGTCCCTGAAACTGTGAGTACATACATGGCAATCCACTCCAGTATTCTTGGCTAGAGAATCCCATGGACAGAGACTGGCAAGCTACAGTCCATAGGGTTGCAAAGAGTCGGACACGACTGAAGTGACTTGTACACTCATGCACATTTCCCAAGGACAGTTCTGATCCAAGCTTAGTGTCTAGAAGTCAAAGTGAAAGTTGCTCAGTTGTGTCCAGCTCTTTGTGACCCCATGGACTATACAGTCCATGGAATTCTCCAGGCCAAAATACTGGAATAGGTAGCCTTTTCCCTTCTCCAGAGGATCTTCCAAACCCAGGGATCGAACCGAGGTGTCCTGCATTAAGGGCAGATTCTTTACCAGCTGAGCCACAAGGGAAGCCCAAGAAAAATGGGTAGCCTATCCCTTCTCCAGTGCATCTTCCCAACCCAGGAATCGAACTGGGGTCTCCTCCATTGCAGGCAGATTATTTAACAACTGAGCTATCAGGGAAGCCCCAGAGAAGTCAAGATATTCTTTTTATTTCCCTAGATCGTGGTTCTGATGGTGATTCTGTTTTGCTCGTTTTTGATGTGGATTTTATTAACTTTCTGGAGAGAGAGATGGCTCACCATTGGGCTGTCACTGCAGGTAAGCACCATCCTTAGTTGTAGCCCTGTCTGTCCAGATGTGTTCAGCCTGACTTTTGGCTTTCTCTCAGGTCTTTGCTCCCTACATACACCTGAGCAGCATATCTGCAATGGTTTTGCTTATCTGGCCTGTGGCCTTCTACTTGATCCATTTGGAAGGAGAAGGTATGTCCTAAGGGTGGAACTTTCCCTGATTCTTCCAGCTCTGACTTTAGCTAGTGTACTTCACTCAGCCAAACAAGGTTGGTAGATAGGCAGCACTGTAGCTTTTTGAAATTCATTTAGCTTGTTACTCAGGCATGCTTCTGGTTAAACTCACAACCCTGCATGGCCTGTCATAGCATTTCTCTAATCAGACAGGCCCTCTTCTAGAAAGGGATTCTCCTTCTAGAAAAATAAGAATTTTCTCTCTGTTGTTACACATTGACTGTCTGGGAATAGGTTGAAGTAGTTGTGGGGAGGGTAGCAGGAACTTTAATTTTATTTGACCAGTGATGGTACAAGTCAGAGTTCTTTTAGTTTATATTCAGATATTACTATTTTCAACTCTAGAACCAAGTGCAGATATCCCCTGGACACATCTTAGTACTTCAACAGTCCCCAGTGAAATATCATGGAAACAAACAAGAGTCAAGAGCTGTATATGAAACAATTTTGAGAATGGAGTTCTCTCTCAGCACCCTTACTGAGAAACCAGGAGGACCTTCTATGTCTTTTTTTTTTTACTGGTTAAACAGGGAGTGCCTGCTTCCTGGCTTGTGCAAGGATGCAGGAAGGAGAAAAACTCGATTGGTAGTGCTGTCATTGAGTGTACATGTGTGTATGTGTATGTGACCAGTGGGTTTTAGGAAATGTTTCTGGGGGCAAGAACTTACAGGGCACAATAATGTCTTTTGTTTTTCATTTCCTGAATTTTAGCTAGAATGAGAAGATACCAGAATACTAGTGAAAGAAGAAGAAACAAGTGGTGTAATATGCTCACAAAGTTGAGAGGTTAGAGCTGGCAGATCTAGATTTGAAAGCAACATAGGTGGTAATTTTAAAATGTGCAAATGGGTAAAATCCTCCAAGGTCTAAAATAGTATGTGTTGGGGAGTAGCCAGTGATAACAGGTATTATGGTCAGGCTCTGTGTGTGTATGTGTGTGTGTATCTGTGTGTGTATTTAAGAGATGAATGAGGAGAAAGAAGTGTCTACTATTTACTGAGAACCTATGATGAGTCAACACTGTCATATTAATTACATGAGATAGATGTTAGTAGCAAAATAGTTCCATTTTTCAGAATGAGAAAAGTGAAGATCCGAAGAGGTTAAACAACATGTCTAAGTCATAAAATTAGAAAACAGTAGTCTCGCTTTGAACTTGGATTTCTTTTAGCTAGTATCCCTTCTACTATCCCTCACTGCCTTCAGTACAGGGGCATTTTAGGCTGATCCTTAAGGGCTTGAGGACTTTCTCAGAACCAACCTAACTACTCCTCCTTCTGAGAACTTATTCCTTAACATTCCCTCTCCTTCTACCTCCTGTACAACTCATTCCCTTGTAAATTTGCATTTGCAATAATTTTGACTTAATAACACGTGTTATTTGAATAGTTCTTTACTTTCAAGTCACTGAAAGAATATGGGGATATGACAGAAATTGAGAGTAAATCAGTGAGTCCACAGATTCAATGAACCCATGCACTACGTATTTACTGCCTGTTGTTTTGGGGATAGTTATTTGCTTGGGATGGCTCTGCATCCCTCTTTTCTTTTTTGTCACTTTCTCCTTCCAACTTTTTCAGTTCTGCAAGTGGTTGTTGGATTGCCCTTCCTTCTTATCCTTTTGTGTCTCTATGTGGTGCCATTTGGGACTTATTCTCCCTGTGTTCAGGAGAAGGATAAATTAGCACCCAAGCCGGACTTCTTTGGTCATAGAGGTGCACCCATGGTAGGTCTGAGCATGATGGATGTGGGTAAGTACAGATGTGCATGAGTGTGGATGAGACAATGGCACATCAGATCCAGGAGCCCCTGGAGAAGTAAAGAGTTGGCTTGAGATGACAGGAATAAGGAGTGAAGTGTAGAAGTTGGACTTGAACCCAGGTCACCTAATTGTCAGTCTTTTTTCTCTTTATTGTGCCCAGTGACATTGCCTCAGATGAGCCAAATCCCCAAATCAGGTTCAGTAGAGTAGAATGTAGGCAGATTCTTTAAAGAAAGAGCCAAGGGAACCAAGCTCCACTTCCTAAAGTCTTTTCATTACTGGGTCCCCTTCCTACCCTACAAAGGATGTTGGCAGTAAAGACTGTGAGATTAAAGGCCTGATGTCCTTTTCTTACACAGCTGGGACCTGAGAATACCATAATGTCCTTTGAGAAAGCTGTTGAACAAGGGGCCCATGGACTGGAGAGTGATGTGCAAATAAGGTAGGAAAGAAGGGGCCAGGGTGGGAAGAGACAAGACCAGTGCCATGGACGACTCCAGCCTGGCCCAGGCTGTAGAGAGGGCAAGCCCCTGGGAGTTTCTCCCATGTCCCCATGGGGCATCTGCACATGACACAGATACGTGAACCACTTTCCCTTTACAATCCACAGATCTGAAGCCCTGCATTCTCAGTCACAGGCTCATGGATCACTCTATATAGTCTCCACACATAGCTCAAGTTCGTGCCCCCTGAAAACGTGCTTATGATTCATTCCCATGCCCTACCTCAGCAATCTATTTAATTAACATTGCCTAGGTACCTACTATATTCCTACTATATCCTTCTTTTCAGTGCTGGGGAGAGGCAGATGAGTGAAATATAGTCCTGCCTAAGAGCTGTTCCCACCCAGTGAAGGAGATAGGGCATGTTTGCAAATAAACACAGTATAGGACCATGTGTGGTGAGGGCCGACCAGAAAAGAGTAAGGCAAATGCAGTGGAACCTCAGTCCCCCTCCTACTCTGTGGACAATGATCTTTGTGCTCAGAACTGTGTTTGTGTTGCATCTTGAAGGAAAAGTTGTATTTTCCCAAGCAGAGATGGGGAATCTGAGTAGAGGCAATAGCTTAGCCAAAGGCATCCCAATGAGAAATAACAAGTTTGTGGATTAGTACATGATAAAGCCAGGATTAGGACTAGATTTCCTGATCCCAGACTACGGTTCTTGACATTATCTAACACTGGTGTTACTCAGCTGTTTCATGCAAGATATTTTAAGCAGAATTGAAACAATGTTCTTTTAGAGCTTCTGGGTTCATTGTGCAAGTGCCTAGAGGTCATAGCCTAATGTGGTCATGATGCTGAGCCAACGAGCTCCTGGCACATTTTCTTTCTCTCTTATCTTACTTGTGACTTCAACTTCAGTGTAGATGACCCTTCCAACCCTTCAGTTTCTCTGTGTCTTGATGTCTTCATTTCCCATTAACACCTCCTCCACATACCTCCACCATACACATTGATGGGCATAATCTAGATTTCATCACTAATAAGTACTGCTTATCAGCCATAGTCTAGCCAGAACAGGAATACCACAGTAGTAACTAGAACAGGAAAATGTAATATCAAGAATTACTAAGTAGTAAAATGGGGAAAGACTCTGATGCTGGGAGGGATTAGGGGCAGGAGGAGAAGGGGACGACAGAGGATGAGATGGCTGGATGGCATGACTGACTTGATGGACGTGAGTCTGAGTGAACTCCGGCAGTTGGTGATGGANGGATACAGGATGCTTGGGGCTAGTGCACTGAGATGACCCAGAGGGATGGTACGGGGAGGGAGGTAGTAGGGGGGTTCAGGATGGGGAACACGTGTACACCCGTGGCGGATTCATGTTGATGTATGGCAAAACCAATACAATATTGTAAAGTAAAAAAAAGAAAAAGAAAACTAAGATTATGGTATCCTGTCTCAACACTTCATGGCAAATAGATGTGGAAACAGGGGCTGACTTTATTTTGGGGGTTGGCTCCAAAATCACTGCAGATGGTGATTGCAGCCATGAAAATAAAAGACACTCCTTGGAAGGAAAGTTATGACTAGCCTAGACAGCATATTAAAAAGCAGAGACATTACTTTGTCAACAAAGTTCCTTCTAGTCGAGGCTATGGTTTTTCCAGTGGTCATGTATGGATTTGAGAGTTGGACTATAAAGAAAGCTGAGCACTGAAGAATTGATGCTTTTGAACTGTGGTGTTGGAGAAGACTCTTGAGAGTCCCTTGGACTGCAAGGAGATCCAACCAGTCCATTCTAAAGGAAATCAGTCCTGGGTGTTCATTGGAAGGACTCATGCTGAAGCTGAAACTCCAATACTTTGGCCTCCTGATCAGAAGTGCTGACTCTTGAAAAGACCCTGATGTTGGGAAGATTGAGGGTGGGAAGAGTAATGGACCACAGAGGATTAGATGGTTGGATGACAGCACCAACTCAAAGGACATGAGTTTGGGTAAACTGCCAGAGTTGGTGATGGACAGGGAGGCCTGGCATGCTGCGGTTCATGGGGTCGCAAAGAGTTGGACATGACTGAGGAACTGAACTGAACTGATGCCATCCAACCATCTCATCTTCTGTCGTCCCCTTCTCCTCCTGCCTTCAGTCTTTCCCCCAGCATCAGGGTTTTTTCAAATGAGTCAACTATTCACATCAGTTGGCCAAAGTATTAGAGTTTCAGCTTCAACATCCGTCCTTCCAATGAACACTCCTTCCGATGAATCTTAAGCATATGTAATAAAAAGTGTGTCTTAAGAAGCTAAATGCTCTATAATTCCAGGTATATGACAAAATGGAGCAGATAATAGTCCAGAGATAGTAAATAGATGAATGAATGCTAGGAGATGGAAGTTGGGTAGGAGAATGGAGGAGGAAGTACTGAAGCACAGGGAATTTTGGGAGGCTGCAAATTTTCATCCTATAATGGTGTATGTGAGACTTTATAAATTTCTCAAAACACACAGAACTTACTATACAAAAGTGTGGATCTTAATATTTGCAAAGTAAAAAAAAAAAATTAGAAGACTGAGGGATCACAAAATGTGATACAGAAGGTGACACAACAATCTAAATGAATTGTACATGCATGAAGAACTTACGTGGATGGAGAAAAGATGTTGTCCAATTACATTTGTCAATGAAAGGAATCTGTAAAATTAAAAGCAAAAGGAACTGTACATCAGGACTGTACTCCAGTTACTAAAATTTACCCCAGAGGGATACATGTTAACAATTTGGGACTATTATACTGAAAATAAAAAAATTAAGTAAGAATATGGTGGATTCTGGCAGAGAAAGTTCTCATTTTGAGAGTAACAATTTTTATAGATAAGAAAGGGGAGAAGGCTAGAGTGAACTCCGTCATAATGGATTAGAGATGGAGGTGTCAGTGTGATCTTATATTTTAGCTCAATACAGATGTAGCTAGTCACACAAATATTTATAGATGTGTGAATATAAGGATACACATGTATAAATATACACAAATAGTTACTTATTCTTTCAAATGGTGGTGCCTAGAAGTAATGGTGCTCCAGGCTAAGTTAAAGACATATAATGCTACAATCTTAGTTTCTGACATCATTCTCTGGTAAAAACAGACAGGGATCCTTGGAGAAGTGGCTGACTCTAAGCCTGGGGAAAGGAATATATGGGATGAGTCTAAACCAAAATAAGGAACTACTCAACACACACACACACATACACACACACACATACACACACACACAAATACACAAACACAATAATGAAATATTTCAAAGGAACTCAGAAACTAGTTAAGAGTAAAATTTCCTAATATAACAGTTCCTAATGACCAGAGAGGAGAAACTTTAAGCAACAATAGAAAGTAGCATAGGATATAACCCAAAGTGTAAGCTAAACATCCACTGCTGCTGCTGCTGCATCACTTCAGTCATGTCCAGCTCTGTGCCACCCCATAGACAGCAGCCCACCAGGCTCCCCCATCCCTGGGATTCTCCAGGCAAGAACACTGGAGTGGGTTGTCATTTCCTTCTCCAATGCATGGAAAGTGAAAAATGAAAGTCAAGTTGCTCAGTCGTGTCTGACGATTAGCGACCCCATGGACTTCAGCCTACCAGGTTCCTCCGCCCACGGGATTTTCCAGNTGTGGGTGTGTGTGTTTGTGTGTTTAAGACAGAGGTAGGAAGAGAGAGAGAAGTATCTACTATTTAACAAAGACCTGTGATGAGTCAACACTGTCCTGTCAATTACATGGGATACATGTGAGGTTTTTTCAGTTATGGTTTTCTCAGGGTATATGCCCAGTAGTGGGATTGCTGGCTCTTATCATAGTTTTATTCCTAGTTTTTTAAGGAATCTCCATACTGTTCTACATAATGCCCGTATCAGTCTACATTCCCACCAACAGTGCAAGAGGGTTCCCTTTTCTCCACATCCCTCCAGCATTTATTGTTTGTAGATATTTTTGATGATGGCAATTCTGACCAGTGTGAGGTGAACCTCATTGTAGTTTTGATTTGCATGTCTCTAATAATGAATGAAATTTAATCTTTTCATGTGTTTATTAGCCATCTGTACTCAGCAGTGGCCACAGGACTGGAAAAGGTCAGTTTTTATTCCAATCCCAAAGAAAAGCAATGCCAAAGAATGCTCAAACTGCCGCACAATTGCACTCATCTCACATGCTAGTAAAGTAATGCTTAAAATTCTCCAAGCAAGGCTTCAGCAATACATGAACCGTGAACTTCCTGATGTTCAAGCTGGTTTTAGAAC
>SJYX01011457.1:450278-467308 GCA_006410675.1 Oreotragus oreotragus
GTGTTGTTCAGCCTCCATATGTTGGAATTTTTAATAGTTTTTCTCCTGTAATTGAAATTTAATCTTACTGCATTGTGGTCAGAAAACATGCTTGGAATGATTTCAATTCTTTTGAATTTACCAAGGCTAGGATGTGATCTATCCTGGAGAAGGTTCCATGTGCCCTTGAGAAAAAGGTGAAATTCATTGTTTTGGGGTGAAATGTCCTATAGATATCAATTAGGTCTAACTGGTCTATTGTATCATTTAAAGTTTATGTTTCCTTATTAATTTTCTGTTTAGTTGATCTATCCATAGGTGTGAGTGGGGTATTAAAGTCTCCCACTACCATCTTAACCATTTTTAAATGTATGGTTTAGTTGTAACATATATTATTTATCTGAAATTGAGCTGCAGGAGCTGCTTATACATTTTTGAGATTAAATCTTTGTCAGTTGGTTCGTTTGGAATTTAGAAAGATGGTAATGATGACCTTATATGCAAGACAGCAAAAGAGACACAGATGTAAAGAACAGCCTTTTGAACTCTGTGGGAGAAGGCTAGGGTGGGATGATTTGAGAGAATAACATTGAAACATATATATTATCATATGTGAAACAGATCGCCAGTCCAGATTCAATGCATGGGACAAGGTGCTCAGGGCTGGTGCACTGGGATGACCCTGAGGGGTGGGATGGAGAAGGAGGTGGGTGGAGGGTTCAGGATGGGGAACACATGTACACCCATGGCTGATTCATGTCAGTGTATGGCAAAAACCACTACAACATTGTAAAGTAATTAGCCTCCAATTCAATTAAATTAATTAATTTTTAAATTTTTTTAACTTAAAAATAAATAAAACATATATTATTTATAATAGTGCCTAAACTTCAACTGTTTATCTCCAAAATTCTTTTTATCTTGTAAAACTGAAAGTCTGTACCCATTAAATGATACTTCCCAATGCCTCCTCCTCCTCAGTCCCAGACCCTGGCAATCCCATTCTGCTTTCTTCCTTTATAATTTTGACTACTTCTTGTAAGCGGAATAATACAGTACTTTTCATATGTTACTGGCTTATATCACTTAGCTTAACATCTTGAAAGTTCATTCCCATTGTAGCATATTGCAGGATTTCCATCCTAAAAAGGATGAATGATATTCCTCTGTATATATATACTACATTTGGCTCTCCATTCATCAGTTGGTGGACACTTGTTGCTTCCAATTTTAGCTATAGTGAATAATGTAGTCATGAACACGGGTACATACATACCTCATTGAAATACTGCTTTCAGTCTTTTGAGTGTATACCTAGAAATGAGATGGATGGTAATTCTATTGTTAATTTTTTGAGGAATTGCCATTACTCTTTTCCAAAGTGGCTGTACCATCTTGAGTTCCCACCAACAGTGTACAAGGAATCCAGTTNCATTGAAATACTGCTTTCAGTCTTTTGAGTGTATACCTAGAAATGAGATGGATGGTAATTCTATTGTTAATTTTTTGAGGAATTGCCATTACTCTTTTCCAAAGTGGCTGTACCATCTTGAGTTCCCACCAACAGTGTACAAGGAATCCAGTTTCTCCACATTCTCAATAACAAACAAACCTTGTTGATTTCTGCTTTTTTGATAGGAGCTATCTTATCTTTGTGAGATGACATCTCATTATAATTTTGATTTGCATTTCCCCAGTGATTGGTAATGTTGAGCTTCTTTTCATATAATTATTAGCCAGTCAAGTCTTCTTTAGACAGATTTGTAGTCAAGTCCTCTGCCCATTTTTGAATCAGGTTGTTTGTTTTTTTGTTGCTGAGATTTAGGAGTTCTCTTTATATTCTGGACATTAACCCCTTATCACAAAAATGATTTGCAAACATTTTATTGTAGCTTATGGGTTGCCTTTTTAGGTTGTCAGTAGTATATTTTGATATATAAATTTTTTATTTTCATGAAGCCAAGTTGTCTGATTTTTTGTTTTTGCCTCTACGTTTGTCATCATAGAAAAAAAAACCATTGCCAAATCCAATGTCATGATTTTCCCCTATATTTTCATCTAAGTTTTTGTATATGATATTAAGTAAAGGCCCAGTTTCATTCTTTTCATGTGAATGTCCAGTTTTCCCAGAACAATTTGTGGAAACGATGTCTTTTCCCTGTTGAATGGCCTTAGCACTCTTGTCAAAAATCATTTGACCATATATATGAGGCTTTGTTTCCAGCCTCTTTATTAGTTTGTCTGTCTTTATGCCAGTACCACACTATTTTGATTATTGTTGCTTCATAGTAAGTTTTAAAATCAGGAATTGTGAGTCCTCTACTTTTGTTCTTTTAAGATTCTTCTGACTGTTTGGGATTCCTTGTGATTCCTTATGAATTTTAGGTTGAATTTTCTGTTTCTTAATAGAAATGTTATTGAGATTTTGTCAATAGATTGCACTGAATCTGTAAGATTGCTTTGGATAGTATTGACATCTTAACAATGTGAAGTCTTCCAGTCTTTAAACATGAGATTATTTCCATTTATATGTGTCTTCTAACCTTCATTTCAGTTATGTTTTCTAGACTTCACTGTATACATCTTTCACCTCCTTATTTAATTCTTATTACTTTTACTAAATGGATGCTAATGCAGTTGCTTTTCTAATTTCTTTTTCTGATTGTTCAAATCTTAGTATGTAGAAATGCAACTGACTTTTGTGTGTTGACTTAGATTCCTGCTGCTTCACTGAATTCATTCATTGGTTTTCTTTTATGTATGTGTAATCTTAGAATTTTCTGTATATAAGATCATGTACACCCATGGCGGATTCATGTCAATGTATGGCAAAACCAATACAGTATTGTAAAGTAAAATAAAATATAATTAAAAAATTTTTAAAGTCACATTAAAAAAGATCATATCATCTAAAAACAGAAGTAATTTTGTTTATTCCTTTTCAGTCTGTGTGCATTTTATTTCCCTATGTTGCCTAATTGCTATGGCTAGAATTTCCAAGACTATTATGAACAGGGGTCCTCAAAGCAGACATCCTTGCCTATTCCTAATCTTAGAGGAAAAGTTTTCAGTCTTTTACCACTGAATACAGTGTTCACTCTGGATTTTTCATATATGTCCTTATATTGGGGTAGTTTCCTTTTTTTTTTTCTTTTAAAAATATTTATTTACGTGGCTCTATCTGAAAAAGATGGGAATACCATACCACCTGACCTGCGTCTTGAGAAACCTGTATATGCAGGTCAGGAAGCAACAGTTCGAACTGGACATGGAACAACAGACTGGTTCCACATAGGAAAAGGAGTATGTCAAGGCTATATATTGTCACCCTGCTTATTTAACTTATATGCAAAGTACATCATGAGAAACGCTGGGCTAGAGGAAGCACAAGCTGGAATCAAGGTTGCTGGGAGAAATATCAATAACCTCAGATATGCAGATGACACCACCCTTATGGCAGAAAGTGAAGAACTAAAGAGCCTGTTGATGAAAGTGGAAGAGGAGAGTGGAAAAAGTTGGCTTAAAGCTCAACATTCAGAAAACTAAGATCATGACATCTGGTCCCATCACTTCAAGGCAAATAGATGGGGAAACAGTGGAAACAGTGGCTGACTTTTTATTTTTCTGGGCTCCAAAATCACTGGGGATGGTGACTGCAGCCATGAAATTAAAAGACACTTGCTCCTTGGAAGGAAAGTTATGACCAACCTAAATAGCATATTAAAAAGCAGAGACATTATTTTGCCAACAAAGGTCCATCTAGTCAAGGCTATATGGTTTTTCAGTATTCATGTATGGATGTAAGAATTGGACTCTATAAAGAAAGCTGAGTGCAGAAGAATTGATGCTTTTGAACTGTGGTGTTAGAGAAGACTCTTGAGAGTTCCTTGGACTGCAAGGAGATCCAACCAGTCCATCCTAAAGGAGATCAGTCCTGGGTGTTCATGGTAAGACTGATGTTGAAGCTGAAACGCCAATACTTTAGCCACCTGATGCAAAGAGCTGACTCATTTGAAAAGACCCTGATGCTGGGAAAGATTAAGGGCAGGAGGAGAAGGGGACAACAGAGGATGACATGGTTGGATGGCATCACCGACTCGATGGACTTGAGTTTGAGTAAACTCCAGCAGTTGGTGATGGACAGGGAGGTCTGGCGTGCTGGGGTTCATGGGGTCACAAAAAGTCCGACACGACTTAGCAACTGGACTGGACTACACCAGGTCTTAGTTGTGGCATGCAGTATCTTTGATCTTCACTGTAGCGTGCAGTATCCCCAGTTACCACATCCCAGATACTTTGTTGCAGCATGTGAACTCCCATTCACAGCATGCAGGATCTAGCTCCTGAACCCAGGATCAAAATCCAGCCCCCTGCATTGGGAACACAGAGTCCCAGCCACCGGACCACCAGTGAAGTCCCAGGAGTGGTTTCCTTCTATTTCTAGTCTGTTTAGTGTTTTTTATCATTAAGTGGTGTAGAGTTTTGTCATAGGCTTTTTCTGCATCAATTGGGATGGTCATTATTTCCCCTTTATTCTATCAATGTGATATATGATATTGATGGATTTTGATGTGTTGAACTATTCTTGCATGTCAGAATAAATTCCACTTGGTCATGGTCTATATTCCTGTTATTATACTGCTAAATTCTATTTGCTTGTATTTCGTTGAGGAGTTTTGCATCGCTGTTCCTAAGGGATATTGATCTGTAATTTCCTTTTTTGTAGTGCTTGTCTAGCTTTGGTGTCTGGGTTACCTTATTAGACTCTTCACTTTTCTGCAGTCTTTTTTTATTCTCTTCCTCAGACTCAGTAACCCATATTGTCCTATTTTCAAGGTCACTGATTCTTTTTCTGCCTGGTTTAATTTGCCTTTGAATCCCTCTAGTCAATTTTTTTATTCACTTCTTCATTTTAGCTCCAAAATTTCTTTCTGCTTTCTTTTTAGTTTTTTTAATCTCTTTATTAGTATGTCCATTTTATTCATATATAGCTTTTTAAACTTTATCTACAACTTCCTTTAGTTCTTTGAGTATCTTTAATATTTAATGTATTTAGTATATCTTATATCAGCTCTTTTTCAGGGACAGTTTCTGTTGATTTATTTTTTGCCTTTTAATGGCCTGTACTTTCCTATCTTTTGTGTCTTGTGATTTTGGAAAAATTGAAAACCTGACAGATTGTAATATAATAATTCTTAATGTGGGTATGTGTATGTGTACTCTTATATTTATCCTTCTTTGTATACATTAATATTCTTGGATGTATTGGTGCATATAAAGTTTTGGAGATTTTTTAAAAACTTTCATTTCCTCAGACTTGTTTTTTCCTGTTCTTCCTCTCCTCTTAGAATTCTGATCACACATATATAATTTGGATAGATTATATTCTTACATCTGCAAATTCAGTGATCATCTATAATACCTAATCTGATAATAATTTCACCCAATGAAATTTTCATTTCAGTTATTATTCAATAGCAAAATTCAGTTATTGAATTTTCACTTCCATGAAACTTTTTCACTTCAGCTCTGGAATTTCCCCTTATTTTTTATTTCTTACAAGTATGTCTTCATTATGTTCATATTTTCCTTTACATCTGTTTTATACATCACTTATATTTATGTTTTGTATCATTTAACATCTTTATTTATTAATTTTACCATCTCTTTCCTTTCCAAGTTTCCCATTATTGAGTAATTTCTCCTGGTTATAGGTACGTTTTTCTCCTTCTTTACCTATCATATAAATTTTGTTTACATGCTGAACTTTGTGATTTTACCATGCTGGGTAGTAAATTTTCTTCTCCTTGAAAGAATTTTGGACTTTTGCTAGCATGAAGTTAAGTTGATTGAAGATTCTTTGGAGGCTTTCTTTTTTAAAATATAAATTTATTTATTTTAACTGAAGGCTAATTACTTTACAATATTGTAGTGGTTTTGCCATACGTTGACATGATTTTAAGTCCTTTAGTGGAAGTTCTAAAGTCATTCTAGTTTTAAATTATCCCTGTTTCAGAAGTGTAGTTCTCTGTAGTCTCTAGAGAATGCCTAAGTTATTACTGAAATCTGTGCACTCTCACTGGATGGAGGTTGACTCATTCACACTCCCAGTAGAAGCTGTCAAAACTGTCTTAGAATTTTCAGGTAATTTTTCTCAAAGTTGACCTTAGCAGGTTTCAAAGAATTTTACTCCACAAGGGTATCCCTTGATATTTATTCATATATTGAAGGAAAATCTTTACATATTTCCCTACAGTCTTCTTTTTAGCATAGCTCAATCTCCTGTGGAACTCTAATCCACAAAGTCTAGCTGTCTTCACCTGTCCTTCATCTAGTTTTTTTCTCATTTCAGCATAATTTCTGGGTCGCTTTTAGGTTTTTCTTAGTACCACAGTCCAGTATTCACTTGCAAGAAGCCTGGAGAATGGTAAAGGCTATTTATTTGTTTACTTTTTCTCCAAAACCATCATGCTGTGCTCATTGTTGTCCATTGATTGAAAAAGTTATTTCCTTATTTTATCCAGTTTTCTAATTGTTTATGGGAAGGATGTTAAGTTTCAAACCTATTACTCTCTGATAGCCATTACAAAGTTCTCTTCTTAGGTATTTTAATGAGAAAAGAAGAAAAAGTCTCATGAAAGCAGAGATTCTTCAAAGAAAACTTCAGAAAACAAAATTAGGATCTTTTCTAATGATACGACCTGATGTGAAGTGTCTAGGACAAGAAGTACTCACT
Source organism: Oreotragus oreotragus (assembly GCA_006410675.1). Lineage (NCBI taxonomy): Eukaryota > Metazoa > Chordata > Mammalia > Artiodactyla > Bovidae > Oreotragus > Oreotragus oreotragus. The sequence continues at coordinate 456,994 of SJYX01011457.1, forward strand.
CATGGCAGGTGCCTGGCTGGAAAATGGGTCAGAGAAACATAGGGAGATTGTCTGGGTGCCTACTTTCTATAACTCTGAAGACCACAGAGCATTGCCCCATCCTTACCCCATTCACTTTACTTTTCAAGTCACTACTCTACCTTTCTCTCCATTCTAAAAAGTTCATGGATAGAGAAGTTATTCTTTCATCATAAACATTATTATTATACACTAGAAAAGGTTGATCCCTAGGGCATTAAAATATTGACATCAACTATGAATTACTGGTACCTTGGACTGCAAGGAGATCCAACCAGTCCATTCTAAAGGAGATTAGTCCTGGGTGTTCATTGGAAGGAATGATGCTAAAGCTGAAACTCCAATACTTTGGCCACCTCATATGAAGAGTTGACTCATTGGAAAAGACCCTGATGCTGGGAGGGACTGGGGTCAGGAGGAGAAGTGGACGACAGATGGCTGGATGACATCACCAACTCGATGGACATGAGTTTGAGTGAACTCCAGGAGATGGTGGTGGACAGGGAGGCCTGGCGTGCTGTGATTCATGGGATCACAAAGAGTCGGACACGACTGAGCGACTGAACTGGACTGAACTGAACTGAACTTGCTGAGATTGGGTAGGAGTAAGACTTGTGACCTTGATGGACTTTCTCAGACCTCTGTCTGCCAAGAGGACTGAATTCAATCTACTGACTCTTTCTCTTATTTTTCCCTTTGCATGCAGCCTGGATGAGGTACCTTTCCTCATGCATGATTATGACCTGAGAAGAACAACCAATATCTTGGAAGTCATGCCAAATGCCTCCGACGAACACAGTAGCTTTTTTTATTGGGATTTCCTGTCAACTCTGAATGCAGGCAAATGGTTTGCAGATTCATGGGTAAGACACATTCCCCAGGTCAAAAAATCTGCATTTACTCCCTCTTGTATGGTCATATGCTGCTCCTGGAGATAAGTACACTGTGTACAGTGTAATTTTGATGCAAGTGTGAATGAATCTATTTGAGACAGTTGGAGAACATTTCATGCAAAGGTATCATTTGAACTAAAATAAGATCATTATTAAGAGGAACCATGGGCGTTGATGGATTGATGGTGGTTTGTTTCAGAGATTATAGTATACTGGAGCAAGAGGAGATATATTTGTGTGTGTGTGTGTGTGTGTGTGTGTGAAAGAAAGGAAGGAGAGGTAGGGAGAAGATGGGAGAAACAGATGGAGAGAATAATCAGGAAAATATGTTATGAGGAGACTCTGCTGCTGCTGCTGCTGCTGCTGCTAAGTCACTTCAGTCGTGTCCGACTCTGTGTGACCCCATAGATGGCAGCCCACCAGGCTCCCCCATCCCTGGGATTCTCCAGGCAAGAATACTGGAGTGGGTTGCCATTTTCTTCTCCAGTGCATGAAACAGAAAAGTGAAAGTGAAGTCGCTCAGTCTGTCCGACTGTCAGCGACCCCATGGACTGCAGCCCACCAGGCTACTCCGTCCATTGGATTTTCCAGGCAAGAGTACTGGGGTGGGGTGCCATTGCCTTCCCCGGAGGAGACTATAGCATTGCTTAAATAACAAGTTAGAGAGTTCAGAATTATCCTGAATATTTTAAATAGGTAAAACAAAAGGTCAAATTTGCATGTGATAAAAGCCTGCCTTCTCAAGAAAGTTAAAACTTACATTTTCTATGTTATCATATGTCCAGAGGGCATCTACATGAATTCGGTTTTATCAATCAGATGTACTCATTTTGAGTCTTTCATTTTGACAACAAATATCTGAGCAGGGCATACAGCAGGCATTCATATTGCTAGCACCTGTGGCAGCAGCGCTAAGATCGTTGGGGGCAGCTGTAGTAATAGCTCTCTTATCAGTTAATTGTGTAATTAGGAAAACAATTTCAAATACTTTTGATTATGCACTAGGTGGAATGGAATTTTATTTATCTCTAATGTTAATCTAGTGAAGTGAAGTGAAGTGAAGTCACTCAGTTGTGTCCGACTCTTTGCGACCCCATGGACTGTAGCCTACTAGGCTCTTCTGTCCATGGGATTTTCCAGGCAATAGTACTGGAGTGGATTGCCATTTCCTTCTCCAGGGGATCTTCCCAACCCAGGGATCGAACCCGGGTCTCCTGCATTGTAGACAGACGCTTTACCATCTGAGCCACCAGGGAAGTCCATGTTAATCTAGAGGATCCATTTAATCTTTTTCATGTTAAAAGAGTGAGAAGTAAAGAGCTATGTGAGGGTAAATTTATGCACTTCAAGTGTATTCTGTTAACTAGTGTTAATACAAGGAATAGCTAAAGATTGATTTGTAATGATTGTATCACCTCAGAATACTTATTATCATATGAGTACATAACCTATAAGCACTGTTTCCATATATGACAGTAGTGGGATCAGTCTGATAGTCCAAGTGTCTATATGTAGGCTCTGTACAGGTCTCATCATACATGAATAAATAGACACATAGAAACTAGAGAGGCTTTACTAAAATGCATATATTGGCTTAGTCACAGATGATGTTTTGTCTAATGTGTGTTCCACATGAATAGGCTGTTATTGTATCTGTTGTGTAACATGGCTGGTGAAAGTCTCCACGGTAAGTGGTGTGATTAGATATGTTATTGTAATAAATTTTGATGGCTTCTTTTAGGATTAACAGTTTTTTCTTAGCATATTTAGATTATATGCTTGAAGTGCTTTGTTTTGCTGTTGCTTTAGCTACTGAGGAGTATCCTGAAACCTCAGGTTCAAATATGGTTATCTAAGCGGCTTTATTTTTAGGTTTGTTTGTGTTTTCTTTACTTGCATGCTGTATATTTTAAAGATTTGAATGTTTGGATAATTTTTCGAAGAAAAATTGGTTTTATTTGTGAAAAATACTCTGGGTTTCTCTTCATTTGGATAGGTATAATTATGGATTGATATGGTGGGGAGTTGATGATTATTTGTTAGTACATTTGTTTTTCTTGAGATTACAGGTGAAAATTAAGTCGTTAATCTGATCGGTAATGAAATAAAAATAGATACAAAAATTCTGGGAGTTGTCTCTGGAAGCTTAGCTGAGTTCCTGTTTCTCCAGTAAAACCCCTTTGTGTGGAACATTTTTATGTACTTTTGTGAAAGTATAAATCTCAAAATTACAGAGATATAATTCTCATGCATATTGACAGTAAACAGAGTACAAGTTTTATTTAGCATATTCATGTGGAAACAAGCAGGATGACAAACCCCACTCAAAAGAAAAGTGAGAAACCAACATGCAAATACTCAGTGCAACAAAGAAATACTAAAATTGCATTGCTAAGTTGGATACAAATCTAGTGTATTGTTTTGGTTAATATACTCTGTGACAGTAAAGTTTACTTTTAGAGTTCTCTTCTCTATCAAAACTCATTTGCATCTCTACCACACTAAAATCTTTTCCTCTTTTATCAGTTTTCTAGTAGTCAACATCTAACTTTACATAGTCTGTCCCTAATTAATAACAAATAATTCAAAGAAAGATACATTCCCTTAAGAGATGACACTTAGGTGTGCCTGGTAAGAAAAAAATGTGCTACCATAATACTGGAGGGTTCAACAAGCCTTATTTCTGAGTTTTGAATAATTTAGNGGCAGCCCACCAGGCTCCCCCATCCCTGGGATTCTCCAGGCAAGAATACTGGAGTGGGTTGCCATTTTCTTCTCCAGTGCATGAAACAGAAAAGTGAAAGTGAAGTCGCTCAGTCTGTCCGACTGTCAGCGACCCCATGGACTGCAGCCCACCAGGCTACTCCGTCCATTGGATTTTCCAGGCAAGAGTACTGGGGTGGGGTGCCATTGCCTTCCCCGGAGGAGACTATAGCATTGCTTAAATAACAAGTTAGAGAGTTCAGAATTATCCTGAATATTTTAAATAGGTAAAACAAAAGGTCAAATTTGCATGTGATAAAAGCCTGCCTTCTCAAGAAAGTTAAAACTTACATTTTCTATGTTATCATATGTCCAGAGGGCATCTACATGAATTCGGTTTTATCAATCAGATGTACTCATTTTGAGTCTTTCATTTTGACAACAAATATCTGAGCAGGGCATACAGCAGGCATTCATATTGCTAGCACCTGTGGCAGCAGCGCTAAGATCGTTGGGGGCAGCTGTAGTAATAGCTCTCTTATCAGTTAATTGTGTAATTAGGAAAACAATTTTCAAATACTTTTGATTATGCACTAGGTGGAATGGAATTTTATTTATCTCTAATGTTAATCTAGTGAAGTGAAGTGAAGTGAAGTCGCTCAGTTGTGTCCGACTCTTTGCGACCCCATGGACTGTAGCCTACTAGGCTCTTCTGTCCATGGGATTTTCCAGGCAATAGTACTGGAGTGGATTGCCATTTCCTTCTCCAGGGGATCTTCCCAACCCAGGGATCGAACCCGGGTCTCCTGCATTGTAGACAGACGCTTTACCATCTGAGCCACCAGGGAAGTCCATGTTAATCTAGAGGATCCATTTAATCTTTTTCATGTTAAAAGAGTGAGAAGTAAAGAGCTATGTGAGGGTAAATTTATGCACTTCAAGTGTATTCCGTTAACTAGTGTTAATACAAGGAATAGCTAAAGATTGATTTGTAATGATTGTATCACCTCAGAATACTTATTATCATATAAGTACATAACCTATAAGCACTATTTCCATATATGACAGTAGTGGGATCAGTCTGATAGTCCAAGTGTCTATATGTAGGCTCTGTACAGGTCTCATCATACATGAATAAATAGACACATAGAAACTAGAGAGGCTTTACTAAAATGCATATATTGGCTTAGTCACAGATGATGTTTTGTCTAATGTGTGTTCCACATGAATAGGCTGTTATTGTATCTGTTGTGTAACATGGCTGGTGAAAGTCTCCACGGTAAGTGGTGTGATTAGATATGTTATTGTAATAAATTTTGATGGCTTCTTTTAGGATTAACAGTTTTTTCTTAGCATATTTAGATTATATGCTTGAAGTGCTTTGTTTTGCTGTTGCTTTAGCTACTGAGGAGTATCCTGAAACCTCAGGTTCAAATATGGTTATCTAAGCGGCTTTATTTTTAGGTTTGTTTGTGTTTTCTTTACTTGCATGCTGTATATTTTAAAGATTTGAATGTTTGGATAATTTTTCGAAGAAAAATTGGTTTTATTTGTGAAAAATACTCTGGGTTTCTCTTCATTTGGATAGGTATAATTATGGATTGATATGGTGGGGAGTTGATGATTATTTGTTAGTACATTTGTTTTTCTTGAGATTACAGGTGAAAATTAAGTCGTTAATCTGATCGGTAATGAAATAAAAATAGATACAAAAATTCTGGGAGTTGTCTCTGGAAGCTTAGCTGAGTTCCTGTTTCTCCAGTAAAACCCCTTTGTGTGGAACATTTTTATGTACTTTTGTGAAAGTATAAATCTCAAAATTACAGAGATATAATTCTCATGCATATTGACAGTAAACAGAGTACAAGTTTTATTTAGCATATTCATGTGGAAACAAGCAGGATGACAAACCCCACTCAAAAGAAAAGTGAGAAACCAACATGCAAATACTCAGTGCAACAAAGAAATACTAAAATTGCATTGCTAAGTTGGATACAAATCTAGTGTATTGTTTTGGTTAATATACTCTGTGACAGTAAAGTTTACTTTTAGAGTTCTCTTCTCTATCAAAACTCATTTGCATCTCTACCACACTAAAATCTTTTCCTCTTTTATCAGTTTTCTAGTAGTCAACATCTAACTTTACATAGTCTGTCCCTAATTAATAACAAATAATTCAAAGAAAGATACATTCCCTTAAGAGATGACACTTAGGTGTGCCTGGTAAGAAAAAAATGTGCTACCATAATACTGGAGGGTTCAACAAGCCTTATTTCTGAGTTTTGAATAATTTAGTTCCCCTCTTGTGATCATAAGTAAACTCTATAGAATATTTAGAGGCTGTTCTCATTGCGATTTGTGTTATTTGTCTTTATTGATTTACATCAGTGCAGTTAAAAGGGTTGGTTACTACACATAAGGTTCCTTGTTGTATAATCAGCAAATCTAGAGTCAGATTGTGTTGTACAACTACCAAGGCTATTAAATGAGGTTCTGTCTAGAAAGTATATAAGGAATCTAGAATTTCACTTTTAATAGTCCCTGTCATTCCAGGGCTCTTTTGCTCACTACTACTTTAAAAGTTGGTTCAGGATTGGGAACTCATGTACACCCATGGCTGATTCATGTCAATGTATGGCAAAAACCAATACAGTATTGTAAAGCAAAATAAAGTAAAAATAAAATTTTTTAAAATAAAAAATAAATAAAAGTTAGAAGTTCACTTGAACCAGGTTTCACATCTATACCTACAAATATGTGCAAATTTCTCTTTCCTTTTCCTGCTAGTCATTGATCTTTCTTACCTGTAATGCTGAAACAACGTACAACATCTTGACTCAATGTAGAGGAGTCATGCCTGCCTCTTTGCAACCCAATGGACTATACAGCCCATGGAATTCTCCAGGCCAGAATACTGAAGTGGGTAGCCTTTCCCTTTTCCAGGAGATCTTCCCAACCCAGGGATCGAACCCAGGTCTCCTGCATTGCAGGCAGATTCTTTACCAGCTGAGCCACCAGGGAAGCCCCCATGTACAACAGGGGACACCAGATAGTTTGCTTAGGAAGGCTCATAGGCATTGGTTCCAAATACTGATCATGTATGTGTCCTTAGTGGGGACTGGTGGCTTGTCATATTTGATTGAATGACATTTATTCTCAGATATGATCCTTCAGCTATGATCTTTACAACACAATCAGTTTTTCCAGTTATATCCCAGTGTAAAGGGGCATATATTTTTATTCAGTTTATGCAAATAACTGCATGCCATGAAACACAGTGACTCAGTAAAGAGAATTTGTACCTAAATTCAGAGGAGTGGTGAGAACAAGTTATTAAATATTGGGTTGGCCAAACAGCTCCTTAAGCTATTAAGTAAAAATGAAGGACGTTTTTTCATTTTCACCAAGAAGTTTATTAAACAACGTATTCACCATTTTGTTCCACTACCTTCTGCCATTTTTCTGGCAACTTCATAATTCTCTCTTCAAAACATTTTATCTTTGTGAGCAAAGAACTGTTCCAGGTGCCTTGTACAATCTTTCAGGAAACTTAAATTTTTTCCACTAAGAAAATTTTGTAAAGACCAAAATCAACGGAAATCCAAAGATGCAATGTCTGATGAATATAGCAGTTGAATCAGAACTTCCCAACCAAACCATAACAGTTTTTGCCTGGTCATCAAAGAAACATTCAGGCTTGCATTACCCTGATGGAAGATTATTTTCTGCTGACTAATTCTGGATACTTTTCATTGAATGCTGCTTTCAGTTGGTCTGAGAGCAATACTTGTTGGAATTATTTATTTGGTCTTCCAGAATGAGCTCATAATAGAGGACTCGCTTCCAATCCCACCATATACACATCATCAGCTTCTGTGGATGGGGACCAGGTGTGGTTGGTGGTGGTTCATTTTTCTTGCCCCACAATCACTTCTGTTCCACATTACTGTACAATATCCACTTTTCATCACCAATCACAATTTGTTTTAAAAATGAAGCGTTTTCATTACGTTTAAGTAGAGAATCGCATGCAAAAATACTTTCAAGGTCTTTTTCACTTAACTTATGTGGAACCCAAACATCAAAGCAATAAACATAACGAAGCTGGTACAAACGATCTTTAACACCTGACTTGGTTATTTTGAGTATGTCGACTATCTCCCTCGTGGTATAACTTTGATTGTTCTCAATTACTGTCTCGATTTGGTCACTATCAACTTCAACTGGCCTCTAGTCTGTTTAGAAATCTCCAGCCCTGAACTTCACAAACTACTTTTGACATGTTCCATCAGTCACAGCACCTTCTCCATACACTGCACAAATCTTTTTTTGTATTTCAGTTGTGTTTTGCTTTTCTTGAAATAATAAAGCATAATATGCTGAAAATTTTGCTATTTTATTCCATCTTCCATATTAGAATGGCTACACAATTGCTGTATGATTCAGGGAGCTCAGATTCAGTGCTCTGTAACAACCTAGAGGGGTGGAATGGGGTGGGAGTGGAAGGGGAAGTTCAAGAGGGAAGGGACCTATGGATACCTATGACTGACTCATGCTGCTATACAGCAGAAATCAACATAATAAAAAATGTCATTATGAAGCATTAAAGATGAAATAAAATAGCTACACAAAAATTCACCAATTTTGATAAGTTTTAAAAAAGTTTTTAAATAGTCTAGCAATTTTTCTCATTTGAAAAGACCCTGATGCTGGAAAAGATTGAAGGTGGGAGGAGAAGGGGACGACAGAGGATGAGANTTAAAGATGAAATAAAATAGCTACACAAAAATTCACCAATTTTGATAAGTTTTTAAAAAGTTTTTAAATAGTCTAGCAATTTTTCTCATTTGAAAAGACCCTGATGCTGGAAAAGATTGAAGGTGGGAGGAGAAGGGGACGACAGAGGATGAGATGGTTGGATGGTGTCACCAGCTCAATGGACATGAGTTTGAGTAAGCTCTGGGAGTTGGTAATGGACAGGGAATCCTGGCATGCTGCAGTCAGTCCATGGGATCACAAAGAGTCAGACACAACTGAGTGACTGAACTGAACTGAACAAGAGCTGTCACAATAGAATCTAACAAAATTGTTTCAAATGAAGTTAGACAGCTAAGTGCTTCTAGAACTGTCTTATGGAAAAAAATGAATGAACCTTTTGGCCAACCCAATATTTATGATGTTATGTATTGTTGATGTTTGAACCCTTTTATCATTACATCGTGACTTTCTTTGTCCTTTGTTACCATTTCGCCCTAAAGTTTATTTTGTTGGGCATAAGTATAACTACACTTGCTTTCTTTTGATTATCATTTGCATGGAGTATTATCTTCGGTCCCTTCATTTTGAGTCTGTGTGTATCTTTAGAACTGAAACAAGTGTCCTGAAAACACCATACAGTTCAGTCTTATTTTTTAATCCATCCCGGCACTTTGTGCCTTTTGATTGGTGAGTTCAATCCATTTACATTTCAGATGATTGTTGATATGTAATTACTGCAAATTTATCTTCTGTTTTCTCATTGCTCCATATCTCCACTGTTTTTTTCCTTGTGTTTCTATCTTACTTTGTAAATCAGTGATTTTCCATGATTGCTTGCTGAGTTTTCCTCTTTATGTTTACTATCTTTGTTCTAGATTTTTGTTTTCTGAGTATCATGGGGTTTGCATAGGACATCTTTCTCATAGATTAAATAGTCTTTTTCCTGTTGATAGCTATTTTTCTTAATTCGCTGCCCTCCCTTTTTATATTTTCTCTGTAGAAATTATCTCTTTTTATTCTAGAGTTTGCTGGCACATTGTAGTAGCTATAGTTATTTATGAAGCTCCTTCTTTTAACCTTTATATGGTAGTTTAATGTTTAACACTCTGTTCTAAACTAGAGTTACAGTTTTCTTCATTACTGAGAGCTGTGTATACTTTTATCTTTTCCTTGGAAAAGCTCCTGTCAATATTTCTTGTGAGACAGATCTAGTGCTGAGAAACTCCTTAATCTTTGTCTGGGAGAGCCTGAATTTCTCCTATCTAAAGAATAACTTTGTTGGATAGAGTATTCTGGACAAGCAGTTTTTATCTTTCAGTACTTTCAATATGTCATTCCACTCTTTTCTGGCCTATAGAGTCTTGCTGGTAATCTAATGGGGATTCCTTTGGGCAATACTGAATTTTCCCCCTAGTTTCTTTTTTTTTTATCATGGACACACCTGACACACCTTCCTTATAATGTGTCTTGGAGAAGGTCAGTTTGCATTGAGATAAGGTGATCTCTTAGCTTTTTGGGTTTGTATGTCCAGGTTTAGCAAGTTTCCGGCTATTACTTCTTTATATAAGTGCTCTGCCACCTTTCCCCTTCTCTTATTCTGGCACACCCACTATTTGTATTTTGGCTTTCTTAATGAATCTGATACTGTGCGTAGTGTTTCCTAACTATTTTAGAAATCTTAGCTCTCTCTCCTCTTCCAACTGAAGCATTGGTAGATTCCTTTCTTCCAGCTCATTTATTCTCTCTTCCATTTCTGTATTTCAAATGCTGTCTCATGCATTCTTCATCATATCTGTTGAGTTCTTAAGCTCCAGAATTTGGATTTGGTTTCTCTTTTTAAGAATTGAAAACTTCCCAAAAGCTAAAACAAAACAAACAAACAGAAAAAAAAAAAAAAAAAAAACACCACACCTCTAAACAACCCATAGAAAAAAAGAGAGAAA
>SJYX01011457.1:499277-514677 GCA_006410675.1 Oreotragus oreotragus
TCTTGATTCCTGTCTCCTGTACAATGTCACAAACCTCCATCCATAGTTCTTCAGGCACTCTGTCTATCAGATCCAACCCCTTGAATCTATTTGTCAGTTTCACTGTATAATCATAAGGGATTTTATTCAGGTCATACCTGAATGGTCTAGTGGTTTTTCCCTACTTTCTTCAATTTCAATTTCTGAGCCACAGTCAGCTCCCGGTCTTGTTTTTTCAGTAGAAGCAGTAGAGTGAGGGAACTATTGTGAATTATGCAATATTCTGTGTACCAGACATGCTCCTAAACCCAGAAAATATCTTATCATATATAATAATCAAAGAAACCATGAGAAATACACAGATAATTCCTCCCCCTTTGCCATTTTATACTTTGGACAATAAAGATTTTGAGAATCTAAGTGGTTTTATCGAGGTTACAAAACAATAAGCATATGAAGCCAGAATTTTAATATGACTTCAGAAGTATACAAGTCAGTATAGAGAACAGAATTAAAAGGGCATTAAAATGAAACATCTTGGGTGTTAACCATTACTGAAATGGCAAACCGCTTCAGTATTCTTGCCTTGAGAACCCCATGAACAATACGAAAAGGCAAAAAGATAAGATACTGAAAGATGAACTCCCCAGGTCGGTAGATGCCCAATATGCTCCTGGAGGAAAGTGGAGAATTAACTCCAGAAAGAATGAAGAGATGGAGCCAAAGCTAAAACAACACCCAGTTATGGATGTGACTGGTGATGGAAGTAAAATCCAATGCTGTAAGGAACAATATTGCATAGGAACCTGGGATGTTAGGTCCATGAATCAAGGCAAATTGGAGTGGTCAAACAGGAGATGGCAAGGGTGAACATCGACATTTTAAGAATCAATGAACTAAAATGGACCAGAATGGGTGAATTTAACTCAGATGACCATTATATGTACTACTGTGGGCAAGAATCCCTTAGAAGAGATGGAGTAGCTCTCATAGTCAACAGGTGTCCGAAATACAGTACTTGGGTGCAATCTCAAAAATGACAGAATGATTTCTATTCGTTTCCAAGGCAAACCATTCAATATCACAGTAATCCAAGTCTGTGTCCCAACCAGTAATGCTGAAGAATGTGAAGTTGAATGCTTCTATGAAGACTTACAAAACCTTCTAGAACTAACACCCAAAAAAGATGTTCTTTTCATCATAGGGGACTGGAATGCAAAAATAGAAAGTCAAGAGATACCTGAAGTAACAGGCAAATTTGGCCTTTGAGTTGACAAGATGAAGCAGGACAAAGGCTAACAGAGTTTTGCAAAGAGAACACACTGGTCATAGCAAACACCCTCTTCCAACAACACAAGCGATGAGTCTACATATGGACATCACCAGATGGTTAACACCAAAATCAAATTGATTATATTCTTTGCAGCCAAAGATGGAGAAGCTCTATACAGTCAGAAAAAAACAAGACCAGGAGCTGACTATGGCTCATATCATTAACTCTTTATTGCCAAATTCAGACTGAAATTGAAGAAAGTAGGGAAAAACCACTAGACCATTAAGGTATGACCTGAATAAAATCCCTTATGATTATACAGTGATCTGATAGACAGAATGCCTCAAGAACTATGGACGGAGGTTCGTGACATTGTATAGGAGGCAGGGATCAAGACCATCCCCCAAAAAAGAAATGCAAAAAGGCAAAATAGCTGTCTGAAGAAGCCTTACAAATGGCTGAGAAAAGAAGAGAAGCTAAAAGCAAAGCAGAAAAGAAAAGATATACCCATTTGAATGCAGAGTTCCAAAGAATAGCATGGAGAGATAAGAAAGCCTTCCTGAGTGATCAGTGCAAAGAAATAGAGAAAAACAATAGAATGGGAAAGACTAGAGATCTCGTCAAGAAAATTAGAGATACGAAGGGAACATTTCATGCAAAGATGGGCACAATAAAGGACAGAAATGGGAGGAACCTAACAGAAGCAGAAGATAAGAAGAAGAGGTAGCGGAATACACAGAACTGTACAAAAAAGATCTTCACGACCCAGTTAATCACAATTGTGTGATCACTCACACTCACCTAGAGCCAGACATGCTGGAATGTGAAGTCAAGTGGGCTTTAGGAAGCATCCCTACAAACAAAGCTAGTGGAGGTAATGGAATTCCTGCTGAGCTATTTCAAATCCTAAAAGACAATGCTGTGAAAGTGCTGCACTCAATATGCCAGCAAATTTGGAAAACTCAGCAGTGGCCACAGGACTGGAAGAGGTCAGTTTTCATTCCAATCCCAAAGAAAGTCAATGCCAAAGAACGCTCAAACTACCACACANGAGCTATTTCAAATCCTAAAAGACAATGCTGTGAAAGTGCTGCACTCAATATGCCAGCAAATTTGGAAAACTCAGCAGTGGCCACAGGACTGGAAGAGGTCAGTTTTCATTCCAATCCCAAAGAAAGTCAATGCCAAAGAACGCTCAAACTACCACACAATTGCACTCATCTCAAAAGGCTAGCAAAATAATGCTCAAAACTCTCCAAGCCAGGCTTCAACAGTACATGAACCATGAACTTCTACACGTTCAAGCTGGTTTTAGAAAAGGCAGAGGAACCAGAGATCAAATTGCCAACATCCATTGGATCATCAAGAAAGCAAGAGAGTTCCAGAAAAGCATCTACTTCTGCTTTATTGACTATGCCAAAGCTTTTGACTGTGTTGCTCACAACAAACTGTGGAAAATTCTGCAAGAGATGTGAATCCCAGACCACCTTACCTGCCTCCTGAGAAATCTGTATGCAGGTCAGTAAGCAACAGTTAGTACCAGAGATGGGGATACGGACTCATTCCAAATCAGGAAAGGAGTATGTCAAGGCTGTGTATTGTCAACCTGATGGTACAATGTATATGCAGAGTACATCATGTGAAATGCCAGGCTGGATGAAGCACAAGCTGAAATCAAGATTGCTAGGAGGAATATCAATAACCTCAGATACACAGATGACACCACCCTTATGGCAGAAAGCGAAGAGGAACTAAAGAGCCTCTTGTTGAAAGTCAAAGAGGAGAGTGAAAAAGTTAGCTTAAAACAACATTCAACAAAATAAGATCATGGCATCCAACTCCATCACTTCATGACAAATAGATGGAGAACCAGTGGAAACAGTGAGAGACTTTATTTTGGAGGGCTCCAAAATCACTCCAGATGGTGACTGCAGCCATGAATTTAAAAGACACTTGCTCCTTGGAAAAAAGTCATGACCAACCTAGACAGCATATTAAAAAGCAGAGACATTACTTTACCAACAAAGGTCCTTCTAGTCAAGGCTATGGTTTTTCCAGTAGTCATGTGCAGATGTCAGAGTTGGACTATAAAGAAAGCTGAGCACTGAAGAATTGATGCTTTTGAACTGTGGTGTTGGAGAAGACTCTTGAGTCCCTTGGGCTGCAAGGAGTTCCAACCAGTCCATCCTAAAGGAGATCCGTCCTGAATACTCATTGGAAGGACTGATGCTGAAGCTAAAACTCCAAAACTTAGGCCACCTGATGAGAAGAACGGACTCATTGAAAAAGACCCTGACACTGACCAAGATTGAAGGCAGGAGAAGGGGATGACAGAGTATGAGATGGTTGAATTGCATCACTGACTCCATGGGTATGAGTTTGAGCAAGCTCCACAAGTTGGTGATGAACAGGGAAGCCTGGCATGCTGCAGTCCATGGGGTCTCAGAAAGTTAGACACGACTGAGAGACTGAACTGAACTGAAAAATGAACCATTGTAGTTTAATGCCACCAAAGTCTCTTTAGTTCAGAATTATTTAAGGAAGTCTTCATGAAGGAGGTAGCACTTGAACTAAGCTTTGCAAATAGAAGAAAGGATTTTAACAGGTTAGTATGGCAAGAAAGATCCCTTGAAGGAGGAAGTGGCAACCCACTCCAATATTTTTGCCAGGAAAATCCAAAGGACAGAAGAACCTGGAGGACTGTGTTACAGTCCATGAAGTTGCAAAGAGTCGGACACAACTAAACACATACACAGACAGCAAGGAAGGCAAGCAAGTAATAGAGCTAGGATTGAGTCCAATTCAGCTTGAAACCAAAGTCCGTTTTGTTACACAACACATAACTAGAACAGTGAGAGAAAATGTGGGAAACCAGTGAAACTAAAACTGAATTATATTACCTTGAGTTTTAAAAAAGATTGAAAAAGAAGCTCAGGAGGAAAATAGGAAGGTCCTTCAGTTCAAATACAGCAGACTCTGTTACAGAATAAATCATTGAAAATACCGTCACTACCTATGGAGATTACGTTTCATTTCTCTTCTTGGCTACTGTTATCTCTGGACCAGTATTTCAGAAGACTTGGTGGGTTGAATAGTAGTGGACCAACATGAAGGTAGAGCTTGGTGTGGGGCTAAAAGCATGAGAATTGGAAAATACTTTTGATAGGAGCTAATGTTTTCTCTGATATACTTATTTTTAGATCAAACCATTTTTCAGTACGAAACCTCTATCAGAGGCTGATAGGGAAAGAGCAAGAAATCAGAAGATTCCAAAACTAAGTGAATTATTGGAAATTGCACGGAAGGCCAAAAAAAAGGTGATATTTGATCTTTATACTCCTCCGCAATCACATCCTTCCAGATCATCGTATATCCGCCTTGTAGTAAGCGTGATCCTTGACTCTAAGATTGAGCAACATCTGGTACGTCTGTCTCAGTATTTATGGTAGAGTTTGGGAAGTGGGTAGCATAGCATTTGAACCTGAACGACCTTGTCATCTTCCCTGGAATGGTTCTACTCCCTGTAGAAAATGGAGTTGGCTGCTTACATAGCTACTGGGTTGGCCAAAAATTCCTTCAGTTTATAAGTAAAAATAAAAGACACATTTTATTTTTACCAAGAGGTTTATTGAACAAAGTACTGTTTTGTTTCACTAAAAAAGAGGTAAAGGTGTGTGCTCAGTCGTGTCCGACTCTTCACCACTCCATGGACTCTGACCTGCTGGGTTCTTCTCTCCATGGAATTTTCCAGGCAAGAGTACTGGAATGGGTTGCCATTTCCTACTCCAGGGGATCTTCCCAGCCAAGAGACTGAACCCATGTCTCTTGCATCTCTCGCGCTGGCAGGCGGTTTCTTCACCACTGTGCCGCCTGGGGAGGCTTATCTTTCGCCACTTTTCAAGCAACTTCATAATTTAATCTTCCAAAAATTTCTTATCTTTTGGGGCAGAACTGTTCCAGGTACCACTTACAGCTTTCTAGGGAAATGAAATTTTTTCCATTAAGCTGCTGCTGCTGCTGCTAAGTCACTTCAGTCATGTCCGACTCTGTGCGATCCCATAGACGACAGCCCACCAGGCTCCCCCGTCCCTGGGATTCTCCAGGCAAGAACACTGGAGTGGGTTGCCATTTCCCTCTCCAGTGCATGAAAGTGAAAAGTGAAAGTGAAGTAGCTCGGTCCTGTCTGACCCTCAGCGACCCCATGGACTGCAGCCTTCCAGGCTCCCCCATCCATGGGATTTTCCAGTCAAGAGTACTGGAGTGGGTGCCATTGCCTTCTCCATTAAGAAAATTTTGTAAAAACCAAAATAAATGGAAATCCAAAGATCCAATGTCTGGTGAATACAGCAGATGAATCAAAACTTCCCAGCTAAGCTGTAACAGTTTTTGCCTGGTCATCAAAGAAACATGTGATTTTGCATTATTCTGATGAAAGATTATTCATTGTCTTCTGACTAATTCTGGTTGCTTGTTGTTGAGTGCTGCTTTCAGTTGGTCTAATTGGGAGCAGTACTTGCAGAATTAATCATTTGGTTTTCTGGAAGGAGCCCATAATAGAGAACCCCCCTGCCCCCTCCCAATCCCACCATACACATCATCACCTTCTTTGGATGAAGATTGGCCTTCGGTGTGCTTAGTGATAATTCATTTTGCTTGCCCCATGGCATCTTCAATTCCACATTATTGTACAGTATCCAGTTTTCATCACATGTCACAACATGTTTTAAAAACACAACATTTTCATTATGTTTCAGTAGAGAATCGCTTGCAAAAATACCTTCAAGAAGGTTTTTTCTTTTTCCTTAATTTATCCGGGAGTTGGTGATGGACAGGGAGGCCTAGCGTGCTGCGATTGATGGAGTCCCAGAGTCGGACACGACTGAGCAACTGAACTGAACTGAATTTATGTGGAACCCAAACATCAAAGCAATTAATATAACCACAGTGGTGCAAATGATTTTCAACACTTGATTTGGATATTTTGAGTATGTTGGCTATTCCCATGTGGTGTAACATTGATTGTTCTCAATTAATGCCTCAGTTTGATAGCTATCATCTTCAACTGGTCTTCATGACCATGGAGCATCATCCAGCGAGAAATCTCCAGCATGAAACTTCACAAACCACTTTTGACATGTTCCATCAGTTACAACACCTTCTCCATACACTGCACAAATCTTTTTCTGCATTTCAGTTGTGTTTTTATTTTTCTTGGAAAACTAAACTATAATATGTCAAAAATGTGACTTTTTTCTTTCTTCTTCAATATTGAAATGGCTACACTAAAATTCTTCAATTTTGATTTTTTTAATGCATACTAATATTTCAGCTGTTACATTACAATCTAATAAAATTGTCTCAAATGAAGTTAAAGACAAGCAAGTGCTGCTCAAGCCATCTTACAGGAAAAAAAAAAAAAAAAAACAAAATTTTTGGTCAACCCAATACATGTGACAGTCTATGAATGAGCCAGTTAAATTTGTATCAGTAGGGAAAACATTGAGACTGTTTGCTATTCCAAACCAAATGTCACCACTGTGTTGAAAGGGAATGTGTGTAACAGCTATATGGTGTGACTTGCACCATAATCAACATACATCTCTTAGAGAAAAGGAACGCTAAGACTTTCAATACCAGCTTTCATTTATGATATAGAAAGTTCTTATTTCAGCAGAAAATTTATTCATCATGTTTTCCAGAAAGCTCTGCATTTTGGCAGTCAGTCATTTCACATATCTTTAATTCTCAGAATATGGAAGAATGCCATGAATGAAACAAATATCTGTCATTTTGCAAATTGAATTCGTTCCACAGATGAGTCATAATAGCATTTCCTGTTGACAGGAAATTACTCTTCTCAAAGATGATTTGTATCATCATCAGCCAGAGAAGATGTTTATGATTCCGACCCCTCCTCCACACCTACCACCTACTCATCCACTTTAGCTAGTGTAGTGACAGTGAACCCTTGGCCCCACGATGTTAACTGGGAAAACTCAGCTCCAGAACAACCCTGGTGAAAGCCCCGTTACAAGAGTTCACTAGACAATATTAGGCCAGGTTGCCTCTTTCATCAAGGGCTAGAATCTCTGCTCCCTATAAACTGTTACTCATGCTGGAATGAGACTTCTCCCATTCTACATGAGGCTGTTTGTACCTAGACAGCTGATTATCCACTGAAAGACTTCCTGTTTCTCCTTGCAGATTATTTGGTTACCAGCTTCTGAGAGGGAGTACGTCAGGAGCAGAGCTCCTGGTTTTCAGCACATTGGCCGGTTATTCACCATCGAAAGACTTACAAAAGAAAAGATCACTAGAATAAACGTTGACTACAAGAACTTGTTCTACAATGGGCTGAGGTAAGTGTTTAACCACACCTCTCCTGTTGTGTGTTGCCTTCTTGCACAAAATCTGCATCCCACCCACGCTACTGGGATTTCTCCTCCCATCTCAAGAATTTCTGTGTGTGACTATCTTTGTGAAATTCCCTATTTTCCTCTTCTTACCCTTCCCTCCCTGTCTGCCAAAAAACGTTTTTTAAGAGTAGACTCTGTTCCTGCAACATAGTTTTAAGCCCCTCCTCCTGTCCTCCAGTCTCTCATCATTTAACCCACTTTTGTGTATTCTTTGTGTTTTTCTTTTTAAATAATGTAAGTATTTGAAAAGTCAGAACTCAAAAAGTTGTTGATGTTTTCTGCCATTACCAGATAGATTCCAGTACCTTATAAATGGCTTTGTGATCCAATATCAAGATATCATATAGTGTAAACAAAAATTATTAAACATCAAATTTATAAATATTATAATTAGAGATACATTTTCAGAATTAAAAGTACCTGGGAATAAAATAACTTTTTCAAATTTATTAATCACTGCTTACATTAATCCCTATACCCTTTCTGTTAAAAGTAATTTTTTTCAAATAATTCTAAATGCTTCAGAGACAAAGTTTCCTTGGAGATACAGATGTAGCTATATTTATGAGTATAGATGTAGATATAATTATAGATATATATCCAAAATCTCCCTGGACTAGTAAAAATTCCCCTAGTTACTTTTCTGTATTTCAAGCCTTGAACTACTCTGTTGTATTCACCTGGATACCAATAAAAGGTATTGCCGATTTATTACATTCCACTTAAATTAATATTATTCCACAGTATAGAGTACAGAATATTGTAGTGCTTCAGTTCAGTTCAGTTCAGTCACTCAGTTGTGTCTGACTCTTTGCGACCCCATGAATTGCAGCATGCCAGGCCTCCCTGTCCATCACCAACTCCCGGAGTTCACTCAGACTCACGCCCATCGAGTCCATGATGCCATCCAGCCATNAGAGTAGGGGATTTCCTGGTAGTGATGACATTAAAGTCAGGTAGTCATAGAATTTCTGACTTAAGAACACGTCATCAGCTTAGTCCTTTAACAACATGGTGAATTCAGCCATGAATATGAGATGAAAGGAATTTTTCATCAGCAATTATGGAAAATATTATTGAATTACACATTTAGAGATGAAAGATTACAAGCGTGAGAAAGATGACTGTGTAGAATGCCACACCTATGGCTGAGAGTATAAAAACATCCCAGTCTGGGAGTTGACATTAAACCTCAAAATCTTCTAGTCATTCACCTGAACTCGCATCACCTGTGAAGATGTCCTACAACTGCTGCTCTGGAAATTTCTCCTCCCGCTCCCTCCAGGACCACCTGTGCTACTCAGGCTCCTCCTGTGGCTCCTCCTTCCCCAGCAACCTGGTCTACAGGACTGACCTCTGCTCTCCCAGCTCCTGCCAGCTGGGCTCCTCTCTCTACAGTCAGGAGACCTGCTGTGAGCCCATCAGGACCCAGACTGTAGTGTCCCGTCCCTGCCAGATATCCTGCTACCGCCCGAGGACCTCCACGTTCTCCATTCCCTGCCAGATGTCTGCTCTCCCAGCTCCTGCCAGCTGGGCTCCTCTCTCTACAGTCAGGAGACCTGCTGTGAGCCCATCAGGACCCAGACTGTGGTGTCCCGTCCCTGCCAGATATCCTGCTACCGCCCGAGGACCTCCACGTTCTCCATTCCCTGCCAGATGACTTTCCCTGGGTCTCTGGGCTATAGGTCCAGCAGCTGCAGCTCCCTGAGCTCTGGATCCAGAAGCTGCTACTCAGTGGGCTGTGGAGGCCGTGGCTTCAGACGCCTGGGTTATGGAATCTGTGGCTTCCCTGCCCTGAGCAGTGGATCTGGATCCTGCCAGCCAACCTTCTTTGCCTCCAGGAGTTGCCACTCTTCCTGTTACAGGCCAACCTGTGGATCTGGCTTCTATTGATCAGCTTAAGAAGAGTTCAGATGTTTTCAGCAATGTGTCCAATCTCTTAACAGAGCTTCTATCATCTTCATGATCTTCAGGAAGATTAACGGCGCATCACATTTTATCCAGTCATAAAATACTGACCAAAAACTGTCTGCCATGCATACTTAATGATTAAATTTATTGATTGATTTACTGAATGCATTAATGGAGTTATTAAAATGAATTCAATATATTACTAGATCAATTAATGAAATTTATGTTAAGAAACAAATGAATTAATGTTAATCAATTAATGGGATGCTTGTTCATGTATTCACAAAATACATAAAAGGCTAAATAAATATAATAAACTCTTTCAATCTAGCTTCTAAATATGCTGCTAATTTTATTGTTAGTTTTAAATGGTTAAATTTTGTTGTGTTTTTTTTTGTTGTTGTTGTTGTTTTCTTTTTTATGGAGGGATATTTAGGTTCAAATTTACTATACCTTTGAAAGCCAACTTTGGAAACCCAATATTGATAGATCTGAACGAATATCTTGTGAGCTTTGGAGCTTACCCTGTGATTCAATGGTGAAAGAATCTGCCTACAATGCAGGAGATGTGGGTTCTATACTTGGGTTGGGAGGATCCCCTGGAGGAAGGCTCAGCAACCCACTCCAGTATTCTTGCCGGGAGAAGCCCATGGACAGAGAAGCCTGGAGGGCTAGATCCCATGGGGTCCCTAAGAGTCAGGCACGACTGAAGTAACTGAACACGCACATTGTGGGCTTTAAATATTTTCCTTCAAAACTTCTGCTTTCTGTAATCCTCATATTGCATACATAGACTTCATATGCATAAAATCTCAAGAGTGGCATAAAACACATTTTCTTCAAAAGATGCAGGGCATTGATGTTTGTTGATGGATGGAGGAAACAAGGAACTTAGAAAATACAACCAAGTGGGGGAAGTTTTTAGATTATATGGGAAGTTTTGTACATTAGCATAAACAGCTTTCTTTGATTCAATCCATGTTGGGTGACAAAAAAAAAGACCTTATTCCTTCATCTCGCTGAAACTGTTATGTGAAATTGATTTCTTCACAGGTGCAAGGGGGAAGTCAATTACCTTTGGTAAGAATTAATTACGTTCATGAGATGTAGAGTCTCACCTTCTTGTATCCAAAATCCAACTAAACATGGCTGGAAAAACACAAGCTTTTCATTTTAGAAATTATTGCTTCATTCATATCTTATCACATATTTACACACTTCTTGACTTTATCTTGCCATTCTGGTATTTTATAGGTTAAATGCTTCAGAAAACAACATGAAGTTAAAATAGATAACAGATTGACACGATCTACAGCTAATAACAAAAAGACAGTATCTTTATACAGAGATAAAGAGAAATGTTCAATAAATTTTCCTTTTCCTTGATTTTCAGATCACTAATGTCAGGTCCATGAATCAAGGCAAATTGGAAGTGGTCAAACAGGAGATGGCAAGAGTGAACGTCAAC
Source organism: Oreotragus oreotragus (assembly GCA_006410675.1). Classification (NCBI taxonomy): domain Eukaryota; kingdom Metazoa; phylum Chordata; class Mammalia; order Artiodactyla; family Bovidae; genus Oreotragus; species Oreotragus oreotragus. The sequence goes on from SJYX01011457.1 coordinate 510,325, forward strand.
ATTCTGGGAATCAGTGAACTAAAATGGACTAGAATGGATGAATTTAACTCAGATGACCATCATATCTACTACGGAGGGCAGGAATCCCTCAGAAGAAATGGAGTAGCCATCATGGTCAATAAAAGAGTCCTAAATGCAATACTTGGATGCAACCTCAAAAACGACAGAATGATCCCTGTTTGTTTCCAAGGCAAACCATTCAATATCACGGTAATCCAAGTCTATGCCCCAAACAGTAATGCTGAAGAAGCTGAAGTTGAACGGTTCTATGAAGACCTACAAGACCTTTTAGAACTAACACCCAAAAAAGATGTCCTTTTCATTATAGGGGACTGGAATGCAAAAGTAGGAAGTCAAGAAACACCTGGAGAAACAGGCAAATTTGGCCTTGGAATGTGGAATGAAGCAGGGCAAAGACTAATAGAGTTTTGCCAAGAAAATGCACTGGTCATAGCAAACACCCTCTTCCAACAACACAAGAGAAGACTCTACACATGGACATCACCAGATGGTCAACACCGAAATCAGATTGATTATATTCTTTGCAGCCAAAGATGGAGAAGCTCTATACAGTCAACAAAAACAAGACCAGGAGCTGACTGTGGCTCAGATCATGAGCTCCTTATTATTAAGTCCTTAGGAAAACATAATTCCATTTACTACCTTCTGCCATTTGTGCTATTGTTCTTATAAATGATATTCAATAATACTTTATTTCTAACCCCCAGAATATATTTTATTATATTTTTTAAAATAGTCTAGAATACTTTTCAGATTAAACTTTTTATTTTGAGATGGTTGCATGTTAACATGTAAGAAATAATAGAAAATAGTCCTGTACCTTTTACCCAGTTTACTCCAGTGGTAAAACTTGCAAAATTTTGGTATGATATCAAAACCAAGATATTGAAATTGATGCAACCCACCAATCTCATTCAAATTTCCCCAACTTATATTCATTTTTGTGTGTGTTTTTATATTAATATATACAGATCTATGTGCAGTTTTATCATATGTGTGTTTGTGGATCCAACATCACAACCAAGATATAGGCTTGTTTAATCACCAGAAGTATTCCTTTTGTTGCCCTTTGATAACCACATTCCCCTTCCTTGGATATCCAACTCACCTCAAACCCCAACTTCCTCAATGAATAATCTCTTCTGCACGTCTGTAATTTTGTCATTTTAAGAAAAATATATAGAAGAATCATAGAGTGGCAACCTGTTGTGACTGGCTTTTTTCCACTCAGTGTGATTCCTTTTGGGATTCATAAAGACTGTTTCATGTGTCAGTAGCTGGTTCTTTTTCATTGCTGAATAGTATTCCAGTGTATGAATGCACTAACCTTTAATTATTCACCAACTGAAGGATATCTGATTGTTTCATCAATTTATGAGCTATTTTTAATAAATGGGAGTGTTTGTGCATAGGTTTTCATGTGAACACAATTGTTAACAAGAGTTAATAGCTCACTCAGACTCTCCTCCCCATGTGGTTTCGCTTTGGCTGTGCTGGGTCTTTGTTGCTGCTCAGGCTTTTCTCTAGTTGCAGTGAGTGGGGGCTACTCTGCAGCTGCAGCGTGCAGGCTGCCCATCGAGGTGGCTTCCCTTATTGCAGAGCGTGGACTCTAGGGCTGTGGGCTTCAGTAGTTGTGGCACATGGGCTCAGTAGTGGCAACTCCCAGACTCTAGCGCACAAGCTCAATTGTTGCGGCGCCTGAGCTCAGTTGCTCCATGGCCTGTGGGATCTTCCCAGGCCAGGCACCAAAGCCATGTTTTGGGCTTGCCAGGTAGATTCTTTACCTCTGAGCCACCCGGGAAGCCCTCCCCTCTCTTTAAAAACTTTTAATTATGTTAAAATACACTTAAATTTTACTTTTATGATAATTTTTAAATATACAACTTTGTGGCTTTAATATGCGTTCATTACATTGTTCAGCAGTCACCACCATCCACCTGCTTAACACATTTCATCTTGTAAACTCAAATTCTGTTCTCATTAAACAGTGAGCTCCCATCATACTCTGCCTCCAGACACTGGAAACCACCATTTTACTTTATATCTTTATGATTTTGATTCATATAAGTGAAATGATGTAGTATTTGTCTTTTTTTGACTGGTTTATTTCTTTTAAGATGAAGTCCTCAAGGTTCATCCATGTTGAATTCATCCGCTGAAGAATATATTCCTTTTTAACTGAATAATAATTCATTGTATGTATATGCCACTATTTGCTTAGCCTTTTGTCAATAGATGGACACTTGGGTTGCTTTCACATTTCAGTTATTGTGAATAAAGCTGCTATGAAAATGGGGGTACAAGTATCTCTTTAAGACCCTGATTTCATTTCTTTTGGGTATATACTAGGAAGTGGAATTGCTGAATTATATGGTAATTCTACTTTTAATTTTTTGAGACACCACCGTACTATTTTTCACAACTCTAAAAACGAAGGACACAAATGCTCCAGTTTCTTCACATTAACACATTCTATTGATTCCCGGTTTTCTAATATCACTGTAATGGGTTCGTATTAGTTGTTCTTGAAATGTTTGATGGAATTCACCAGTGAAGTCATTGGATCTGGGGCTTTTCTTTGTTGGAAGAGTTTTAGTTAATAATTCAAACTCCTTATTGATTGTAGATCTATTCACATTTTCTAATTCTTCATGATACAGTTGTGGTAGGTTTGTTGCTTCTAGGAATTTTTCCATTTCACTTAGGCTACCTAATTTATTGGAATATAATTGCTCATATTGCTCATATCCTTTATAATCCTTTTAATTCTATAAATCTTGTAATAGATCCTCAATTTCATTTCTGACTTCAGTAATTTGGGTCTATTAGTTCAGTTCAGTTCAGTCGCTCAGTTGTGTCCAACTCTTTGCAACCCCATGAATCACAGCATGCCAGGCCTCCCTGTCCATCACAACTCCCAGAGTTCACTCAAACTCACTTCCATCGAGTCAGTGATGCCATCCAGCTATCTCATCCTCTGTCATCCCCTTCTCCTCCTGCCCTCAATCCCTCCCAGCGTGAGGGTCTTTTCCAGTGAGTCAACTCTTCACATGAGGTGGCCAAAGTATTGGAGTTTCAGCCTCAGCATCAGTCCTTCCAGTGAACACCCAGGACTGATCTCCTTTAGAATGGGCTGGTTGGATCTCCTTGCAGTCCAAGAGACTCTCAAGAGTCTTCTCCAACACCACAGTTCAAAAGCATTAATTGTTCAGCGCTCAGCTTTCTTCACAGTCCAACTCTCACATCCATACATGACCACAGGAAAAACCATAGCCTTGACTAGATGATCCTTTGTTGGCAAAGTAATATCTCTGCTTTTCAATGTTATGTAGGTTGGTCATAACTTTCCTTCCATGGAGTAAGCGTCTTTTAATTTCATGGCTGCAGACACCATCTGCAGTGATTTTGGAGCCCAGAAAAATAAAGTCTGACACTGTTTCCACTGTTTCCCCATCTATCTGCTATGAAGTGATGGAACCAGATGCCATGATCATGGTTTTCTGAATGTTGAGCTTTAAGCCAATTTTTTCACTCTCCTCTTTCACCTTCATCAAGAGGCTTTTTAGTTCCTCTTCACTTTCTGCCATTAGGGTAGTATCATCTGCATATCTAAGGTTATTGATATTTCTCCTGGCAATCTTGATTCCAGCTTGTGTTTCTTCCAGTCCAGCGTTTCTCATGATGTACTCTACATATAAGTTAAATAAGCAGGTGACAATATACAGCCTTGATGTACTCTTTTTCCTATTTGGAACCAGTCTGTTGTTCCTGTTGAGACCTGACTCATGACAGGCCTCAAGGACTAAAGTGGGCCAGAGCTACAATTACGGGAAAAACTGGGTCACCGCCCAGAAGGAACTGAGATCATCCCCCCTCCACCGACCTTGGGGCTGAGCCAGTCAGCATATTCCCAGACTCCCAGATAAAATGAAAAGTACCCTAAGCAAGCCCGCACGTGTGAAAAATTAGCCAGTTAATAAATGCCTAATAACCCCTACAACCAATCCACCCCTGCCAACTCCCTGTCTTTGTTCTAAACCTATAAATACTGCTGTAATTCAGGGCTCAGGGCTCTTGCCCCACTCCACTGCAGTGGATGTGGCGGGAGCCCTGGCCGAGCCAGAAATAGATTCCCTTTTTGCTTTTGCATTGGCGTGGATGTCTTGTTTTCTCAGTTTTAGGGACTTGGGCTGCGGGCATAACATTTGAGGGCTCGTCCGGGATCCCTTGACTGAGGGAAACAACGCTCTCCAGGCATAAGGGAAGTTCTGTTAGAGGCACCGGTGCTTAGGCAGGGAAAGTCCAGTGTAAAACCGAGGCCCCGCAGGGAGG
>SJYX01011457.1:529424-542214 GCA_006410675.1 Oreotragus oreotragus
TGGAGCTCCAGCTTCAGCATCAGCCCTTCCAGTGAATATTCAGCACTGATTTCCTTCAGGATTGACTGGTTTGATCTCTTTGCAGTCCAAAGGACTCTAAAGAGTCTTCTCCAGCACCACAATTCAAAAGCATCAATTCTTCAGCACTCAGCTTTCTCTATGGTCCAACTCTAACATCCATACATAAGCTATGAAGCTATGGAAAAACCTGGAAAATCCACAGCTTTCGCTATATGGGCCAAGTTGGCAAAGTAATGTCTCTGCTTTTTAATATGCTGTCTAGGTTGGTCATAGCTTTTCTTCCAAGGAACGAGCATCTTTTAATTTCATGACTGCAGTCACCATCTGCGGTGACTTTGGAACCCAGGAAAATAATCTGTTACTGTTTCCATTGTTTTCCCATCTATTTGCCATGAGACGATGGGACAGGATGCCATGATCTTTATTTTTGAATGTTGAGTTTTAAGCCAGCTTTTTCACTCTCCTGTTTCACTTTCATCAAAAGGTTCTTAAGTTCCACTTCTCTTTCTGCCATAAAGATGATGTCATCTGCATATCTGAGGTGACTGATATTTCTCCCAGCAATCTTGATTCCAACCTGTGCTTCACACAGTCCAGCATTTTGCATGATGCACTCTGCATATAAGATAAATAAGCAGGGTGTCAATATACAGCCTTGATGTACTCCTTTCCCAACTTGGAACCAGTGCATTGTTCCATGTCCAGTTCTTGCTGTTGCTTCTTGACCTGCATACAGATTTCTCAGGAAGCAGGTAAGGTGGTCTAATATTCCCATCTCTTGAAGAATTTTCCACAGTTTTTTGTGATCCACACAGTCAAAATCTTTGGTGTAGTCAATAATGCAGAAATAGATGTTTTTCTGGAATTCCATTGCTTTTTCTGTGATCCAATGGATGTTGGTAATTTGATCTCTGGTTCCTCTGACTTTTCTAAATCCAGCTTGAATATCTGTAAGTTCTCAGTTCATGTATTATTGAAGCCTTGCTTGGAGAATTTTGAGCCTTACTTGGCTAGCATGTGAAATGAGTGCAATTGTGCAATAGTTTGAAAGTCTAGATGAATAAGTCCTCTTCCCAATATGCCAGTATTGGCCTAGTGGGGAGTAAGTTTCTAATGCCTTAAGTTTGAGTAGAAGGATGTACACTCATCTTCTGCAAAAACTCCAAAATTGCAACTAACCACTGAACAACCATTGACAGGAGAATGTTGGATCCCACCAAAAAAAAGATACCCCACATCAAAGGGCAAGTGAGAAACCCCAACAAGATGGTTGGAGGGGCAAAATCATGTTTAGAATCAAACCCCATACCCACCAGAGAGGCTCAGAAGGCTCAAGCAAAACCTTGTGTGTATCAGGACCCAGGGACCCCACAAGAGACTGAGCCAGACCTGCCTTTGAGTGTTTGAGTGTCTCCTGCAAAGGCAAGGGTCAGCAGTGGCCTGCCACAGGGACAGGGGCTCTGGCTGCATCAGACCTGGGAGACGTGGCATGTGGCATAAGTCCTCTTGGAGGAGGTCGCCATTAGCCCCACCGCAGAGCCACCAAGCAGACGACCCATAAATTGGAAAACAATTATATCAAATAAGTTCTCATACTGTTGCAAAATTTCTAGAGCTCACAACAGATTTCCCAACCTGGGGATCCAACAAAGGTACTGAGAATTCCCAGGGAATTTGACTCTGAAGGCCAGTGGGATTTGATTGCAGAACTCCCACAGGACTGGGGAAACAGACTCTTGGAGGGCACAAACAAAGCACTGTGCACACCAGGACCCAGGAGAAAGGAACAGTGACCCCACAAAAGACTGAGCCAGACTTCCCTGTGAGTGTCCAGGTGTCTCCAGCAGAGGCGTGGGTTGACCGTGGCCTGCCACGGGCTCAGGGTCACTGAATATAGCAGTCCTGGGAGCCATGCATGCTAGCATAAGCCCTTCTGAAAGAGATTGCCATTTCCCCTACCATAGTTTGACCTCAGGCCAAGCTACTGAGAGAGAACACAGCCCCACCCATCAATAGAAATTTGGATTAAGGATTTACTGAGCATGGCCCAACCCATCAGAGCAAGACCCAGATTCCCCTCAGCCAGTCCCTTCCATCAGGAAGCTTCCACAAACCTCTTATCCTTATCCATCAGAGGGCATACAGAATGAAAGCCACCAGGAAAACCTCCACAGTTACAGAAAACTAACCAAACTGATCACATGAATCACATCCTTGTCTAACTCAATGAAACTATGAGCCATGCCATCCATGTAGGGCCACCCAACATGGACAGGTCATGGTGGAGAGTTCTGACAAAACATGGGTAGATATAATCCTTTGTTGGATGTTCTGTTTGCAAACATTTTGTCCCAGTCTATTTCTGGTCTGTAGCATCTCCTTAAGATTCTTCCACAGAACAAAAGTTCTAAATGTTTTATTAGGTCTAACATCAGTTTTCTCAATTATGTATCATGCTTTTACTGTCAAGTCTAAGAGTTCTCTATCTAGCCCATAGGTCTCAATTTTTCCTGAAAGTTTTGAAGTTTTACATTATATATTTGTCTGTGATCCATTTGAGTCAATTTTTATATGAAGTATGTGGTGTAAGTTGAGGTTTTCTGGTGTTTTTGCCTATGTATGCCTGTCCTGTTGCTCTAGTACCATTTGTTGAAAAACTCTTATCCCACTGAATTGCTTTTACATCTTTGTCAAAAATCATTTTGACATATTCTTATGGGTCTGTTTCTGGGTTTAAAATTGTGTTCCACGGTTCCATATGCCTGTTCCTTCCCTAATACCACACTGTCTTGATTACTGTAGCTATATATTAAGTAGAGTGATTACTGTAGCTTAATATTAAGTACAGTGATTCTCTCTCACTTTCACTTCAGTTCAGTCGCTCAGTCGTGTCCGACTCTTTGCAACCCCATGAATCGCAGCACACCAGGCCTCCCTGTCCATCACCAACTCCCAGAGTTCATTCAAACTCACGTCCATCGAGTCAGTGATGCCATCCAGCCATCTCATCCTCTGTCGTCCCCTTCTCCTCCTGCCCTCAATCTTTCCCAGCATCAGGGGCTTTTCAAATGAGTCAGCTCTTCGCATGAGGTTGCCAAAGTACTGGAGTTTCAGCTTTAGCATCAGTCCTACCAATGACCACCCAGGACTGATCTCCTTTAGGATGGACTGGTTGGATCTCCGTGCCTCTTTAGACAGTGCACAAATACCTACTGGCATTTAGTGCACAGGGAAATTGGGGTTCCATTTCCCCTACTAAGTGCTTTAAAAAATTCTTCATATTTGAAGTGTAAATATTTACCAGATCAACATTCATTTGTTTATTTCTTTAGTTAACTACTTATGAAGCAGGTACTGGATATGCAGAGCTGAGTAACACAGTCTTTGCTTTTAATTTGCTACAGTCAGGTGAAGAAGACTGATAGGAAAGCAGATAAATACAGTAAAGGGTGGTAAGCGCTCTGATGGAAGTAAGTACATTTGCTACATGATAGTGTACTGCAGCTGGCACATAGCAGCTTATGGGAGAAAAGCTGGAGGAATATTTACACCATGAATTGAAGCCAACAAATTCTGACAGGGCGTTCCTTTTTCCTCCCTGTCTCCCTCCCTTCCCCCCTTTTTTGTCTTAGGGCATGTAGTTTACTAAAATACTACTATTACTGTTGACATAGAAAACAAGCTTACGGTTACCAAAGGAAAAGGGAGAGGGATAAATTAGGAGTTTGGGACTAAACTAAACACACTGCTATAAACAAAATAGATAACCAACAAGGACCCAGAGTGTAGCACAGGAAACTAGTCAACATCTTACAACAATCTACAATGAAGAAGTTTCTAAAAAAGAATAGATGCAGATTTAGATAGAGGTATATATGTAAAATTGAATCGCTGTGCTATAAACCTGAAACTGACACAACGTTGTAAATCAACTATATTTCAATAAAATTTTTAAAAATAAAAAAAGAATAAAATACTACTGTTGGTACAGGAGTAACGGTATTAAGTCTAGAACTTTGTCCTCATTGCAACATGAGCTAATTCAGCATGTCATAAGTTGTCACATGACCAGGTGTTTCCGGTGATTTAAGCAACAACCTTTCGTGACACGGTGGCTGTTTCCCTTTTAGATGTGCGAGTGAGATTAAGTCTAAATCTCCTGTGGGTTCTTTTTCTTCCCAGAGAATATAAAGCAGCTAACATCACCATCAATGTATACCTCGTCAATGAACCTTGGCTCTTCTCACTGGCCTGGTGTTCCAGTATTCATTCAGTGACCACAGACAACATTCAGGTCCTGAAGGAGATCAATCACCCTTACTACTTCATGGTGAGCTGGTTGTCCAGATTGTTCTTCCAAGTCTGGTACAATAGGAGTCTCTGTCCCCCTCCCCACCCCTACCTAGCACACTGTGTAGTCTCTAGGTGAGCTACTTAAGAGCAGAGACTTATGTGACACTGAAGATGTGGCATTCCCCCTTCTCTCACCCAGCACCTCCTGTGATGTTCCAGGGAGAAATTGTTATTAATGGTATAATAATCACTGTTTATTGAATCCTCACCATGTGCCTTTCATGCATAATGTAATGCAGTGCTCTGGAGTTGAATTCAACCCACTAGGAGTATCACCATGCGGAATCTGAAACTTGAAATTAAGATCCTTGACATCATCACATGAATGCAATATTCAGAATGAGGTCAGATTCCAGAGTTTTGTTACTGCAGCCCCACCTTCCTGAAGGTACAGCAACGATGACAGTGACATGAGGTGTGGGAAAGAAACCAAGTGAAAACTGTGTATCCTGAGCAAAAATGCTTTTGAAAAGGAGAGTGTGTATCCAGCTACTCCTTATGTTTAGAGGCATGGGGGCCTGAACATCCGGGTTACACTTCCAGATAAATCCCATCACTTATTATCTATGAAGGGAGCCCCAGCTAACCAGTTAATGGTTGATCCAGAGCTAATTTTTCTTATCAGTGTAGAGGTAGAATGGGATGACTGAGTCAGACACAATAGCCTACAGCAGAAAACTGCTCTGTGACCTCAGACTTTTCTTGTCCCTGAATAAGATCTCACTCATATTCCATAGTTTCTCTATAGTTCACTCTTAGATAATTTTTAAAGTTCTTTTTAATCACCAGAAAGCCTCAATTCAACATCAACTGTCTTGTCCAGAGTAATAACCCAAACTCTAAACTGCCTTGAACATCAAAGTTTTAGTCAAAGAAACCTAAGTGAGAAGCTTACGTATTTGGGGTTGCTTTCTCCACGCCCCCAGCCTCACTGGTCCTTGTTTCTGACTTATCGGGGTCAGGAGGAGGTATGAGGGGATCAGGGCCATGGGCAAAATCTCATGGAGCCAGCACTGCATTGAGGCCCTATGGTGGAATTGTCGAACTGCCTGCTCCTTCTTCCTTGGTGCCTTAGGCAGCATTCTTCAGATTATCCTCAAGGAAACCTTGGATGACAGGTCCTTTGGCGTAGGTGAAGCCTCTCTACTAGTCTGTCTCTGTAATATCCTCCATCATGTATAGATTATACACTTTTCTAGCATTTTTGCTTTTAAAAATTGGTTAAGCTTGTTCAGTATATAAAATTCAATCATTCTAAAATACATAAATTGGAAATCAATATACCCCTCCATAATCCTATCCCTCTAAACCAATAATGTCTGAAAGTTGTCCCTTTGGGTATATTAAATAAAACTTTATTAAGTAAAACTTTTCAATTTAATATTTGAATTGATAATAAACTCATGTGATTCAAAATTCAGAGAGTGTAAGGGATGTTAAGTCAAAAGCTTGTTTCTACATCTGCCTTTTCTAAAGGACTCAAGGTCAGTTTGTTCAAGAAGGTAAGACCAGTATCCATGGGCCTGCCTAAGCAACCCACACTCTGGGTTAGAATATGCTGACTCAGATCTTGGCCCAACCCCTTACTGTGTGAACTTGGAAATGTTAGTTAACTTGTCTAGGCTTCAGTTTATTATTTGTAAACTAAGGATTAAAAGTACTACAGTAGAAGCAATTTTTATCTATTATAATCCTGACTGCTTAGCAGTCTGCCAATTCAAAAATTTCAGGTGAGGAATTGTGAAATAAATGATATGTGGTCTGTTAACATTTTACTATGTTGAAAAAACCTATCTAATACTTAGTGGCTTAAAACTGACAAATACTTGTCACATTCATTATGACAGCTGAGTGCTTTCTCTGGTCCCAGCCACTTTGGCTGGACTAGGTGATCTAGGATGGCCTCACCCATATGTCTAGGATTCTGCCAGGATGACTGAGGTCTCTTCATTTAATCACTCATCCTTGATGAAGCCAACTTACTCATGTTTACCTGGTGGCATTGGGTTCCCAGCAACGAGAGGTCAAGCCCCAATGCATATGCCTTTTCAAAGATCTCCCAAGTGTGATGTTTGCTAATGTTCCTCTGGCCAAAGATGATCACATGGTCAAGTCCAGATTTAAGGAGGGGGCAGAGGAGAAACACACTTTACTTCTTGATGGAGAGGAGCAACAAAGTCATATTCCATACAGGCCTGCATTTGATGAGAAATATTGTGGTCATTTTTATAAACAACCCACCACATATATAACTCATACATTTAAAAATACTTATTCACCTTTCGACAAAGACTCAAGGTCTTTCCTTTGAGGGCATTTCAGCTGATTGAATTATGTATTCCCTTGCTTATATATACTCCAAAATGAACCAAGTATAATTTCTAAGTTTTGTTTCCTTTGGTTGTTATTCAGACACTAAGTCACGTCCGATTCTTAAAGTCATTGGGAGAATTAGGAATCCACCCAGATTTTTATAATAATCCCACAACCCCTAGTCTCTTACTGTTTCACTCATACCTAATTCATTTGCAGGGGTTTTTTTTGGTGGTTTTTTTTGGGTGGGGGTGGGTAAGGGCGTTTGCTGTGCTGGGTCTTTATTGCTTTGCAAGGGCTTTCTCTAGTTGCAGCAAGCAAGGGCCATACTTTGCAGTGAGAAAGAAGGCTTTTCACTTCAGTGGCTTTTCTTGTTGTGGAGCACAGCATCTAGGGCACACAAGCTCAGTATCTGCAGCTCTCGGGCCCTGGAGGGTGTGGGCTTCAGGAGCTGTGGCGTGCAGGCTCAGTAGCTATGGCCTGTGGGCTCTAAAGCATGCGCTCAGTAGTTGTGGCGCATGGTCTTTAGTTGTTCTTCAGTATGTGAGATCTTCCCAGAGCAAGGATCGAACGCTTGTCCCCTGCACTGACGTGTGTGTGCTCAGTTCCCCAGTCGTGCGACCCTGTGAACTGTAGCTGGCCAGGCTCCTCTGTCCATGGGATTCTCCAGACAAGGTTACTGGAGTGGGTTGCCATTTTCTCCTCCAGAAGGTCTTCTCAACCCAGGGACTGAACCCACATCTTCCGCATCTCCTGCATTGGCAGCCGAATTCTTACGCACTGTACCACCTGTCAAATCCTGCAGTTTCTTTTTTAATAACCTTTCCTTTCGTCATCAAGTATTTCTAAGCATTGACTTAGTGTCCTTTGAAAATGCCCTCTTTTTTTACTCAGTTTTTACAGATCTGAGTAATGTTTCATTGTACTGCACAATCATAACAAGTACAGCTGTCATAAAGCCCTGTGGACAGTAGGAACAGCTGATTCTTGGTGACTGTACAGCACACCCGCTGGGCATCCTAGAACAGGCCAAGGCATTGGTCAGGTTCCCATAGGGCGTTGCTGCTGCTGCAAGTCGCTTCAGGCGTGTCCTACTCTGTGTGACCCTATGGACAGCAGCCCACCAGGCTCCTCTGTCCGTGGGATTCTCTAGGAAAGCATTCTGGAGTGGGTTGCCATTTTCTTCTCCACCATAGGGCATTAGGAGCCTTAGATTAGTGGGACTTGGTTAAAAGCTTCTACTGTACCTGCCTACTAGATCCGTTTGAAAGATTGCTGTGCAAATACCCTTAACATGCTTATAACACTTCCTTAGCTCCTATAAATCCTCATTAATGTTAGTTGTGCTCATCATTATCACAGTCATTTGTGTTATTGTTGCTAATATTATCATTACTAATCAGTCCAAGAAAAGACCTTGTGATTGGGTGGAAAATGGAATAAGAAAGAAAAAATCATGTCAGACCCAGTACCGTCAAGTAGTATTGGAGGTGAAATAATGAAGAAAGGGAGGATCAAACCAGGGAATGTAAAAGCTCACGCAAGTGAAGCTAGAAGATGGAGCTTTGTGAAATGGGTGATTCATGCAAGGAGACTCAAGAAGCAGGCATGTTAGTCTTGGTTAAGAAATGTATTTTCAACATGCTTCTTTGAAGTACAGTGATTTAGGGGGATGATTCCTAAATTCTGGTTCACAGACTGATTACTTGTTTCTGGAGAGCAGAAATTCTAATTCCTGAGTCTCTAATGAGGCCCAGGAGCCCGTATTCCTAAAATCTGACGCTCAGGTAGATTTAGATGCCATGAACACAACACTAGAAACCAAGAAACTTGGGCTTGTAGCCCTGGGTCCAGAATAGACTTGCTGTGACCTCTCTGGGACTCCCTCAGACCTCAGTCAAGGGTCCAGGGAGACGCAGTGTGTGGAGTGTTTTAGCCCTTGTAGAGCCCTTGGCACATGTAGGAGGGGATTGCTAGGATTGCAGCAGGTACCCTCTGTGTTTGACCCCAACTCGGGCATTCATGGTTCCTCCCCCTGCTCTGCCCCTGCTCCATCCCTGGTTCACGCCAGGGACTTGACCCCCATGAGCTACAATCCCTTCCAGCTGCGAACTCCTATAACTGTGTTTTCTGTTTTGCAGACACCAGATTTCTATATGTTCATGTGGATTTTCTCAGATATTCTTTCTGCAGTTTTCATTGTTGGCATATTTTATTCTATTTGGTAAGCATTTATTTGTAATTTTAAATGATTTTTTTTCCAAAAATATAAATGGTTTTACAGAAACTTAAGAAAAGCAGTTACATTCTTCCTGTAACCCCATGTGGCAAATCCTCAGGGAAACAGGACTTTATCCTCCTAAGCTTCCATTTCTTCTCATGCTGCCTGCAGGCCCTCACACCCGTTCTTCCTCCTCAACACGAGATCACATTCTAAGAATTAGGACTCTCACTAAAGCTTAACCAAAGCCTGTTAATACAGATCCCGTGTAGATCAGCTGGGAGAGGAGAGGGGTTGAAGATTGTTCAGAACAAGTGCCTCCACCTTCCCCTCCTTCCACAAGATGGGACATAGCAAGGTGCTGTGCAAAGGGCAAGCTCACACTCCAGGAAGCCTGGGCTTTAGTCCTGGCTTTTCCTTTACTTTCTGGGTGACCGTGGGAAAATCACTGCCCCTTTCAAAACCATCATCCTTTTATCTGTCAAAAAGAAATGACATTTGAGAATTCTTGAGGGAAAATGCTACAAGATTACAAGGTTCAGGGTGGGGGAGGGGATATCTGCTAGAAGGGACCATAGTTCCTTAGACCTCATCATGCCCATCATTTCATTTGAGTTATCTTTTAAGGGGAGATGCTACAAACCCTCTGCCTAAGGTAGCATTTGACTGGGTAATGTTCTTTTCTGTCCACTGCCTGTTATTATTGTCGCTTTGAAAGAGGTCTGTGAGGCTCATGAACACTCTGCTTCCTTCTAGGTTGCGAGAAAGCCAGAGTGAAAAAATCCTCCAAGGTATCACCAGTTACACAGGTAAAGTCAGAGGCCTAGCACCCTCCTATCTCTTCATCCCTACCCATTGCCTCCAGGAGGCAGGGCCTGCCTTTAATGTTCCTGACAAGAATTGAAGGAGTCTAAAAATCAGGGGGTGGGAACCAGTGAGAAGCTGGGAAAAATAGGCTAGGCACAGATACTAAAGGGCCCTTAACATCCAGATTCATTGTGGACTTTCTTCCCTTAAGCAGTGAGCCTCCTTAGAAGATTTTTAATGTGGTTGTTTATTTGCTCTCTTGTTCATGTATTCATTCATCACAATTATTATTGAGCACCCACTTTGTGTCAGGCACTCTGAGAAAGACTGAAAACTCTCTGTGGAGGGCAACTCAAGAGAACAGAGCTCTGGCCCACAAAGAACCAGTGAGGAAGCAGGCAAAGGGATAGCAGTTGACATCTTTGGTTCAGGCATCTAGGACCAGGACTGGAAAGCTGCCATGCTCATCAGGGCTGAATGTGCTTTTTGTGGCTCCAGTTGTGATTACGTTGGAAGTTAGAAGGAGAAAATTGCTGAGATCCTGGAATTCTGGACTAGAGTCTAGGCTCTGCATATAAACAATCAGGAAATGACAAATGAGTTTCAAACAAGGGAGCAATATGCTTAAACTTCTGGGTAAAACGATAGAATAGCAGAATAACGTATTATTCAGCAAAATAACTCAGGACTGAGATAGGTCCAGTAAGGTAAGGGAAGCTAGAGTTTATTATTTAGGAGATTGTGGAGACAGTCACATAGTGAGTTACTGGTTTGGTCAGAGAGAAAACTAGTTAGGTGGCATTTCGTAATAGTTTCCTCCCATAGCTCTTGAAGCCTTAAGTAAAGTTGGTACAGTCACAAAATCATGAATTAATTTAACTTCTTATGGACAGTGGTAAAGATCTTGAGATGCTGTGTACCAGCTGTCAGTGTTCAACACATACATTACTTAGAGTTGTAGGAATGGGTCCATAGAGACCATGAAGAAATAAATTCAGAACTTTGAGGAGCAGTGGTCTTTCCTACTGTAAGGTTAAATGTTTTAACCAAAATGACTCAAATTTCTTAAGATATGCAGTGATCTCCAGTGACTCTGTTTTATGGATTTTAAAAAGATCACTCTGCTGGCTATTAAGATGACTGAAGGCTGTGTTCCAGCTGCCTTATGATTTTTAGTAGTTTATTAGTAAACTAAGGCTTCCAAAATGAAGTACCAAGGACTGGGTGCCTTAAACAACAGAAGTTGATTTTTCTCACAGTTCTGAATTATGGTTTACCTTAGTGTATGTGAGTGTATTTATTTGCTTAAGGTTTGCTAAATTTCTTAGATCAGTAAGAAAATAAATGTTCTGCTTGTATTTTTTCAAATATTTTTCTCCCACTACTCTCTTTCTGAGATTCCTGTTATCCAGACCATCTATTTTCATTTTTAACCTATTAAATTTTTTAATTTTTTTTCTTTTGACTGCACTGGGTCATAGCTGTAGCACATGTGATCTTTAGTTATGCCTTGCAAATTCTTAGCTGTGGCACGTCAGATCTAGTTCCCTGCCCAGGGAGTCAACCTGGACCCCCTGCATTATGAGTGGGGAGTCTTAGCCACTGGACCACCAGGGAAGTCCTTTATCCTATTTAATTTTTATGCTTCTTTTTGGATATATTCTGTTACTATATGCTTAGTTTTTAATTGCTGTGTAACAAATTACCAGAAACCTAGCAGCTCAAAACAACACAGATCTATCATCTTACAGTTTATGTGGGCCAGGAGTCCAGGCATTGTCTTGTTGGGTCCTCTGCATAAGGTCTCAATAGGATAACATCAAAATGTTGGCCTGGACTGTAATCTCATCTGAGACACAGAGTCCTCTTCCAAGTTCGCTGGTCATTGGCAGAAGTTAGTTCTTTACAAGTATAAAGCCATCCATGTTTTCTTAATCATTCTTGAAAGAGTTTTGCTCTAAGAACCAAGGACTACCTTCAGTTCCCAGTTATAAGGCTTTCTCACAGCAAAGAATCTTACTTCTTCAAAGCCAACAGGAGAATATCTCTTGTAACAGATGGATTGAGGAGAAAAATAACAAAGGAAACAAAACAATACACAAAACAAATAGAAAATAAGTTGAAACATGTCATAAATTCAACCATTTTATTAATTACATAAATATAAATGAACCAATTTCTCCAAAACCAGGAGTAGGGAATGTCAGACTGGATAGAAGAAAGGAGGGCCCAAACATATGCTGTCTACAAAAGAAATACTTAAAATATAAAAACACAAATAAAGTAAAATCAAAAGGATGGAAAATAATATGCCATGTAAAAATCAGCTTAAGAAATATCTGAAAACTTCAAAACATGGAGCATTACTAGAAATAAAGATTTCATAATGATAAACAGTTGCTATATCAGGAAGACACTGTAGATTATATACTTAAGAGCCAAGCATCAAAACACATTAGAAAAGAAACGGAAAGAAGTCACACTCAGAGATTTTAAGATTCTTCTCCCGTCACCTGAAAGAACAACGCACAAAAAATGAAATCAGAAAGGATATCTGAATACTTTCGGAGAACTTGACAGAAAATATTATAATTTTTCTATTTTCTATCAGTTTCCTAATTGACAGAAAATATTATATTCAACTGCAGAATACCAACATTTTCTAATGTACATGGCATATTTGCCAAAATAGACCACACAGCAAGCCATAAAACAATCTAGAAGAGATTGCTGATTTACATCATAACTGGACACAGAATTAAGCAAAATGATGGGGACAGAGAAATATGTTCCAAACATAAGAACAAGATCAAACCTCAGAAAAGGACTAAATGAAATAGGGATAAGCAATCTACCTGCTAAAGAGTTAAAATTAACGGTCATAAATTTGATCACTGATCCTGGGGGGAAAGATGGAAGAACAGTACAAACTTCATCAGAAAGATAAAACGTATAAGAAAGTACCAAACAGTAGTTATAACTGAACTGAAAAATACATTAGAAGGGTTAAACAGCAGAATGGATGAGGTAGAAGAATGCATCTGTGAGCTGGAAGACAAAAAAAATGTAACTCAC
>SJYX01011457.1:545345-562965 GCA_006410675.1 Oreotragus oreotragus
GAGGGAGAGGGAGAGGGAGAGGGTGGGATGATTTGGGAGAACAGCATTGAAATATGTATGCTATCTTGTAAGAAACGAATCGCCAGTCTATGTTCAATGCAGGATGCAGGATGCTTGGGGCTGGTGTATGGGGATGATCCGGAGGGATGATGTGGGGTGAGAGGTGGGAGGGGGGTTCATGTTTGGGAGTTCGTGTACACCCGTGGCAGATTCATGTCAATGTATGCCAAAACCAATAGAGTACTGTAAAGTAAAATAAAGTAAAATGGAAGCTCTAAAAAAAAAAAAAGTTTCCCAAATAAACAAAAGCTAGGCAAGTTTCATCACCACTATGCCAGTTCTGTAAGAAATGTTAAAGGGAGTTCTTTAAGCTGAAAAGAAACAGCACTAATTGATAAGAGAGCATGCAAAAGTAAAAATCTCACTGGAAAATGTACATATATAATAAAGGTAATATATGGATCACTTATATGAAGATTAAAAAACAAAAGTAGTAAAAATTACTGAAATTACAGTAATTAGTTATGGGTGCCAAAAATAAAAATATGTTAACTGTGTCATCAGTAAATTTCAAAAGATCAAAGTCACACACTGTTCTTTGACCACAAAAGAAATTAAATTACAAATATCTAGATAATCCTAAATACTGAAAATTAATGTATTCCTTAACATTTCATTAATCAAGGGGTTAGTCACAAGGGAAATTGGAAAATATTTCTAAAGGATAATGATGCATATACAATAGCAAAATTTGTGAGGTACAGTTTAAAGTCTAACTTAGAGGGAAATTTGCAACTTTAAATGTTAGAAGGTAGATTGTTAAGGTAGACACTATCAATATTGAAACAATCTTAAAAAGTAAATTTTTCTCCAAGTGAAAGGAAGGACATAATAAAAATAGCAATGAAATAGAAAAGATCAAACAATAGAGAAATTTTTTAATTTATTTTTAATCGGAGGATAATTGCTTTACAATATTGTGTTGGTTTCTGCCATACATCAGCATGAATCAGCCATAGGTATACATATGTCCTCTCCCTGTTGAAACTCCCTCCCACCCCATTCCACCCCATCCCACCCCTCTAGGCTGTCACAGTTTGAGCTCCCTGTATCACACAGGAAATTGCTACCAGCTGTCTGTTTAATACATGGTAATGCATATGTTTACATGCTGCTCTCCATTTGTCACACCACCCCTTCCACCACTGTGTCCACAAGTCTGCTTTCTATGTCTGAGTCTCCAAAACAACAGAGAAATTTGTTTTAAGTGAAAAGCTAGTTCTTAGGAAAGATAAATAAAATTTGATTGATTCTTAGTAAAATGAATGAGGGAGAAAATCTGATTGCCTATATGGGTGAATGATTAATGAAATATCTCCAAATCCTAAAAATATAAAGAAAAATTATAGACATTTTAAGCCATTAAACTTGACAATTTAAATGAAGTAAACAAATCCCTTGAAATGTACAACTTACCAGAACTTAGAGAAGTAAAAATAAAAATTTATAATAACCCACTGTCTATCAGAATCAAATTCTGTGTATCAAAAACATAGCCCAAAGAAAAGTCCAAACCCAACAAGTTTCACTGGTTAATCAAATATTTAAAAATAATACCAATTTTATACCAACTCAGAAAAAGAAGGCAAAGGAACATTTCCTAGCTGATTCTTTGAGGCCAGCAATAATCTTACATAAAAGATATCTAACAAAGATAGTATAAGAACTAAATTTATAGATCAGTGTCTTTCATGAACTTAGACATAAAAATCCTGAACAAAACATTATCAGACTGAATCCATCAATATAAAAGAGGGTAAAACATCTGGAGAAAGTGAGAATTATACCAGCAGTACAAGATGAATATGTCATTTGAAAATTAATCAAATTAATCTACTATATTAACAAAAACATAACTGACAGAATTTAACAACTATTTATGATCAAAGCTCTGAGTAAGCTAGGACTAGAATGAAACTTCCTCAATCTAATGAGAGATATTTATTCAAAAACCTCCAGCCAATATCATTTTTAACAATGAAACAGTATTTTCCCTCTAGGATCAGAAATAAGGCAGGGATGTCTGCCATTTCTGTTTGGCATTGTACTAGAGATCCTAGCCAGTTTAGTTAAGATAAACAACAGGCATAAAGGAAGAAATAAAACTTCTGATATGATTATTTACATTAAAATATTCTATATTCCCCTAAACCTACTAGAACCAGAAACTTAAGCAATACCTCAGGACACAAGGTCAGTGTACAAAAAAATCAACTGTATGTTGATACATTATCAGTTAAAAGTTGTAAACTTTAAAAATTAAAATAGCATCATTTAAAACAGCATAAAAACATAAATAGGAATTTTAGGAAGATACTGTAAGCCCTTGCAGAGAAGATAGATGATTGGTCACTGAAAACTACAAAAGTTTAGTGAGAAAAAGAAGACCTAGATAAATGGAGAAACATAACACATTCATGCACTTGAAAACCTAATATCAAAAAAAAAAGAAAAGAAAACCTAATATCAGAGATATTGGATGTCATATAATTGAATTATAAATTCAAATGCAATAAAATTCCTTTTTGCCTGTGAGGTTGACAAAAAAAATGAAATTCACACGTGCACCTGTTTCTCAAGACTGAAATTACACTCAGGGCAAAAGTAACTGAATTCTGGGCCTGCTTTTTAGGATTTTCACTCTCTCCTAGATTTCAGTTCCACTGTTCCTCATTATATAGTAAATCCTTAGATAAATTTAAGATGTGTCCTTGGTTTTGTACATTATCCAGTTTTTAATTTGTCTTTCATAAGTATCTGTTTCCTAGCTGCATTACTATAAAAAGTCTCCATGGTCTATTTTTTTCTATCATTCAGTTTAAAAAAGAAAAAAAAAGCTGTATTTTGAGCAATTACTGTGTGACAGATACTCCTGAGCACTGTATACGGGGTGACAAGCAAGACAGAGTCTCTGTCCTTAAAAAGCTCCCATTTTAATAGAGAATGTCTTGATTTTTCTATTCAAACTGCTTTGGAAGGAGTGGTTATGAAATGCACAAACTTTAAGCACATATTGATCTCTGCCTTCTGACAGTTCCCATAGAGTTAGAACCTCAGACAATAGACTTAAACGCCAGCACCGTGATGAATGGAGGACCATAGCAAAGTCTTCCCAAAGCCTGGGCAGGGAGAGAAATAGGTGGAAAGAATCTGAAATGGTAAGAGAGGGGCTGACATTTAAAAGAGGACTAGGATTTTGCCCTGTGACCAGCAATGGCTGGAGAAATGACTTTGGAGGAAACTATGTCATTTTCTATCCCACAGAAACTCCAAGTGTAAGAAGTCTCCACGAAGAAGTTTTGAGAGTTGAAGAAACGCTAGATTTAACCGAAAGCCAAAGGGAACATCCAGGCTCTAAATCCATCACACCAGAGGCTCTCAAGGAAACCACTAAACCAACCATGCATCCCAAGGATGATGTTAGACAACCTGAGGCCACATAGCTGGTCTCTGAGCCCATCCAAGCACCCACTTCAGAGGCCGACAGAGAGGCCACCCTCCAAACTGCAAACTGCACTGCCTACCATGAAGGCAAATGAACCAACAATTCCCTCCATGGAAGACCCTCCTCCTGAAACATAAGCTGAACACCACCACCCCCCATTGACTCTTCCCAATAATCCCCTTTTATGATCGTTTCTACCACATCCAGAATGTTCTTCTCCTTTGGGCTATCTTCAAAGAAGAATTCGCCACAACTTGCCTCCTCCTCCTCCTTCTTCCTCTCTGGGCCCGGGGTGAACTGATAGTAGAGAGAGGTCAAGAAGGAAGTGCGGAAGAGCCAGGGAGGCTCTCAGGAAAACCATTTCTGGTCTCAACTTCCATCTCCAAGTGACGAGCAGAGGGAAAACCATGTGATCCTGGAGGCGGAGCTGGTTGCTCTCCAGCTGAGACAGGACTTGTCTCAGCCTAACCCTTCATAATATTCCCCGCTAAAGGAGTGGCTGTGCTGAACATCAGCATGTAAATAAAGGCAACTTCTCAGGAACTCAGAAGGGAATTGATACACTCTTTGTACCCCTCTGTGGCCACTCAGACCGACAAAGACTAGGGGATGAGTGCCAAAATGATGCCATCCAGAGGAGGAAGAGGAGTGTGGGACATGAGTCAGGGGCAAAGATCTCATCCCACACACATATCCTGGCATACAGTGTCCCCGGGGTGCTTCCTCATAGCTGGTCAACAGCTGATTCCCCATTGGGGTGATGGGCATAACCCAGTGGCCTTTGGCCATCAAGGGAAACTAGAACTGAAATCCCAGTGTTAGAAACAGCAAGTCGCATTCCACCAGTGTGACCATCACCTATTCATGCTCCTTCTCCGGGCCTCATGTTCCCAAGTATACGGTGATGGGCAGAGGCAGACACCACAGTACCTTCCCTGTGGCTCTGGTTTATCCTGGGCTGACGGTGGAATCCTGTAAACATCGGTGGGGGAGGGCTGCCTCGGACGGCCGCACTGTCATCTCAGAAAGCAGGGCTGTCTGGTTTGGGGCCTCCATTTCAACAGCAGCCCCTCCACCTCCCACACAGGCATCTGGAGGGAAGAGTAACAGCACTTCCTGTGGAGTGGTTTGCCACCTACATGCAGGCGACCCCAAGACCCTGCAGTGTTTGAGGGCAAGCGAGCTGGGCTGGCCATGGCCAGGCTGGATATCAGGGGTCAAAAGGACAGATCTCTAATATGCCAGTGGCAAGAGGATTCTCCCCCATCACTTCTCCAGGCTCTCATCCCAGCCACAGCCCAGAGGGATCGCCCACCCCCGCATCACACCTTCCCCATCTGAAGCCCTCCTCCCCCTAGACCTGCCCAGGTCATGTCCAAACTTGATTGTTCCATCCTAGTCACAAAGTAATATTTTACAGACACCCACTGGACATAAGGATTAACTCAAGGCAGCATGGTTTCTGGGGTTCTTGGAGGTTTGATGGACCAAGGAGACACTTCTGGCAGGATACAAGGGCCACTCTGGATCCACTGGTCCTAGATAAGGCCCAGAAGCTGGTCCCTGCTCTGGATCTCCAGCCAACCACAATTAGGTCTCCACCTCCCAGGCTGACATCCGGCATTTCCCCTCAACCTACCCCAGGCCCAGCCTGTCCCTTGAAGCCCTTTTCAGCACACTATGGGCCCAGGCACCCCAACCCCCAAACCCAGACAGCTTGATCCTGCACACACAGACCACAGAGAGAGTTATATAAGCCACTACCCCACAGGGCCCTGTTCCTGGCCCCACACACTGCCCCCTCCCACCTCCCCCAGCAAAGACACTTCCAGACCAGAAGATAAAACACAGGCTTTATGCCTGAGATCATCAGGGGAGATTTACAGCAGCTCAGCACTCACACTATAATATTTAGAAGCAGTCTGTCTCCCTCATCCCAGCTGAGGCTCCTGGACTTAGGGGTATTAAGCCAGTTCCTTCGGTTTCAGGATAATCTGTTTGGTTGTTCCCAGCATAGAGAACTAGGTCTTCCTCTTGGTTACATTTCCGGGCCGTGACCTCAAAAGAGGTCACATGGTAGGGCTAGTATGAGTTAAGAATGACATCCGAGGAGCACAGGCTTTTACAACTGGGATTGTCACAGCAAGCCAGGACTAGAACTAACCAGGTGCTTCAGGCTGGACGGAGGGACTTCTACATCCCGGCAAGGTCACCTCACTGGAAGAAGGGTCAGAGGCCACGTTGGTGCAGTCAGTGGTGGCCAGCTGGTTCAGACTCCCGGCCTGGATAGCCAAGGTCTTCCCCTGGATGCAGAGGTAGCTGATGGTCCTGAGCCAACTGCTTCCTTGAGAGTAGGCACAGGGCCAGAGCAACCTTCCCACTGTTCACTTGCCACTCCTGGAGCCCCGCTGTTTGCTCATTGCCGTAAGCATCTGGCTAATATAGGAAGTCAGGAGGTCATCCATCTTGTAGCCCTGGAAGGAGCAGCAAAAAAAACAGAGCACCGAGGAGGACACAGCCACCCACTCTTACCCAGAAGACAGCTCCCAGGAAGCTGCAGGGGATAGAAACCTGGACAGAGGCAACGCTGCCCCACTCTGGGCTCAGCCACACAGCTGAAGGTATGGATTCATCCAGCCAGATAGCTAGGGTTCTAAGTTATTGTGATCCCACATTAAGGTGCTAGTTTGTGGGTTGCTCAAATCCCTACTAAGAATAAGCATTGGATAAGAGGTTGAAATGTCATACTTCACTGTCTGGATGTGTGAAGAATGGTATTAGGACTAGGATTGAAAAGATTAGGGCTAGTACTTCTAGTTAATTGGGGATTGATGAGTTGTTCATAGGATATGCAAGTAGAAAACACGTTAAATGTGTGGTGGTGTATTGAGAGGATTTACCAAGGTATAATTGTTGGGAATCTCCTAATAAATCAGGTGAAAATAGGACTAATACTAATTCTAGAACTAGTAAAAAAGATACCTAGGATGTCTTTAATTGTATAGTAGGAATGAAGTGGGATTTTTCCTATATCAGATGATTTCTGTGGGATTATTAGCTCCTGTTTCGTGAAACATTAGTAGATGGACAGCAGCTACTGCTGCAATGATAAATGGAAGAATGAAGTGGAAAGTGAAGAATTGTGTAAGAGTTGCTTTATCTACTGAAAAAGCACCTCAGATCCATTGAGCAAGGTTCATACTGACGTATGAGATTGCTGAGAGAAGGGCGAAAATAACTGTCACCCCCCCCAAATGATATTTGTCCTCAGTTCAGTTCAGTTCAGTCACTCAGTCGTGTCCAACTCTTTGCGACCCCATGAATCGCAGCACGCCAGGCCTCCCTGTCCATTACCAACTCCCGGAGTTCACTCAGATTCACATTCATAGAGTCAGTGATGCCATCCAGCGATCTCATCCTGTCGTCCCCTTCTCCTCCTTCCCCCAATGCCTCCCAGCATCAAAGTCTTTTCCAATGAGTCAACTTTTCGCGTGAGGTGGCCAAAGTACTGGAGTTTCAGCTAAAACCTATAAATGTTGTGGTTATAACTGTAAATAACAGGATAACCCCAATGTTTTCATGTTTCTAGAAAACTGTAGAATCCATTATACAGACTGCATCCTATAGGGATAAATAGGCAGGTAAAGAATATAGAAGCTCTGTTTGCATGTATGTATTGAACAATTCATCTGTAATTTACATCTCAGCAGATATGTGTAACTAATGAGAAGGTGGTTATCATCTGATACATAGTGCATTGCTAGAAACAAACCTGTTAAGATTTGTAAAACTAAACAAATACCTTTTAGGAACCAAAATTTCATCATGATGAGATGTCTGATGGAGCTGGAAGATCAGTGAATGCATTGTTAATTTTTATTAATGGGCATGATCTTTCAGTGTTGGTCATTAGTGCTCTTGTAGTTGAATAATAATGATTTTTCATGTCAATGGCCATGGTTAGATTCCATGTGAGAATAATGACACCATACATTGTATTTTAAGTACTATTTTTTGTAATTAGTTTTGTGGGGTTTTTTCTTCAAAACCTTCATGGTGGGTTTGAGTTGATTGTGGGTGGTAATGTTGGAATTGTGTTGAATTTTCATGGATTTTTGGGGGGACTAATAGTGTTTGGATTTATCTGTGGTTGTTGTTCAGTCACCAAAATCACGTCTGACTGTTTGTAACCCCATGGACTGTAGCATGCCAGGCCTCCCTGTCCCTCACCATCTCCTGGAGGTTGCCCAAATTCATGTCCATTGAATAAGAGATGCCATCCAACCATCTCATCATCTGTTTCCCTCTTCTCCTCCTGCCCTCAGTCTTTCCCAGAATCAGGGTCTTTTCCAGTCTCTCAGCTGCTTGAATACTTTTTAATACTGACTTTTGCCAGCAAAGTAATGTCTTTGCTTTTTAATACACTGTCTAGGTTTGTCATAGCTTTGGTATTTATTCAGGGGAGATGTTAGTGGTGTGTAGGTGTCCCTGGTGGCTCAGACAGTAAAGAATCCACCTGTAATGCAGGAGACCTAGGTTCGATCCCTGGGTTGGAAAGATCCCGTAGAGGGAGGGGCATGGCAACCAACTCCGGTATTCTTGCCTGGAGAATCCCCATGGACAGAAGAACTTGGCAGGCTACAGTCGATGGAGTCAGACATGACAGAGCAGCTAAGCACAGCATTAGTGGTGTTTGGTTGTACAACAGCTATGACTTCTGAGCAGTATCCTGAAGTTTGGATCTCCAATAAGACTGTATTAGGAGCATTTTTTTTTTCAGATTTAATAACAGAGTTTTCAGTGGTATTTTATGTTTTAAAAGATGAGAAAGTGGAGGTTGTGTTTTAAGTTTAATGGTTTGGGAGATTGGGTAATTCATGATGCAGGTGATTCTGGGTTTTTTTAGTGAAGAGGCTATGGGGACTGCAGCAATATGTAGCTGTGGTACTTGATTAGTGATTATTACTGGCTGATATTGGTGTTGTGGTTATTACAGAGACTGCTAATTACAGAGACTACTCGTGATAATTAAATAGAATTGTGTTTAGGAAGAGGGTGATGAGGAATGAGGAAATATACCTTGATTAGATCTTTTTGGTCTGATACTAATGTAGAGATTTCTATCTGAATAAGGGAAGTAGTTTTTGGTACAATATTTTCTAATCAACAGGCTGATTTGTGGTTTGTTGACAGATTTAAGTAGGGTGATAAACAGTGTATAATAATACTTTCCCTCTTAGGGAAAATACCCTAAGAGGTTGGAAAGTCTGAATATATTTGAAGAGTAAATTTTAAATTCTGTGTGTTATTACTAATTTCAAGCGCTAAGGTAAAACCTAGAATGGTTATGGCAAGGGAAGTTGGTTTTAGGTAATAAGGTAAGGTTATTTGAGGGATTGTTGTTGAGAGGGTATTGTTGAAAATAAAACCAGCTTCTAATTAATAGACATTTGATGGACCTGACTAGGAGAGGATTATTTCCATTAATTAAAGTTAGGGTGGAAAAGCGAGGTTGTCCTAGTAGTGCAAAGATGATAAGGCGAGTGCTGTAGACAGCTGTGAGGGATGCGGCAATTAGACTTAGCAGGATCAGGCGCTGGTATTGACATGTTAGCAGTTTGGATTATCCGATCTTTAAATTCAGCAAGGAAAGGCATTCCTGTTAGTGCTAGACCAGTGGTAAAGGCAGTTGTGGTAAAGAATATTGCTTTAAACAGGCCTCCTATTTTTATGGATTTTTATGTGAGCATATCAATAACATGACTTTAAAGAAAGCATATGTGCAGATATGGAGAAATGCTAGGGAGGGTTGATTAATGCCAGTTGTTACTGTTATAGGCCTAGCTGGCTTGAAGTGGAAAAAGCAGCAATATTTTTTTAACATCTGGGTAAGAGTGCATATTGCCGTAAACAGTTACTGTTTGAATAAATTTATTATTTTCTGTTAAAGGATAAAAGTGGATGAGTAAGAAAATACCTGCTACCACTACTGTGCTTGAGTGGAGCAGGGCTCAGACAGGGGTAGGGCCTCCTGATGCTGAGGGACTACAGTCCCAGGTGGAGGCCAAGTTGGGCGGATTTTCCAGTTGCAGCTAGTATCAGTCCTAGTAGGGGTAGATTTGAGTGATTTAGTTGGAGTATAAAGACTTGTTGAAGATCTCATGCATTTAAGTTATCAGAAATCATGCTATTGCTATAACAAATCTGGTAGCTCCAATATGGTTACATAGAATTGCTTGTAGAGCAACTCTATGTGCGTCTGTTCATCTGTATCATCACCCAATAAGCAGGAAAGATCATTCCAAGCCCCTCACATGCAATGAAAAGCTGTAAAGGTTATTAGCAGTAACAAGAATTAGTATTGCAATAAAAGGAGTAAACATTTGAGGAATCCACTGACGTTAGGATCTGAGTATAGGTATCATATTGAGAATTCTATGATGGATCGTGTAATAAATAATGCTACTGGTATGAATATTATTGAAAAATAGTCTATTTTGAAGCTGAGTGATAATTTGAGAGTTTGGATAGTGATTCAGTATCAGTTTGAGATAATCATTCATGCAGGCCAAGAGATTATTATTGGGATTATACTACTAATAAAACCATATGAGATAATGGATACTGTCACTCTTCTTGGTTGATATTTGTTTTAATTGGTATTAATATAAATAATGTAACTCATGTGAAAGGAAAATTTATTACTTTTATTGGTAGTTGCACCAATTTTTTGGTTCTAAGACCAATGGATAACTACTATCCTTTAAAAGTTTGAAAAAGTCATGTTACATGGTATTTTTACCATAAATGCATACTAGTCATGTGAAGGCATTAGATCAAGAATCAGATATTGCTGACAGCAGTTCTTACATACTTTCTTGGTAAATAAGGCTGAATCTTCTGTCTCTAGATTCACAACCTAGTATTTTTTTAAACTACACTTACAGTACAAGGGGCTTAAATCCCCTACTTGGGGATTTAGTGATAGTAGTAGAGAGGTAAAGTATGAAGTGTTAATGAGGGCATTTTCTTGTGTAAAAGACTGTAAGATGTTACTAATGTAATGTGTGTATTTGCCTTGCTATATTATGATTAGTATGTATATGGAGTATAAGGTAGGAATTAATGTATTAATTCCTATTGAGTAATTGTAATAGTTGAGCATGAGAAGGATGCTATTACTACAAATAGCCCTCCAGACTAATGGCTGGAG
Source organism: Oreotragus oreotragus (assembly GCA_006410675.1). Classification (NCBI taxonomy): domain Eukaryota; kingdom Metazoa; phylum Chordata; class Mammalia; order Artiodactyla; family Bovidae; genus Oreotragus; species Oreotragus oreotragus. Next base: position 556,064 of record SJYX01011457.1, read on the forward strand.
TAGAGGTAAATTTGTCAGACTTGCTAACCATCATCAGGTAGCTATTATTGGGAGGAATGTTTGTAGGCCTCAGGCTAAGGTTATTGTTTGGCCGTGAATTCATTCATAACATGAATTTGTTAAGCAGAATCATATGGATGATGTGAAGCCATGGGCAGTTATTAAGAGTGGTAGCTCCTGTATAACTTCAAGGTATTTGGATAAGAATAGCTACAATAACAAATGCCAGGTGGCTGATGGAAGAATATGCGATAAGTAATTTTGATCTGTTTGATATAAGCAAATTGAACTGGTTATAATTATAGGGATAATATGAGAAAAGGGTATACTGTAAAATCTGTTAGTGGATTTAGTGTTGTTACAATTCATAATACGCCATAACCGCCAAGTTTTAGTGATATGGCTGTGAGTACTACGGAACCTGCAATGGGGGCTTCTACACGTGCTTTGGGTAATCACAGATGAAGGCCCTAGAGTGGTATTTTTACCATAAATGCATGCTAGTCACATGAAGACATTAGATCAAGAATCAGATATTGCTTGAGTTCAGTACTGAAGTGTTAAGAAATTTAGGGAGCCTGTAACATTTTGGATATAGTGAGAGAGCTCCTACTAAGTGTATAGAATAAAACATAAAGGCCTGCATTAGGGTGTTCTGTTTGATTACCTCATCAGATGATGATAAGTATTAAGACTACTGTTGCCTCAAATAGAATGTAGAGTACAATTAATTCTATAGCAGTAAATGTTATGATTATGATCACTCCCATAGGTAGGGATTTCTGAAGGCTGTGCCAGCTGAGCTCAGTCCAGGAGGCCTCATTGCTAACAGCTCTGCTGTTGACCTCAGTGGCCAAAGGTTTGATCTCTAAATATTAAAGGCACTGGGACATAGTTACTGAGTGGATGGTCTGTTTCTCATCTCTAGATTAATAAACCCATTCCCCAGACCTAATCTGACCTGACTTTAGCCCCAACCTGACCCTTGATCCTGACTGCAGACCAGACGGCACACTCCTCCTGTTTGTTGCAGGGACTGGGAGGATGGAGGGAAGGCAGGGCTGGGGAGCACCCCAGGCCTGGAAGGAAGAGCTCTCACCAGTGACGTCTCACAGAGGAGTTTGCTCCCCCGCACCAGGTTCCCAATGGTGATGTGGAAGTAGGTGTTGCCGCTGCTCCAGTTGGAGATCTTGGTGAAGGGGTGAGTGGTCAGGATGTCCTAGGGGAGCAAAGAGAATCTGAGGCTGCACATCTGACCTCACTCCCCTCAGCTCCAGCCCACAGACACCACCCACACAGAGGACCTCGGGCCCTCAGACAAGGCAAGGAGCAAGAGGGTAGAGGCCAGCTGTGCCGTGGAGCTGCTGTGGGAGGCAGGCCTTGGCTGGGACCAGCTAGTGGGACAACCAAGGAAGCCCAGGAGGTTGTCACATGTGTGGGGCTGGAATTGGAGATTTTAAGAGGATGAGGAAACTGAAACTGTAGTCCCAGATGAGATGATCCAGTGGAGTTGAAGGAGAGAGACAGGAAGATACAGGCTTGTGGAACACAGAGTATGCGCTAGGTAGAGAAGCAGCCCAGGGAAGTGCCTGAGAGGGAGACCAAGGGAGAGGCGAGGAAAACCAGGTGAGTGGCCTGTGGGTCCAAGCGGAAGATGGTGGCCATTGGCCCCTTCACCAGCAGCCCCAGCTGTGCTCTCCTGTGTCAGTGGTGGGACCTGCTCAGCCCACACATCTGAGCATCAGTTACCCCAGCATAGCCTGCCACCTGACCAATTGTGGGCAGAGAGCATTCTGGAGGGGGGAAGGGGTTGGTGGTGTCTGATGATGCTGGAAGGCCAAGCACTAAAGAGTTGAATGGATTTCATAGTGAGGACTTCGTTAGTAACTCAGAGAGCACTTTTGATGGAGAGATGAGAGGTAAGGAAGTAGACACAGCAAAGATGGACAGCCTCTCAAGACATGTGGCCAGGAGGGCAGATGAAGTGAGGATATGGGTAGCTGACAGAGTGTCCTGAAGCTTGGTTCTGGTGTCCTTTTTTAGAAGTACAGACAGAAAAGCCCCCTTACCTGCTCTTCCCTGTCACTGCTCACCTTGGTTCTGGGATCGATGAGGCTGACCCCATACTTGTTGATGGCAATTAAGAGGATCTCAGGAAAGTTTGGCTCTGTCGTTTGCTAGTTTAAAAAAAAAAGAAAAAAAAACATCAGATGGGGAACCCAGAGCAGGAAATGTTTTGTACATTTGGGGAGAAATAAAGCTGCCCCCAGCTGGGCTTAAGTCTGCCTCTCCCGCCACAACCTCAAGTTTCTGCCTCTTCTGGGTCCTCAGCGCTACCCTGAATCCTTTCATGGGTCCCCAGCAACCGGCAAGAGTTTCATCCCTTCTGTCCTCTTTGGGAGTCCCTGAGGTCTCTCTCTCTCAGCTCTAAAGTCTCTCATCTTTAAAAGACCTCCTTGAACCCTATACTTGCCTCCAGATGCACCTGCCTACCTCTCTTTCTTGCACAGCTAAGCTATGTCAAAGGGCCCCCATCCCAGGTGTGTAGTGAGGCCACACTCCTCTCCATTCTGACCTGTCCCCTCAAGCCCCATGCCCATCCCCTCACGCCAGTCTCTTCTCCATTCTCCTGCCTCTGGTCCCATCCACCCTGTTCAAAACCCTCCAGGGCTGGGCACCACCTGCAGGAGGAAACCTACCCGCCTCTCACCACAGTCTGCCCACCTCAGACCTCATGCCCATTCACACTCACCCACTTGCACCTCCTGCCCATGCCTGAGCTCTCACACTTCTGGGTCTTTGCTCAGGCCAGACTGTCTGCCAGGAACACTGCCCCCAGGGTCTCCCTGGGAAACTCAGGTGTTGCCTCTCCCAGGAAGCCTTCTCAGCCTTCACAGTATGGTGGGGCCTCCCAGGCTCTGCCATCTCCATGAGGGCTCCCCACTGTCATACAGCACAGATCATCCTCTACTACTCTGACCTTTGTACACATCTGCCTCCCCGGCTAGGCAAGGTGCTGGCTCCTCAGTGTCCTAGGACTGAGCCCAGGGCCCAGTACTTAGCTGAGACACCTAGCTGGGACAAAGCTGAGGGTCATTTCCTCCTTTCAGTGCCAGGCAGGTGGCAGAGACCATTGTAGTCTCCCCAAGTCATGAGGAGTAGTCCTGGTAACATGTGGTTCCCCTCCCCTTCTCTGAGAATCACCCACCCACAGCATACCTTCACCTCAAAGAAGGCTGAGCCGAAGGTGGGCCACTTGAAGATGAGCTTCAGGAAGGCCAGCTTGGCCTCCTCCTTGGACTTCCCCGCGTGCTTGTTGAAATAGGCAACGATGGACTGCAGAGGGAGGGTGGGTCAGAGTCCTCTCCCCTGCCAGTCCTGTCCCCCTCTGCACTGTCAGCAGCTATCACGGGCCATGGAGGGCCAGGCAGGCTCCCACTAATACCAGTTAATGGACTCCTGGACAGCCCTTCCCTCCCCAAAGCAAGCAGGTCAAACAGTATCAAGGAAAACCGGGTCACCTTAGTAACCAGGACCAGACAAATTGCTGCGAAGTGACCAGCTGAATTTACAGGGCTCACAAGAGATACTTCCCTGGGCTACTGTCCAGCACCTGCCCCCTTGACCCTGGGGTGTCCAGAGACCCATTCGGAAGCAGGGGCCCTGTTCCCACTGTCTCCCTCTGTGCTCACCCGCTTCCAGTCATCAGGCGAGACCTGCCGGATGAGGTCCTGGGGCACCAGCTCTCGGAGCAACTTGGGGATACTGGGGAAATAGGACTTGTCCTCCTCGAACTTGACCCTGTAGATGAGTGCCCCCAGCTGCAGCACCTCTTCCCGCGTGCACTTGTGGTAGCCTCGGAGGTACTTGGGCAACTCCTGCCAGAGGCAGAGAAGGTCACAGGCATGGAGACACCTGGAGGAAGCAGGCTGCTCCCCTTAAACACCCCCACCATGAGGCTGGGTCCACCTGCTCCCCAAGGCGGGGAGGCACAGGACAGGGAAACAGCCTTACGCCGCACAGATGCAGCGCTTTACAGTTTTAAATCAGAGCCAGGGGTGAATATCATCTCATTTACCCTCATATCAGTCCAGTGAGGCAAGCAGCTCCATTTCAAAGATGAAGACACTCAGAGGGACCAGCTGGGGCGCCTGAGACTGTTCCATAACTCCAGCACCCCCACAGGCCAGCCCTTCCTTGGGAAAAAGCCTCTCTGGCTGGCCGCCTCCCACTGTGCTCCCTTGAGACCGACAGGCTTCCTCAGCAGCACCAGCCTTTTCCCCACCTTTCAGACCCAGAACCACAGAACTGAAGATGAGCTGACCGAAAGCAAAGATGAAGCCTCTAACGGTGCCCACGGGCTCCTGGAAACTTAACAACCGCCTCGTCCACTCTCTGAGGAGTAGAGAACCGAGGACGCCCTGAAGACACGCTGCAGAGCAGGAACTACCCACCCACCTTGAGGTACTCAGCGGGCCTCTGCTCCCACAGTCAGCACTCCAGGCGGCAGCACAAGCCCAGCCCAGAGCTACCGGGCAGCTCACCTGGTAATAGTGGAAGATGGAGTCGGCCATGGGGTCCTTCCCCGGCACTGTGGTGGTCCACAGCTTCTTCATGAAGAACACTTGGTAGGTCAGCGAGGGCACGACTCCTGTGGCAGAGGTCAGGCAGTCAGCCAGAAGATGCCAGCACGGAGGGCTGTCCCGCCCAGCACCAGCCCCAGAGGAAGCCCCAGCCTGGGGCCCCACCCACATGGGCCTCAGTATGGCACTCGGCCAGCACCTGCCAGCCCCAGACCTCAGACGATCCCAGGACTCAGCCTCACGTTACCATCCCTGACGGGCCGGGCTTTCTTTATCCAGTCCGTCAGGTGTCGTACAAAGTCGAAGAAGAAGTCGTTCTCAGGGACGCTGATGACCTAGGGACACGGTCGTTCTAGTCCACTCGTTTCAATTTGAGCAACACTGAGTTCTCTGATTTTCCCACCCCAGGCCTCCCCGACAACACCTTCTCCAGAAACATTCCTGCTTGCAGCCAGGGTGGGTGTCTGTGGCTCAGCCCCATCTTGCCCCAGTTTTGCCTGCTGAGTGTCTGGCCAGTGACAGTGACTCCATTCATTCAGCAAAGAGTCACTGATCACTGCCCTAGCACCCTGGGGGAAAAAAGGCTGAGATGGGGGCCCAGTCTGTGCTTTGGACATTCTCTGGCATCCATTTCCTGAGCCACCCACAGACTCTAAGTCCCTCCCGCCCAGGTCCAGGACCTCACTCGATCACTTCGGGTCACAGTGTCCGGTACAGGGTCAGACTAGTGAGGAGGCAGACATGAATTCACACAGAACTCTGGGTGAGCAACAAGAGGAAGGACCTGACCTGTGCAAGGTCAGGGAAGCGCCCAAGGGAAGGGGTTTAAAGCTGGACCTTTGTCCCCCCATATTTATGTCCACGGAAGTCAATGAGGGGCGGAGGCAGGCCCCCGTGCTTCAGAGCCACACCCACCTGGATCTGAGTCCCTGCTGTGTGATCTGGGATTAGTTACTTAACCTTTCTGAGCCCAGGGACTTGTGATCTATTAGTGGGGATAGTCACCCTCTCTCTTCAAGGGCTTTTTCAGAGATGAACTGTCAGCCTGGCAGCTGAGGGACCAGTCAAATCAAATCTGGAAAGTACATGTTGGGGGGGTGGGGGCAGGGTGAGGAGCCTAGTGTGTCCAGAACACAGAGTGCCATGTGGCTCCCAAGAGAGCTGTAGCCAGGCTGTGCAATGGCTCAGAGGACAGAGATACAGGGACAGCGGCTACATGGAAGGGGCCACTGCAGGGATGTAAGGAGGCAGAATCAGAGGCCATGTGCAAGAGTGCCTCTTCCTGTCGCCCCATCCTTCCTTCTCTCTCCCTACCCCCACTGTTCCATAAGCTCCCAGAGGCCCAGCAGATTTCCCAGTAGACAGCCCAACAGCAAGTAGATTAGCAACCAATGACCACCCATGACCCACCTTATCTGCAATTTTGACAAAGAGGCTGAATCCCTCGGAGGACTTGAGGAGCAGCCGGCCAGCGATGTTCTGGCAGAAGTCCTTGGCCTTGGTGCTAGACTCCACCTCGAAGGCCTGGTGCGGAAAGGCAACCGCTTGGCTCTGGCAGGGCCTCTTGCGCCCCTAGTGGCTGGGCCTCAGATAGAGCCCCTTCCCGTTAAGACCCCGTCCTTCTGAGGGGGCTTCCCCAGAGCTCAGCACAATGCTTAAGTATACAAACTACTATGTATAAAATAAGCTACAAGGATATACTGTACAACACAAGGAATATAGCCAATATTTTATAATAACTATAAATGGAATACAACCTTGAAAAACTGTGATTCATGGGCTCCCCTGGTGGCTCAATGGTAAAGAATCTGCCTGTCAATGCAGAAGGCACGGGTTCAAACCCTGATCCGGCAAGATCCCACATGCCTCAGCGCAACAAAGCCTGTGAGCCACAGCTAGTGAGCCCGTCCTCTAGAGCCCAGGAGCCGCGACTGCTGAAGGCTGTGTCCTGAGAGCCTTGCTCCGCACCGAGAGAAGCCACCAGCGAGAGGCCTCTGCGCCGACGAAGAGCAACCCGCGCTCCCGCAACTAGAGAAAAGCCTGCGCGGCAACCAAGGCCAAGCACAGCCAAGAAAATAAAATCGTCTTTAAAATGGTGAATCACTGTGTTGTACAGCTGACACTCATAACATCGTACATGAACTGTACTTCCATTAAAAATAAATTTTAAAAAAAAGTAAAAGCACCTTCTGTCTGGATCTTCCCAGATGGTGCCCTTCCCAACCCCCCAAGCAGTTCCAAGCCTGTACAAGCATGAGTGACAGCGGAGGCCAAGGAAGCGCAGAGCGGGGCGGGCGCGGGGCGGGGCGGGGAGAGGCG
>SJYX01011457.1:563271-578640 GCA_006410675.1 Oreotragus oreotragus
AGGGATAGGCGAGTCCGGGGAAGTTTGGAAGAAGGAGGGCGGTTTGGGGTCAGGGGGGATGTTCCATGTAACCTTCCACCGGGGACTGCTACTGCTGCTAAGTCGCTTCAGTCGTGTCCGACTCTGTGTGACCCCACAGACGGCAGCCCACCAGGCTCCCCCATCCCTGGGATTCTCCAGGCAAGAATACTGGAGTGGGTTGCCATTTCCTTCTCCAATGCATGAAAGAGAAAAGTGAAAGTGAAGTCGCTCAGTCTGTCCGACTGTTAGCTACCCCATGGACTGCAGCCCACCAGGCTACTCCGTCCATTGGATTTTCCAGGCAAGAGTACTGGGGTGGGGTGCCAAGGAGAGGATTTTAGCAAGATTTTCTGTCCTTGTGTCTAGAATCCTATAATAGTATTTCTGAGTCTCTAGTCTCTTAGACAAGTTTTTAAGCTGCTTTTCAAACCAAAAGTTTCAATGTTGGCCTTGTTTATCTGAATGCGATGCTGTGCTGGGATGGGGAAAGGGGGTGTATAGATCAGAAGTCAGCCTGACCAAATGGGTGTGACAAGAAGACAAATAAGACCTCTGCCCAGGGGACCAAGGTAGAGGGGACTCACAGGTCAAGTGAAAAGGAGGGGAGGGGTCTGCAGGAGAGTGGACTTCGGACAACAGGGGAAGTCTGGGGCTGTGGAGCAGGCAGGCCTGTGCCCAGGAACAGAATGGGCACCGGGGAGGTGACATCAACACAGAGCTCAACTCGGAGGGAGAAAGCACGTTTCGGCAAGACAGAGACTCCTCAGAGAAAGGGAGGGATGACCTTGTCAAGGAAGCTGATCCAGCTCCAGCTAGTGGGAGGCTAGACCAGGAACCCAAGGGCTCCTGACCCAAGGAGTCTATGGCCCCAGCTCCACCGAGGGCCAGGAGAATGGGGGCAAAGATGAGGGTGGTAGGGGAGAGGCATCAGGGCTGCCCCACGTCCCCAGGAGAGCCAGGTCCTTCAGGGGCCCCCACAGACGACGAAGCCGGAGCCCCTTACCTCGTCAGTGTCGTCAGGAAAGTAAACCTTGTGGAAAATCTGGGTGGTTTTGTGCTGGATGGCCTCCACCTCCACCAGGTGCGGGGGGTACTTCCGGGACCCATTTCTGAAAACCAGGCAGGGGCGGGGGGCAAGTCAGGAGGCAGCCGTGGGAAGCAGAGAATAGAGGGAACTTCGGAGTCAGGTAAACCCCAGTCCTAATAATCCCTGTCCACCACTTCCTACCAGGTGACAGTCACAAACTCAAGCCTTTTGTTCCTCATCTGTAAAACGAGATGATAATGGTACCCACCAATAGGGATGTGGAGGGGACCGAATGAAGCAAAGGGTGCAAGTGAGCTTCACAGAGTATGCAGTGCAACCCAGACGTCTGCCTCCCCAACAGACTTGACAGAAAATAGCTTTCTGAGCAACCAGACTCTCAAGCTGTCCAGAAAGGTACTAGGCACTGAAACCTTTGTCTATGGGGCACTGTGTGACCTCAGCATCACCAAGGGACTCGTCTCCCTAGCCCATGTGGCCAGAAACCCATCCCAGCGCCCACACTGCCCGCTGCCCCCTGTCCCTCGCAGATGGCCATACCTCAGGGCTTTCTGGAGTCGCTGCAGGCAGTCGATGGCGAGCAGGCAGTGCTTGCGGGACTGCAGGAAGCGCTGCACGTGGGGCAGGAGGATGTTGCTGGGTGGGAAGAGCCCTGTGCACAACCAGAGCAGCTCCCAGCCCCGCTCCTCACTGTACCTGCGGAAGGAGGCTCAGTGTCCAGCAGGGCTCCTCACCAGGGCAGCACATGCTTGCCCTCACCCCCACCCCTCTCTGAGACCAATGTGGACCCACCCACTCGACAGATCCAAATAGTGCTACTCAAAGTGTGGTCAGCCAACCTACCCCAGGCCACACACTTACTTGTCACTTGGAGATAAAGTGCTTGTGCCAAAATGAAAATTAGTATGTCACCAAGCACTCTAGTTGTTTTGTTTTGTTTTTCTAAGCAAGACTTTCTTATGAAGGAAGCAGTATGTGGTTTATTCTGGCAGGAGCTTTTTAACTCGTCTGTTACTTGAAGCAAGAGACACAGGTTCGCTCCCTGGGTCAGGAAGATCCCCTAAAGGAGGAAAATGGCAACCCACTCCAGTATTCTTGCCTGGAGAATTCCATGGACAGAGGAGCCTGGCGGGCTATGGTTCAGGGGGTTGCAAAGTCAGACATGACTAACTGAACACAATGAGCATGATTACTTGAGTAGCATTGAGTTAGACCAGCCCCAGAGCTCCCTCAGGCACTCACTCCTCTGAGNATGGCAACCCACTCCAGTATTCTTGCCTGGAGAATTCCATGGACAGAGGAGCCTGGCGGGCTATGGTTCAGGGGGTTGCAAAGTCAGACATGACTAACTGAACACAATGAGCATGATTACTTGAGTAGCATTGAGTTAGACCAGCCCCAGAGCTCCCTCAGGCACTCACTCCTCTGAGCTCCTTGGGCCTGGAAAGAGGGAAGCTTGGAGGGCTTCCAGAAGGAGGTGGTATCTGATCCAGGCTTTGAAGGATGAGGCAAATTCTAACATGCAGAGGATATGAAAGGTTTTCTTGGCCGTGGGCATGTACAAAAGTTTAGCTGTGTGAAAAGATCTGACATGTGGTCCAGTGGTGGATTTGTGGAAGAGGTGGAGAGAGTGACAACGCTGGGGAGGGAGTTGGAGGCCCGGGCATAAGGGGAGAGGGTGGGGCTTGTCTCTGGCTCTGAGATGAGCATGTGCGTGACTCCCCCTCCTGCCACAGTCTGGGCCATCAGGGAGGAGGTGACACCCTCCGGGGTCCAACATCCCCAGCCCATGAGAATTTATAGCCAGAGCTTCTGACAGACAGCCTGCTCAGCCTAAGTGAGGGATGGGACAACTGCTCCAGAGAGGCACCCGCAGGCAGACAGCGGCATCTGGGCTGGAGACAGGTGTCCAGAGCAGGGCGTCCAGGCAGGGGGCAGCGGGAAATGAGGAGCTGGGGCTGTTCAGCTTGTGGGAGGACAGACTCCGAGGGCACAGCCCCACCTTTGGTTCTTGACCCTCCTCCATGGATCTTGAGGGAGAGCCCCGAGGACACCTTCCTGCTCCAAGTAAAGGACAATGGCTCCCAGGCAGAGCTGCTGCTGCCTCGGCAGGGAGTGAGCTCCCTGTCTTACCTTCAGCTGTTAGCCCCAGGGGTGGGGGCCTGCCCCTCACCCTCCCACCACCCCAGCTAACCTGATATGGTTGTCAGTCAACTGCTTCAGGATCTGCACATACACCTCGTCCTTGAGGGGCTCAGCCTTCAGGGCTCCCTCGAAGATCTGGTCGGTGAGCTCATTGACGGAGCGCATCCTCTTAGACGGGTAGTCACCCATGTACTTGAGCACAGGTGGGGAACCGTCAAGGAAGGCTGTGGCCAGTCAGGGAGAACTGGCCCGGGAGGCGGGCAGCCACTCTCTCCAACAGGGTCTGCCCCTCCCTGACCCTGTGGCCCTGGCCTCAGGCTGCTCACCCAGGAGATGAGCATAGTGTGCCAACACTGCTCTGCATGCCCGCTGCCCACCCTCTCTCCCCAGCTCCTCTGGCCACCCTGCCCCAACCTCACAACAAGAATCCTTAGAGCAACCAGAACCAACTTTCCAAATCCCAAATCCAACTGTACCACTCCCCTTGGCCGCAGGACACAATCCGAGCTGCTTAACAGGCCTGGGGAACCTTTCATCCATCGGCCCAGGCCTTTGAATTCCCTTCTTGAATTCTATGCTCTAGCTGTGCTGAGTTAATCTGTGCCCTTGAAACAGCCAGGCTCTGTTTTCTCAGGGCCTTTATGCATGCTTCTCCCTCTGTCAGGAACATTCTTCACCCATCTCCCCTTGGACGGGGCCAAGCGGGTCTCCAGCCTACATGTCATTTCCTCCAGGAAGCCCTCGCTGCTCTCCAAGGCCAGGTCAGGCCACTGTGCTGTCAGGCCCCATCACAGCACTGTCCCTGACCAGCATGTCTCCCCTCTCAATTACAGGCACCATGAGGCCAGAGTCTGCTCACCCCTGTGTCTCCATGCCTGGCCCAGCACACGGCACAGTTTAAATCTGTCAACCAAATGACGGGGTGTGAGGAGACAGCGGACGGGGCAGCCTCCAGCACCCTGGTAAGGGAGTCACCCCATCAGCATCCCCCCATATCTGCCCAAGCCCCAACAGGGCCCCTCGGAAGGAAGTAGGTGACAAAAACCCAGCCTGGTCCCACCTTCCCCTGGGGGACCCCTCCCCGTGGCCCCTGCCTGCCCTCCATGTCACCCCCCACCCGCTGTGGGTGCGGATATCAATGAAGGCCATGCAGGCTTCCTGCGAGAGCTCCTCGCTGCCCAGGATCTTCTTGAGCAGGGCCTGCTTGAGCGGCTCCCGGGTGTGGCTCCACAGCCGGTCCTTGCCGCGGGCCTTGGACACCATGACACGGCTCAGTGTGTGCTTGGGTGGGGGCCTGCGGAGCACAGACAGTCGGCACTGACGGCCAGGTTGTAAGTCCAGCCCCATCCCGTCCGGTGCAGGAGGCTGAGCATAGGGAACCAGCCCTGTGCTTCCCTGCTGTCCCCTGTGACCTGGGATGAGTCACCAGCTCTGCCCCTGCCTTACTTTCTCAGCTGACAAATGGAGACACTAACAAGGCTGGCTGGGCCCCGGCCAGCCCTGCCTCCCTCCCCAGCCTGCTCGCCCGGCTTCTCTCTGCTCAGGCCATGGCATGCGTTGCCCGTGGCACTCCTCCACCCGGCAGCCCAGACAGCACTTCCCCCAGGAAGCCTCCTCTCCATCTCCACCCCACCCAGCATCTCCATCACAACACCGGGCACGCAAGACAGCAGCTGCCTGGTTTCCCGCCTGCCTCCCCACCAGGGCTAGGAGTCCATGAGGCGAGAACAGGCGCGCGTCCTGAGTGCCCGGGACTCCACCTAGGGCGGCACAGTCACAGGATCTTAAAGGAAGGAAGGATAAGATGACACAACATGAGAAGGGTCACCTCGATAGACTGAAACTGCCCTCTGGCTCCCTCTGACCCGGGCCCTTCTCACAGATGGGGGCTCCACAAAGTGACCGGACTGTAGCAGAAGCCTGTAGGTCCTCTCCTGTCTCCTTTTCCCCATCACCTGAAGTAGTCGTAGGAAAACTCCTCCAGCGTGTAGGGCTTGGCGCGCACCTCGGGCTCTGCCGTTCGCAGCTGCAGGTGTCGGATAACGTCCTGCCTCTGGTCAGGGGTCATGGTGACCAGGGCCTAGAGACCAAGAGACAGGAGCTGAAGTCAGCTCTCCAACTAGGGGCCCTGGATCAACATGGTAAAGCCCAGAGCCTTCTTGGCTGGGGCTAGCGTAGGCTGCCTTCATGGGGGTGGGCCCTGGGCCTGTCTGACCCGGGAGCCCCTTTCCTTCTGGGGAACCTCTGACATTACCACTGCCTCCATCATGCTGGGCTTAAGACCTTTCCCTCAGTGCCCTGTCTGAACGAGGTGGGGTCATCAGAAAGCCTAGACAAGGCAGGGGACACTGTGTGAGTAGTGGCTCAGGAACCGCCTGGAAAGCTGGGTTCCGAGTCCTCGGTGATGGCTGAGGGGATGGGAGGGGAGGATTCCAGAGGAGCCAGGGCCCGCCCTCCCAGCTCTGACCTCACTGCCTTTTTAGACAGTGCAAGCCACATCCCCATCCCCATCCTCCCATCCCCTAGGCCACTCTCCTCTGATCCCCCAGCCGGGGCAGGTCCTCATCTGAAGCAGTTTCCAGGCTCCTCTCCACCTGGTACCAGCTTAATAGTTGCCCCAACTTTTAAGTTTGTGGTCCCATGAGACCCCTGGATCATCTTCACAGAAGCTGCACAGCATGAATCTGCAGTAATCCCCCACTCTTATTTTATGATGTGGGAATAAGACAAGGAGGGACCAGAGGAGCCTCCCATCCATCTGCCACCCCCAGCCAGGCCACGTACCACAATCTCCCTCGGTGGCATAGTGACAGTAGGCATGACATAAACACAGTCAGTGGGGAAGTCCCCACGCTGCTTGGTCCGCTCGTTGATGCCGCTGGCCCAGCCCGAGTTCATCACCTGTTCGCCCGTATCGTGGTCCAGGATGAGGAGGTCCCCCTTGGCGAAGCTGAGGAAGCCAGACTCCTCGCCGGCTGGAAGGCAGAGGTGGGCGGGGCCGCACGGGTGTCGGGGGAGGGGCAGAGAGGTCAGAGGTGGGTTGGAACACCCTTATTTGGGCTGATGATCTATAAGCTGCTCCTCCCCACTGGAACTGAGGCCCTGTCCCTCCCAAGTCTGCTCAGGAGCCACCTTGCCACAACCCCCCACACAGACACAGTCATTGGTCGAAAGCCTTCCGTGGCTCCTCACTGTTCTGAAAGAAATCCCTCAACAGGCTCACAAGGCCTATGGCCAGTGACTGGCTTCCTGACTTCCTCTGGCTCTGCCTTCTTGCCCCTTCCACCTTCCCTGGCCCATTTCAGCCAAACCGATCCATCTGCAGTTCCCAGCCTCCAGCCTGTGCTCTCCAGCCCCTGCTCTGTGATCCTCTCTGCCCCAGACATTCTGCTCGCACAAATGTCCTTCCTGAACCCCAGGCTGCATGGGGCCACCCCCACCCAGGTTCCCATAGCCTCTGAGCTTCCCGGGCCACTGCTCTGTCACAGGGACCGTCACGGTCTGCTCCCACCCCCTCCCCGCGACCGCAGGGCTGGGGTTCTTCTCCTTCTCGGGCTCTGCCCAGGACCTCAAAGGCCTAGGGACCAGGGGTGCACGGTTTATAGTTGCTAATGCTGTCATCACTTGAAGATGGTGTTGGGGGAAACTTTTGTTGTCTAATTCCTACTCACCCTTTAGGGCTCGGCCTAGATACCACTTCCTCCAGGAAGCCCTCCCACAGACCTCAGCACACTGGTCCCTACTTGAAAAATGGCTTATTTGATGTCCATCTCCCCTCTCAATTGCAGCTACAAGAGAACAAGGATTATCTTGGCACCACTGCACCCCAGGTGCTCAGTCAGAGCTGGACATGACCCAACTCTGGTCCACACTGGACACAGCTCAGAGACACTCCTACAAGCCCCAGATGGGCGTGAGGCACTGCTGGGACGAGCCCATTGCAGGACCCACTCCCAACGCGGCTCCCATAGGCACCGCGCTTCTCTGTTTACAAAGACTCCCATCAACTGTGGCATTTATTCCTCACCACTGGTACTCTGTTATCGCAGGAAAGTTAAGACCTCCATTTGAGAGATGAGGACATGGAGGTGAGGCCCACTCAGGCCCCCGGATGTCAGGCCAGCTCTTTTTGCATATGCTCAACTGTCCCTGACCGTTCTAACCACCCAAGTCCATCTCAGCACAACCAGGAATGTGCCATAAAGACCCACCCCCCACCCTACTGGGAGGAAGGTGCCAGGGGTCTGCAGGGCACAGCACATGCTCTCAATCACGTGCGAGCAGGACAGGCCACTGTGTGTCTCTGCATCTTGGTGATGTCCTCTGTGAGGCCGGGGCTTCCCTCCAAGGCCCCCATGACCTGCAGGAAAGACCCCGGGGCCCTCTCCTCCCCGCTCTGTCTGACTGTGTCTCCATCTGCCCGCTTCACTTCAGAAAGTGTTGAATCAGGACCCCGTGTTTGAGTCCCAGCCCTGCCACTGGCCTTTGTGCGGCTCCAGACAAGTCCCTGCCCTGCACTAAGGGGGGGTGTGAGGGGCTAGACTGACCTACTGCTGGACACAGCCATGACCTCGGGGAAGGACAGCTCCAGAAGCACCTGCTCCTGCTCATCCACGAAGTAGACACCTGTCCAGTTGACCGCCACAATGACGTCGTTCTTGGGGAGGTTGGGGCCTGGGGCAGAGACGGGGCACTGAGAGGGCGCCAGCCCAGGCCCAGGCCCAGCCCTTCCCAATCCTCGTAACCACCTTGGAGATGGCCAGTGTGGGGTACACTGATGTCCATTCTACAGATGGGGAAACTGGGACTTAGAGAACACAACTTCCCCACAAGCCAAAAACTCCAGTGCGGTGGGAAGAGAGTGCTGGATTAAGGAACTGGGTTTGCACACTGTCCCTACCGAGGGTCTGGGCGACTTGGGACAAGGCCCTGAGAGCGGTGTAGTAGGACATGGAGGGGGGAGGGTCACACTAACTGGGCCCCAAGGGTTCCCTCCAACCTGATATTTGGTGGTTCTGCAAAGCCAGCACCAGCACAGGGACTGGTACAGAGCAGGTGCCTGATGCCAGGGATGACTAAGCAAATGGCCCATGTGGGTTTGTGACGACTGCCTCCACTCTCAACTTCACGGGGTCGGCCACCCTATTCTGTACACCATAGGTGCTTTAATGATCACGATACTCAGTTTTCCACCCAGTGTGTGGCTGAGCACCTACTAAGGGCCACAGAGCCCTACTGGACGGCAGAGAGGGAGGACCCGCTCAGCACACAGACCTGGGGGCCAAGCAGCCACACGAGCAGAAGGCTGGCTGGCCGGGGAGTCTGGCCCGGGCCCCTCTCCTGCCCTGGCTGTGGCTGGAGCCCTCGAGGGAGGGACGGGAGGCAGGAGGGCTGGGGTTACCTGAGAACTTGTAGGCTTCATAAAACCTGGAGAAGAGCAGGGGCCACTTGAAGCGGGCATAGTTGACCACATCCTCTTTGACCTTCTGAGCATCAGTTCTCCTCTGGGCGTAAATTCCCTGCAGGCGCACAGACAAGGACAGGGGGGAAAATACATGGCACAAGCTCCGTCCCTGTCCCCACAGCCGGAAGTGGGCCCTGGGCCACTGTGTCCGTGTGTGCACCACGGGCTCACCTCACCCCACCAGCCCACAGCATCCCCATCACTCTGTCCTCCTCCGATTCCACCAGCAGCAGTGAGCCCTTGGGATACAAGGGCAGCGGGCAGGAGAGGTGTTTGGGGAACATGAGTGGCTACGGGTGGGGGAGCGGTGCCAGACATGACCAAGAAGCGGGAGTGGGAAACGGGTGGGCAGGAGCCAGGACCTGCGGAACTGTGGGTGAGGCCACCCAGCACTGTGAGGCTGGGCATTTAGTGGAAACTGACAGGTGAACCTGAGAGTTAGGAAGACAGCAGCGTGGAGGATGGTTGGAGCCTGAAGGGGGCAAGCAGCTGGGGGACAATCCAACACTTCCGCAAGAAATGAATGCACCAGTGTTTCATTGTCTGAAAATATCCTGCTGCATTTTAACAAGAACTTGGTGGGACTGAAGTAGGACTGAAGTGATCAGAATGAACGTACGGTTTTTATCACCTATAAACACAAGCATGGATAAAGACATGTGTGTCAGCACCTAAGCGGCTGCATGTCCAGGCACTAAGAGGGCCCAGAAGCAGTGCCATCCCAGGAGCTGTGACAGGACTTCCCAGGTGGTCCAGCGGTTAAGAATACACCTTGCAACGCCGGGGACTTAGGTTCGATCCCTGGTCAGGGAGCTAAGATCCCACAGGCCGCTGAGCAACTAAGCCTACGCGCCACGACTGCTGAGCCTGTGTGCTTCGGAGCCCGTGCACCACAACCAGAGAGTCCATGCGCTGCAAGGCAAGACCCACGCGACGCAACCAAGATCCCGCATGCTGCAACTAAGACCTGATGCAACCAAATAAGAAAAAAGAAGAGAAAAACCAGGAGTTGTGAGCATTCGGGAACAAGGGGCTCAGTATCTCAAGTCTAATCTCCACTAGCTCAGGAAAAAAAACAAGTATGTGAGCTGAGAAAGTCACAGCAGAAGTGAGACAGTGTTAACAACTGGTGAATCTGGATGAGCTGTATACTGTACATAGTAGGTCTAATGTTTTTAACCTGCAACTTTCTCATAAGCTTGAAATTATCTCCAAATAAAACATGTTTACCCCCTCTGACCCTAATAATCACACTAATTCACATCTATCCACCATACGAGGGGTCTGGCCTAGGGCTCTGGGCCATGCAGGCCAGGGCACTACCATCCAGCAGAGACCCAGTGAGCTCGGTCATGGGGTCCAGGAGGGCAGACCGCACACCTGTGTTGCCCACAGCTGAGTCTCCAGGATCTGCTGGGGTGCCCAACACATGACAAGCACCCCAAACGAAAGGAATTCATGAACAGTGGCACCCAACCCAGAACAGGCCACGTGTCACATGCACCTTGGTGGTGGACACTGAGGACCCGGGGAAGGCAGAAGGGCCAAGGTGGGGATGGAGGCTGGAGCTGCTGGGGTCTTCAGCAGCTGACCAAGAGTGAGAGGTGAGGGAGAGGAGGTTGCCAGTGGCAGAGAGAGAGGCGGGGGCAGGGAGGAGAATATGCATCTCTTCTGGGAGCGCTGAGGACAGGAAGGTCCTTGGGGGTGAGCCAAGCCTAGAAGCAGAGGGGGTGCCGGGAGCATTCAGGTACAGGTGATACAGGTGGAGACCTGCGGGCAGCTCACCAGGGAAGGCAGAGCTCAGGGGGAGATACATGGAGCTCCCGGGTTAGGAAAGAGGCCGCATGGGGAAGGGGATGAGACACACTGATCTTGGAGCCCTTGACAGCTTGTGTGCAAGGATGATTCTGCTCTTATACAACCAGGGCCTGGAGACTGGGGGGGGGGGGGGGCTATGGGTCCCCTCCAGCAGCCAGGGGCCCCCCACCCCCCCTGCTCTACTTGGGGTGGGTCTGTTAGTTTAGAGCAGAGCTACTCAGGGCTGGTTATGGGCCTGGGGCCTCAAATAAGAGGCAGGGGGAGGCCTGNGGGGGGGGGGGGGGGGGGGGGGGGGGGGGGGGCTATGGGTCCCCTCCAGCAGCCAGGGTCCCCCCACCCCCCCTGCTCTACTTGGGGTGGGTCTGTTAGTTTAGAGCAGAGCTACTCAGGGCTGGTTATGGGCCTGGGGCCTCAAATAAGAGGCAGGGGGAGGCCTGTGCCTCAAATTCCCCAGGCAGGAAGTTGGGCCAGAGCTCTTCCGGGGAGAAAGGAGGTGTACCTCCTAGAAGCTTCTTTAATGTGCAATCACCCTCCTGACCCACAGGGCCAGTAAGAGCACAGGACTGGATTTGATCCATCTGTGTCCCTGGCATCCAGCCCAGGGTAGAGGGCACAAAACACCAGTGAACTGATGTCCACAGTGGAGAAAGGCCGCTGGGAGCCAGGAAGTCAAGGTGCCATCCTGTCCCCCCAGTCCCATGAACAGACAGATGTCGGGTAAGAGCTGTGACCCCTTTGATTTCTCAGGTCCCTACCCCTCATCCAGGTCACCATAAAGCCCTCCCTTCGAAACCCCACCCCTCTGACCTTCTTGTGGGCCGCGATGGCCAGCTGGGCCCACTTCTCCAGCGTCCTCAGGGGCGTGATCTCGCGGTCAGGGATGTAGGTGGGCACGAGGTTCAGCAGGCGCTCCAGGATCATCTCGGAGCCATAGTCCACGAAGTACTGCTGGGAGGCCAGTTCAGCCAGGTCATCCTCCTAGGTAGGCGGAGAGCTCATCAAAACAAGCTCTGGGAAGCTGTTCCAGGCCACCAAGCCTCCTGCACTTCCAGACCCAGCCTTGGGGACTCTGTGCTCTGCCTGACTCACCAGGAGCTCCCGTCTGCTTGGTGGAACCATGAGCAGCCCAAGGGCAGGGTCCCCCTTGCCTGCTCCTGGATCCCCCTCTCAGCACCCAAGGGCACAGGAGCTGACCCAGAGGGACCAGCCAGCCCATCGGTACTGGGTCAGCCACTACATTCTCAGCCTGGTGAGAAGGGCCTGCCCTGGAGAATAGGAGGCCTGGGTATGAGACCGTCAGAGGTGGGTGGATGTATCACCATGACTACCTCCATCACCACCATGACAGTACCTGGGGATAGTCAAGGTACTGAGCAACCACTAGGCTATACAGCAGAGGCTGCGGAGAGCCAGGTGGGCACTAAGCATCTGCCCCTTTTCTGCCTAAGCCCGGTGCATGGCAGCCCCAGAGATGCCTGCCTGGGGCTCCCGTGGGCTCTGGAAGCAGGAGCAATAGAGAAAGACTCTTGGGCACCTTGAAGACAGTAGTTTTCCAACCAGCTTAAAGTATTTCAAAATGTTAGCAACTGATATGGCTATACTAATAAATTCTACTTGAATATCAGTTCACCAGCACCAAAACCACCATTATTATCCCCACCACCATCCTCACCACCATCATTATCACTACCCTTACCATCACCTGCACCATTACTACCTCCACCATTGCTGCCTCTGCCGCCAACACTTCCCTTCATTCCCTTCATTTCCATCCTCATTCCTCCATCTAATCACCAGAAGAACCATAAATGTCATAAAACCATCAAAAACAAAGCACCCACGTCAATCCTGTCCTCAGAGATAAAAGGATACATGTTTGCAAACTCTGGTCTAAATGAATGGATCTCTTACTCCTTTAGAGAAGTTTCTAGAGTAATTCAGAACAATACAGCAAGATGCACAGAATAAGATGGTAGACTGAAAGGACCAGAGCTCACCTTCCCTCATGAAAATACCAAAACCACTACTAACTGCTGGAAAATCATCAACAAAAAAAGGACTGGAACCTAACAGAAAAGATATTCTACTTCCAAAGACAAAGCAGAAGCCACAGTGAGACAGGAGGAAGGGTGCATTCCCCATAAAATCAAATCCCATATATCCTGGGTGGGCAACCACAAACTGGAAACTAATTACATTGCAGAAGCTTTTCAACAGGAGAGAGAGTTCTGAGTCTCATGTCAGGCTCCCCAGCGTGGGGGTCTGACCAAGGGAGGAGGAGCCCCCAGAGCATTTGGCTTTGAAGGCCACCTGGGCTTAATTGCAGGAATTTTACAGGACTGGGAGAAACAGAGACTCTAGTCCCAAAAGGTGCAAACAAGGTTTCACAAGCACCTGGACCCAGGGCAAAGCAGCAGCTCCATAGGAGCCTGCAGGTCTTGGAGGGTCTCCTGGGGAAGTAGCGGGGACAACCATGGCCCACTGTGAGGACAAGTACATTTGTGGGGGAGGGACTGGGTATTCTTTGGCATAGAGTTGTCCTGGAAGCCACAATTTTGACATCAAAATGTGGCCCCACTCAACAGCCAAAGGCGCCAATGCTGTGATGCACCAGGCCGAACAACCAAAAGGACAGGAACACAGCCCCATCCCATCAGCAGACAGCACCTTAAAGTCTTCCTGAGCCCACAGCCATCTCTTAAATACACCCCTTGACACAGCCTTGCCCACCAGAGGGACAAGATCCAGCTCTAGCCACCAGTGAGCAGGCACCAGTCCTTCACACCAGGAGGCCTGCACAAGCCTCTTAGACTAGCCCTGTCCACCAGAGGGCAGACACCAAAAGCAAGAGGAACTATAATCCTGCAGCCTGTGGGACTGCAAACACAGAAAGACAAATTGAAACAGCAGAAGACTATGTTCCAGATGAAGGAACAAGATAAAATGCAAGAACAGCTAACTGAAGGGAAGACAGACAATCTACCTGAAAAAGAATTCAGAGTAATGATGGTAAAGATGATCAAAGATCTCAGAAAAAAGAATGAAGGCACAGACTGAGAAGATAAAATAAATGTTTAACAAAGAGCTAGAAAATTTAAAGAAAATTAGAGATGACAATAACTGAAATGAAAAATACACTAGGAGGAAAAATAGAATGAAGCAGAAGAATAAGTGAGCCAGGAGACATAAAGGTGAAAATCACTGCCATAGAGCAGAAAGAATAAATTTAAAAAAATGAAATGAGGACAGTTTAAGAGACCTCTAAGAAAACATTAAACACACTAACATTCACATTATACAGGTCACAGAAGAAGAGGGAGAGAAAGGGCTGAGAATATATGTGAAGAGATAACAGGTGGAAACTTCCCAAGTACAGGAAAGGAAACAGCCACCCCAGTCCAGGAAGCAAAAAGTCCCATACAGGATAAATTCAAGGAAGAACATGCTGATACATATTAATATACTGACAAAAACTGAAGACAAAAAGAAAGTATTCAAAGCAACAAGGAAAAAGCAGCCTGGGAATACCCATAATGTTATCAGCCGACTTTTCAGCAGGAGTTCTGCAGGCCAGAGGGAGAGGCAAAATATACTTAAAGTGATGAAATGGAACACACACAAAGATGGTACCAAACCCAGCAATTGTGAGAAGAGGGTGCAAATGCAGGTATTAGAAGTGCATTTGAAATGAAGCGACCAGCAGCTTAAAACAGTCATGGATACATGTAGACTGCTATGTTGAAACTTCATGGCAACCACAAACCAAAAATCTACAATAGACACACACACAAAAAGGAATCCAAACACAGCACTAAATATAGTCATCAAATCACAAGCAGAGAGAACAAAACAGGAAGAGAAGAAGCAAGAACTACCAAAGCAACCCCAAAACAGTCAACAAAACGGCAGTAAGAACACGCGTGAGTGCTAAGTCACTTCAGTTGTGTCCAGCTCTTGGCAACACTGCAGGCTGTAGCCTGCCAAGCTCCTCTGCCCATGGGATCCTTCAGGCGAGAATACGGGAACGGGTTGCCGTGCTCTCCTCCAGGGGATCTTCCCAACCCAGAGACTGAACCAGTGTCTCGTACATCTCCTGCCTTGGCAGACAGGTTCTTCACCACTATCGCCACTTGGGAAGCCCCAGTAAGAGCATACAGGTTGGTGATTACCTTAAATGAAAGTGAATTAAATGCTACAACCAAAAGACATACACTAGCTGAATGGATACAAAACCAAGACCCATGCATGTTCTGTCTATGAGAAACCCACTTCAGATGTAGGGACATGCACAGACTGAAAGTGAGGGGATGAAAAAACACATTCCATGCAAATAGACATCGAAAGAAAGCTGGAGTAGTAACACTCCTATTCGACAAAATAGGCTTTAAAATAAAGACTGTTATAAAAGACAAAGGAGGACACTACATAATGACCAAGGAATCAATCCAAGAAGAAACTGCTATAAACATATATGCACCCAACATAGGGGCACCTCGACATATAGGGCCAATGCCAACAGCCATAAAAGAATGTATTGACAGTCACACAATAACAGTGGAGGACATTAACACCCTGTTTACACCAATGGACAGATCATTGAGCCAGGGCATCAGTAAAGAAACACAGGCCTTAAATGACACATTAGACCAGGTGTACTTAACTGATATTTACAAAGCATTTCACCCAAAAGCAGGAAATGCCCATTCTTTTCAAGTGAAGAGAGAACATTCTCCAGAGTAGATCACATGCTGGGCCATAAAGCCAGCCTTAATAAACAAAAAGTGAAATCACATCAAGCATCTTTTCTGACCATAAAGCTATGAAATTAGAAATCAGCAACAAGAAAAAAAAAGTAAAAAAAAAAAAAAAAGTGAAA
>SJYX01011457.1:578710-614960 GCA_006410675.1 Oreotragus oreotragus
AAAAAAAAAAAAAAAAAAAAAAAAAAAAAAAAAAAAAAAAAAAACAGGATAAAAAATATGCTACTAAATAATGGAGACATCAAAGAGAAAAATCAAAAAATTCCTAGAGACAAATGAAAACAAAAACATGATAATCCAAAACCTGTGGAATGCAGCAAAATTCTTCTAAGAGGGAAGTTCATACAATACAATCTTACATCACATAAGAAGAAAAATCTCAAATAAACAATCTAACATTACATCAAAAGCAACTAGAGAAAGAACAAACAGAGCCCAAAGTTAGTAGAAGGAAGAAAATCATAAAGATCAGAGTAGAAATAAATGAAATAGAGACAAAGAAAATAATCCCAAAGATCAATGAACTAAAAGCTGCTTCTTCAAAAAGATAAGACTGATAAACCTTTAGCCAGATTCATCTAGAAAAAAAAGGGAGAGGGGGCAAATCAATAAAATTGGAAACAAAAAAAGGAGAAATTACAATACCACAGAAATACAAAGGATTTTAAGACTACTACAAGCAACTATATGCCAATAAAATGGACAATCTAGAGGAAATGGACAAATTCTTAGAGATGTACAATCTTCCAGAACTGAACCTAGAAGAAATAGAAAATACGAATAGACCAGTCACAAGTACTGACATTGAAACTGTGATTTAAAAACTTCAAACAAACAAAAAATCCAGGACCAGATGCCTTCACAGACTAATTCTATCAAACATTTAGAGAAGGATTGACATCTATATTTCTGAAACTGTTTCAAAAAATTGCAGAGGAAACAACACTCCCAAACTCATTCTATGAGGCCACCATCACCCTGATACCAAAACCAGACCAAGATATCACCAAGAAGAAGAAAATCACTGATGAACACAGACACAAAAACCCTCAACAAAATACAAGCAAACCAAATTCAACACTACAGTAAAAGGATCATACACCATGATCAAGTGAGATTTATCCCAGGGATGCAAAAAGTCTTCAATATTGGCAAATCAATATGATCAACCTAATTCATGCAGAAAACTGAAGAATAAAAACAATATGATCAACCTCATACAAGCAGGAAAAGCTTTTGACAGAATTCAACAGCCATATGTGATAAAAACTCTCCAGAAAGTGGGCATAGAAACTAACTCAACATAACAAAGGCCATAGATGACAAAACCACATCTAACAGCCTTCACCGTGGTGAAAAACTGAAACTATTTCCCTGAAGACCAAAAACAAGAGAAGGATGTCCACTCTTGCCCCTTTTATTCAATGTAGCTTTGGAAGTTGTAGCCATGTCAGTCAGAGAAGAAACAGAAATGAAAGGAATCCAAATTGAAAAAGAAGTGAAATAGTCACTGTCTGCATACGGTATGATACTACACAGTAAGCCCCCTACATACGAACCTTCAGGTTGTGAACTTTCAAAGGTGTAAACGTGTTTGCTTGTCCAGGCACAGTCAGTTCATGTATCTGGCATACATTGTCATGTGTGTGCACCCTCTCCCAGTGGCTGTGCTCTTGTGTACTTTACTGCACAGTGCTGCATAGCGTACAGTAGCACATTATCTTTATTTCAGGCTAGATCTGCAAGGGGATGACTTCACTGAACTCCTTGCTATGCAGCACAAGGAGTTTACTAATCAAGACCTGATGGAACTGGAGGCCCAGACAAAGGACAAAGAGAGACAAGAGGAAGAAGTAACCAGATTCAAGACACAGGGAATGGCAAGATCTTCTGGATTTGAGGAGGCACTATCCGTTTTGAGGCACAGAACCTAAGCATAGAACAGCGCACGAAGCTTGCAGCTGCTGTTCAGAATGCCATCCAGGGCCACTGTGTCATTATGATGAGAAAAAAAGAGCTTCTACCCAGACATCACTGGATCATTTTTTCAAGAGGGTCGATAGGATTGAACCCAGCAAGGAGCCAGAACCTGTGCCGTCGGTGTCAGATGCGAGTGAGACTGCAGCCTGCCCTCCAGCTCCTAGTGCTGGTGATCCTTCAGCTCTACCCTCTCCCACCTCCTCTCCCTCCTCCAGTCTTCTTGCCTGTTTACTCAATGCCAGCCTCCCTACGCCAGCTGCTGTACTATACTTTGAAGGTACTACATGCAAGATTAGAAATGCTTTATTTTGTTGTCTTTTATGTATTATTTGTATGAAAAGTACTGTAAGACTATTATAGCACAGTACTGTATAGATGATTGTGTTAGTTGGATACCTAGGATAACTGTCAGGCAGAAACAAATTAGACTCATGGATGCACTCTCAGAACAAAACTCGTTCAAATGTAGGGGACCTACTGTACATGGAAAATCCTAAAAATGCTACCAGAAAACTATTAGAGCTCATGAATGAACTTGGTAAACTTTCAAGCTACAAAATTAATATGCAGAAATATCTTGCATTTCTATACACTAACAACAAAAACCAGAAAGAGAAATTAAGGAAACAATCCCATTTACCATCACATCAAAAACAATAAAATACCTAGGAATAGACCTATGTAAGGAGGTAAAAACCCTGTACTCTGAAAACTGTAAGATGTTGATGAAAGAAACTGAAGGTGACAAAAACAGATGGAAAGATATACCGTGTTCTTAGATTAGAAGAATCAATATTGTCAAAATGTCTATACTGTCCAAGGCAATCTATGGATTCAATGCAATCCCTCTCAAATCACCAATGGCATTTTTCATGGAACTAAAATAAAAACCTTTAAAATCTATATAGAGACACAAAAGAACCCAAATAGCCAAAGCAATCTTGAGAAAAAAGAAAACGGAGCTGGAGGAATCAGGCTCTCTGACTTCAGACTATTTACTACAAAGCTACAGTCAAAACAGTATGGTACTGGCATGCAAGTAGAAATATAGATCAATGGACCATGAAAAAAGTCCAGAAATAGACCCAGGCGCCTATGGTCAACTAATGCGTGAAAAGGAGGCAAAACTACACAATGGAGAAAAGACAGTCTCTTCAATAAATGGTGTTAGGAAAGCTGGACAGCTCCACGTAAAAGAATGAAATTAGAACATTCTCTAACACCATACACAAATATAAGCTCAAAATGGATTAAAGACCTAGATGTAAGACTGGATACTATAAAACTCTTGGAGGAAAAGATAGGCAGAACATCCTGTGACATAAACTGCAGCAATATTTTTTCCAATCCATCTCCTAGAGTAGTGAAAATAAAAACAAAAAAACACGTAGGAAACTCAAATGCTTTTGCACAGCAAAGGAAATCACCAACAAAACAAAAAGATAACAGAGAATGGGAGAAAATATTTGCAAACAGTGCAACCAACAAGGAATGAATCTACAATATGTACAAACAACTCACGGAACTCAGTAGCAAGCAAACAACCTAATCAAAAAATGGGCAGACGATCTAAATAGACATTTCTCCAAAGACATACAGATGGTCAAAAAGCACATGAAAGGTGGTCAGTATCACTAATTATATCAGAGAAACACAAATCAAAACTACAATGAAGTGTTATCTCACACCCAATCGGAAAGGTCATATTCAAAAAGTCTACAAATAATAAATGCTGGCAAGGATATGGAGAAAAGGGAACCCTCCTACACTGCAGATGGGAATGTAAATTTGGCATAGCTATATTGAACAACTAAGCACAGCACACTAGAGAAACAATATGACAGGTCTTTTAAAAACTAGAAATAGAACTACCATGTGATCTAACACTCTCACTCCTGGGCATATATCCAGAGAAAACCATACTTTGAAAAGATAGATGTGCCCCGGTGTTCACTGCAGCGCTGTTTATAATAGCCAAGACATGGAAGCAACCTAGATGTCCATCGACAGAGAAATGGATAAAGACTAGGTCGTGAAAGTGTTAGTCGCTCAGTCATGTCTGACTCTTTACAACCCCAAGGACTGTAACCAGCCAGGCTCCTCTGTCCATGGAATTCTTCAGGCAAGAATACTGGAGTGGGTAGCCATTCCCTTTCCCAGGGGCTTCCCAACCCAGGGATCGAACTCAGGTCTCCCACACTGCAGGCAGATTCTTTACCATCTGAGCCACCAGGGAGGCCCAAGAATGTGTCACGCATATATATATATATAAGAATATTGTTCAGTCGCTAAGTCGTGTCCGACTCTTGCAACCCCGTGGACTATAGCCCACCAGGATCCTCTGTCCATGGGATTTCCCAGGCAAGAATACTGGAGTGGATTGCCATTTCTTTCTTCAGGGGATCTTCCCAAACCAGGGATCGAACACACATCTCCTGCGTGGCAGGTGGATTCTTTACCACTGAGCCATCTGGAAAGCCCCACAATAGCTTATTCAACCATTGAAAAGAATGAAATAATGCCATTTGCAGCAACATGGATGGACCAGGAGATTATCATTCTAAGTAAAGTAAGTCAACGAAAGACAAATATCATGATATCTCTTATATGTGGAATCTAAGAAAATTATACAAATGAACTTATTTACAAAACAGAAACAGACCCACTGACTTCAAAAACAAATTTCGGGTTACCAAAGAGGAAAAGAGTGTCGGATAAATTTGGAGGTTGGGGTTAACATATATATATACTACTACATGTATTAATAAAATAGAGAATCAATAAGGATCTACTATATAGCACAGGGAATTCTATCAATACTCTGTAATAAGCTATATGGGGAAAGAATCCAAAGAAGAATGAATATATGTTCACGTACAACTAAATCACTTTGCTGTAAATCTGAATCTAACACAACATTAAATCAAATCTACTCCAATATAAATAAATAAGTAAAATGATTTGATAGAGATTTTTTTAAAAAAAAGAATACAGCAGGTTGTGAAGCATGTACTCTGCGCCATGCAGTCACTACAGCAGGGCAGGAACACCTCCCACAGGCAGGATTCAGGCTATTCTTCAAAGCCCTCGCTCCATTGTGCCATGCTCAGTCACTTCAGTTACGTCTGACGCTGTAGACACTAGCCTGCCAGGCTTCCCTGTCCGTCACTATCTCCCGGAGTTTGCTCAAACTCACGTCCATTGAATCAGTGATGCCATCTAACCATCTCGTCCTCTGTCGCCCCCTTCTCCTCCTGCCTTCAATCTTTCCCAGCCTACGGGGTTGCTGTTAAATCTAAGAGGAGCCTCGATGACACCCTGCCTCCATGTGGCCAACCTTCCCATTCACTGATGGGGAGTCAGGGATAGCAGCATTCAGTGAAATTCAGCAAACAGGCAACTAAGAAAGCAAGCTCAGCCAGAAAATTGGCTCTCACTCACCTTCTCACACCTGTACTCCCCAAACTTGACCCCTCGCACCACCTGCTGGTAGATGAGGTTAGTGGCCACATTGTCTTCTGAGGGGTTGTGCCAGGGCGTGAAGACCTCCTTGCGGAAGAAGAGCCTCCACGGGGCATTGCGCTCCTGGGCGCCCTGCTCCTTGGCGTACTGTTCACACTGGGAGATAGCGTCCATGACGTGGTCGCTGCCACTGCCCAGGGAGGACACCTGCGGGCAGAGGGTCAGAGGTCACCCAGCAGAAGGGTGAGCAGGCAGGGAAGGACTGCAAGGAGCCAGCTGTTCTGGTTCAGATGGAAAACCAAGGCTCAGAGCAAAGAGGGGTCTGCCCAGGTCACCCAGGAGGCAGACCAGCAGAGGGGAACCCCTGGATCCCACCACAGGCGCTGAGCTGGCACAGCAACCAAGGGATTCCTATTTCCTAAGGGAAGCTTTTTGTGAAACCCTGATGGGCACATGGTCACTGAAGACGCAGAAGGTGTCTGTTGGTGAGAGAAATGGCATCAGAAAACATGCTGCCATCACTGGACCTGCTAGGATGGGGGGTGGCGGCATCTCTGCGGCCTGTGGTGATCCTGGGTGTGCAGGCAAAAGTTACCCACATCCAGACCCAGCTCAGCTTCTCTGGTAAAGAATCCACCTGCCAATGCAGGAGACACGAGAGATGCAGGTTCGATCCCTGGGTCAGGAAGATCCCCTGGAGAAGGAAACGGCAGATTCCCCAGAAAAGGAAATGCAACCCACTCTAGTATTCTTGCCTCGGCAAATCCCATGGACAGAGGAGCCTGGTGGGTCACAGTCCACGGGGTCGCACAGAGTCAGTCATGACTTAGTGACGAACCAACAACAACAAGGCCAGGCTCAGCAGAGAAGGCTCCAGGCCCATATGTGCCCCGGGAGGCACACACTCTAGGTCTAGGTGGTCCGAAACAAGTGCAAAGAAACTACCATTCCTGATAAGGAATCATAAGCCCATTTGCAAACAGGAAAACTGGATCTCAGAGCCAGTGGCTCTCTCTCCATGCTCTTTCTCTGTCATCAACAGAGGGTTGGATCCACCTGGGCACATGTGCGTGCAGCGAGCCCTGGGCTTCAATCTCCGTTGTGTGGTTGGGTTTCTCTTTAGGTGCTTAGGATCTCTCCATGACCCTGAGGAGCTGGGCAGGGCCAGGGTTCCCACTGGTTTATGGAGGTGGTAACTGAGGCCCTGGAAGGTCAGTAACTGTGCAAGGGTGCCCGAGCCGGCAGGTGGCGGCACTGAGGTGGGAGCTGGTGGGCAGCCCTGGCGATGCCAGGAGGAGGGGCTTCAGGGCTGGCCTCACCTTATCAAACAGGGCGATGTAGAGGGAGAACCCGAAGCGGTCCTTGAGCGAGATCTTGTCGGCCAGTGCGTTGCAGAGCTCCCTGGCTGTGGTCGCCGAGTCCGTCAGCAGCGTCTTGGTGGTCCCGTCCATGAACGTCACAGGCAGCATGATGGGCTTCTTGGACTTGGTGGCCTGAAAGTGACCCAGGAGAGTTTGTGGGAATCCTTTCACTTCAGGACATCTCACACCCTCTGGGCTCCCAGCTCCCTCTGGAGATGGAGCCCTCAGACCTAAACGTCCCACAGCACATTGCCTGTCCCTGGTCACAGGTGCCCAGGGAGCCCTGCTGCGCTCCCCACCCTGAGAGGATCTGCAGGGTCCCTGAGCCGGGGCAGTAGGACTGGCCGGGTGGTCAGGCTTTGTCAGGTTCCAGGGATGCCTGACTTCCTGTCATGGAACCATCACAAGACCCTGTGAAGTGACATTTGCACTGCCATGCTGAAGATGAAGCCACTGAGACACAGAGGAACACCCGCCAAGTCATGTTGCCTATAAAGCCAGCAGATGGAGTCATTGCCCACTGGGGGTTTCCTGTTCCAGGGGCTGGAGACTCCAGGACTTGAGGGTGCGCGCTTGAAAGACCACAGAATCTCAAAGCAGGAAATGTGTCCAGGGCACTAGATTGTACGGTGACATGAGCGCACACACACAAGCACACACGCCCGGAGGCCGCACCTGCAGCTCCAGCCAGCTGGGCGGCTGTGTCCGTGTCCCGTTGACAAAGGTCCTCCTGAGTCGCTCCTCACAGTACGGGGCGTAGCCAGGGGGTCCCCCATGGATGAAGTTCCGCAGGTACTACGGACAGAGGACCAGCTCAGGGGACCCCGCTCCAGCCTCCCTTGGCCTCCCCACCTGTGAGACAGGCTGATAGGCTGGGACCTGGGACCCTTTCCCAGAGTGCTTGCACCTAGACAAATATTTCCTTGAGCAAGAAAATACAAAGAAACCAAAAAGGACTGAAAATAACTGCACAGGTACAGTGGGAACAATTATGAACAATCAGATACAAAAAGGCCACAGACCAACTGCCATTTCTGAGCTGCAGGGAGCAGAGGCAGGGACTTCTCCATGAGCCCTGCACACACACCACCACCAAGGGGGTGGGCAGACAACCTCTGATCTGACCCACCAATCCATTCCCACCCTCACCTCATTTAAGGAGCCAGGGAGCAAGCAGCGGCACCTGTTTCTTGTTCTTGCTCCCTTGTACTGCAGCACCAGCCTCAGGAAAGCCTTGCCTGAATTTCAGGTCTGGCCTCTTATCAACTTCTATTGATTAAAAGGTTCATGGACCCAGGTCAGTAACACCTGGACCATCAGAGCAACTTTCCCAGGTCTCCTGCCTCTGGTTCCTCCACCCACAACCTGCTTCTAGGGACACCTCCATCCACGCCCCTCCTCAGCTTCCCAGGGCTCCCCACTGCCCTCTAGATCAAGTCCACATGCCTCACGCTGGCAAAAAGGCTGCAACAATCCAGGCCTTTCTAGTCTTAGCCGTGCCTCCGGCCTCACCTCACACTCCATCCCTGCCCTGCACCCAGCTTAACTGCTCCTCCTCCTCCAGGATCCACCTCCCTGACCCCTCCACTCCTCATAGTGCTGACCAGCTGGGCTGATCCAGCTGTCAGCTGCTCTGCCTCTGCGTCCCCAGCACCCAGAGCCTGGCACCCAGGGTCACAAAAGAACCTGAGATGAACTGGAGTGCTTCAGACCAGCATGTGGAAGGTCCAGGAGATACTGCTGTCAAACTCAGCGTCGGCATAAATCAAGTGGGGCCAGCGGAGTCAGAAGTGAAGCGGTGAGTGCCTACGAGGAGGGCCAGGAAGATGCGCCCCGCAGAGGCCAGGAGGTCTGGGAGGAGATGACCTGGGAGGACCTCACTGCCAAGCCCCTCTGCCCTCTGAGGTGCTTCTCCGTGCTCTGCTCCTTGACACCAGAACCGAGCCCAGTTCCCCTTCCCATCCCTGGAGGCCAAAAGCCTCCCCTACCTTAACGAACTTCTCAGAAGGGGCGAAGCAGCCCACGCAGAGAGAAACGAGGATCCAGCCCCGGGCATAGCTGCTCTTGGAGGGGTTGTGAGTGAGCTGCTTACTGATCTGGCAGTAGATCTCATCCCTAAGCAGAGTGGGGTAAAGGAAGGGAGACAGATTGTCTCAGAGGGAAAGTCCACCCTCCATCCCAGCAGCAGGTGAGATGCCTACTCCCCCACTTGCCAGGGATGACCCAGGAGGAGGGTGGTCAGAGTGGGACCAGGTGGGAAAGGCTGAGCCCAGGGCTCTGGGGAGGGTCTGGCTTTGGAGGAGACAGGCTCATCGGACGTGAAGCACGTTCATACCTGACTCCAGTCCAGAGTCCAGGGCCCCCGATCACAGGGTGGTGCACACCCTGCTCTGGGCACGGGGCCATGGTCAGTAGTGACCACTCTGATGGGAAGCACAGGCTCCATCCCCCCTCCCCCCTCACCAAGCTGCATGGCCTGGGCAGGTGAGTTCGCCTCTGAGCCCGACCCACAGTCCCAGCAGCAGGTACAACTTCCACTAATGGAAACCGGCAGAGCGGGAAACGAGCAAAACATCTGGGGAGTTTCTCTGGGGGAGGAAATGAGTAGGGACTTTGATGTTCTCTTGATATGTTTCCTTATGTTTGAATATTTAAGTGGCCATGTATTACTTTTGATCCCTGGGTCAGGAAGATCCCCTGAAGGAGGAAATGGCAACCCACTCCAATATTCTTGCCTGGAAAATTCCATGGGCAGAGGAGCCTGGCGGACTGGCAGTCCATGGGGGTCACAAAGAGTCGCACACGACTGAGCGGGTGAGCATGCACACGTTACTTTTGTAATCAGAGAAAACAATGAAGGTAGTTTTTTGTTTTGTGTTGTTTTCATTTTAAAGGGAAGGGATAGCACCCTTATAAGCACCCTTATATCCCTTATAAGCAGGGAGAGCACCCTGCTTATAAGGTTGTTGTGAAGTAAAATGAGCCAAGGCTTATACAGCCCCTGGCACGATGCCCAGCACAGTAAAGCCCCAAAGATGCCAGCCTAGCTGCTGCCTGTCCATTCAGGGCCAAAGGCTGGCCCCACCGTGGTGCAGTAACCACCAGGGGGCACTCACGCTGTTCTTCTCTCTTAGAAGGGCAGGTTTCTAATTCAGTGGCTCCCCACTTTTGAGAGCTCACCAACCAAAACAACTTCAAAATAAATTCTGGAAGTTGCTAACTTACTAAGCTGAATAGCTTATAACTTAATTGTCATCAACTTATAATGACAAATAAGGACATTTAAAACACACCAAATACACAGGACCTGCCCACTATCTATATCACAATCATTCTATAAAACAAAGGTAATTTTAATATCCAAAAGTAGGAAGGGCAAAACCTCAGAACAAAGAAACGTGTTTTAAGTAAATCAAATTTAGAAACATCCTTATTTTCCCCATCTTGTCACAGACCAGTAGCTGGAAGCCCTGACCCTGTTCACTTTCTGAGCAGGGATATGGAGGTCGAGAGAAGGGAGGGATTAGTCGTGGACCCTCAGGGAGCCGGCACCTAGGCTTCTGACTCAGTCCAGGGCTCCTGGCACTGTGTTATTTAGAAGCACCACTTAAGGTCTGATGATGAGATTAATTAGGAAGTAAATTCTTGACCCTTAAACATACCTTTTCTCCCCAGGGGCTGCTCATCTCTGGTGAGCAAGGTAGTAACTGGCCTCTAGGCGCAATGATAGAGAGGCCAGTGACCCCTGGGCAAACCTCTTCCCTTCTCTGGACCTCCTGTCTCCTATTGGTAAAATGATACTTGACTCCCCACCCACCCCATCCTGCTGTTCTCCCAGCCAACACACATGAGTTCGTGGTCAGCTCTCCTAACCAGACATCTTGCGCAGATGGAGTTCTCAGAGAAACTGTGTTTTCCCACCACTGATACAGCTGAGTTGATTCCTTAATTGCTCCTGAAAAGTCACAGACCATCCCAGCGCCTCCGCAACACCCCAGGGACCCAAGCAAAGGCCTCTCCTGGGCCTGGGTGGGGAAGGAGGCATGTGCTGGATGCCTTCTGACCACAGTAACCCTGAGTACAGGCCTGGGCGGGGTGCACAGAAGATGTCGGCAGGAATGGGTTACACATCAGATAATGCTAATAGCCAACAGCTACCATCTACTGAGTG
This sequence comes from Oreotragus oreotragus, assembly GCA_006410675.1. NCBI lineage: Eukaryota > Metazoa > Chordata > Mammalia > Artiodactyla > Bovidae > Oreotragus > Oreotragus oreotragus. The sequence continues at coordinate 589,523 of SJYX01011457.1, forward strand.
CCCACTATGGAGGTCCTAGGTCATACTTTCCATAATTTTATCTGCCCACAAGCCTACAAGGTAGGTACCATTATTATTCCGTCTTAACAGAGGAGGAAACTGAAGCTTGCAAAGATAAAATCACTCTACCAAGATTACACAACCAGCTACCAGCAGAACTAAACCCAGGCCTGCTTGGCTTAATCAGTTGCTAAATGAGACTGCAAGGAGATCCAACCAGCCCATCCCAAAGGAGATTAATCCTGGCTGTTCATTGGAGGGACTGATGTTGAAGCTGAAACTCCAATACTTTGGCCACCTGATGCAGAGAGCTGACTCATTTGAAAAGACCCTGATGCTGGGAAAGATTGAAGGCAGGAGGAGAAGGGGACGACAGAGGATGAGGTGGTTGGATGGCATCACCGTCACAATGGACATGGGTTTGGGTGGACTCCGGGAGTTGGTGATGGACAGGGAGGCCTGGTGTGCTGTGGTTGATGAGGTCGCAAAGAGTCAGACACAACTGAGCGACTGAACTGAACTGAAAGTGACGGAGCCACGATTCTGCCACCCAAAGGCTTGCGGGGCTGGGAGAGCGGGATGGCCCCCCCTGCCAGCTGCCCGTCCCTGAGCCCCGGCCCTCAGGCGCTGACCGGAGTGCTGGCCGCAGGATGCCGTTGCCAATGATGAAGTGCAGCTTCTCCAGGTTGGAGGTGGGCCGGTCCTCCAGCATGCTGTTGCCCTGCACCGTGGACTCCCCGTCGTGCAGCCTCTTGGTCACCTGGGGCACAGCGGTGGGCGGAGGCTCGAGCAGGGCTCTCCCGCCTGCCTGAGTCTGCCCTCTCCCCGGGAAAGCAGAACCCTGGGAGTGGCCAGAGCGCTGGCTCCTCAGTACCGTCATACCGCTGGCCCGTGCAGGACAGACGCTGGGTCGACGCCTGGCCCACACAGCCGGGGCGCGCTGGCCTGGTGCCACCCCCTTCTGAGGACAAGGCTCCTCTGCAGTCTCCCTGACAGCGCTCCCTGCAGGGAGGTCCCTCTGGGGACTGCTCCTCTGACCCCTGATGGGATCCCTAGCTCTCTAAGAAGGGCCGCACACCACTCTGACAGCCCGAGTCTACCCGCCTTCCAAGCACCACCGTCACCCATCATGAGCACCCTGGCCCCATGCGAACAGCCTCAGGCCTGAGTTCTTTCTAATGGACTTCTCTTCTCAGGTTCCACACAGCCCACAACGCCAGCCCCACCCTGTGCCCAGAGACATGGAGCAGGTGAGAGGGTGAGTGGTGGGAGCACGCCCCTGCAGACAGGAAGGGCTCCAGAGGGCCTCGTGTCCGCTGAGCACCCACAGTCAGCATCTCAAGCCATCATCCTAGGAACCCACTAGCAGGCGTTTTTCTTCTCTGGGTGCCTTGGCTATCGAGCAGAGCTGGGATTCAAATCTGGGGCTACGAAGCTATCAGACCGGACCAGAGGGTCTAATGGGGAACAAGGGGAAGACAAAGGCAAGGCAGGCTCAGGAAGTCCCAGAGGAGCAGCCTGAGCCTGTCTTGGGGAAAGCTTCCTGGAGGAGGTGACCCCAAAGCACAGAAGAGGAAGGCAGAATTTTAAGCAGAGGGACCAGTGCGCACAAAAGCAGAGGCTTGGAGGAGCCAGTCCCTCTGTACCATGAAAGCCTTCATGTCTGTCGGCCCTCATGGCCTGGACAGTCCTGGAGCAAGGGGCCAGGACGGTGCTCAGAAAACACAAAACAAAAATGAATGAATTCAAACAAACTAATAGTGTTAATGCCCCAAGGATAGTCTTAACCCACAGAAATGTCTTCATCGGTTAAAAAGTCCCTGGATCAGAGGCAGTGAGTCCATGCCCTGGGAAGAAAGGTCTTCCTTCCCACCATCTGGGGCCTCTCCAGCCCTCCCCATCTCCTATGACCCCTCTTCCAGGAAGCCCCCCGGACCAGCCCAGACTGAACGTAGGGCCCTCTTCCTTGCATCCTGTCTGCCTGATCACACCTAACACTGTCCTGCCAGCCACCCGGGTCCCCTGAGGACAGGCAGGCTCCATTCCTGTCCTTGTGGGTCCCAAGCCCAGTCTAGGCCACCAAGGCTGTGCAGGGTCTGCTCTCACCTCCTCTGTCAGTTTGGACTTCTTTTTCAAGGTCAAGTGCACCAGCTTGTGCCTCACACTGCTCTTCTTTTGCCCATCAGGGAGCTGGGCCTGCAGGACAAACAAGGGTCAAGGTCAAGTGACTGGGCCATCAATAATGACAAGAGCAGTTGACAATGTAGCTAGAATTAGCTCAAGCCCACACTAATGTTTACAACGTATACCTTACCTTGCCCCTCCAACCCACCATCAGTCAAGTGGCAGATGGGAAAACGGACTCTGAGAAGTACAGTAACCCACAAACCACCCCCTAACAAGTCCAGATAGAAGCTGTCTCTGACTGCAAAGCCTATTTCGAGATCTGCCCCTGCATTGTGGCCTCAACAGTGCTCAGCACTCTACAGTCTATACAGCGCTCACACATTCATCCTCAGGAGTAGACAGAGCAGGGCAAGGGTCAGGGTGGGGGGCGGCAGAGGCAAAGTTTTGTATGTCCTGCTGCTGAAGACCTTAAGGCTGGGGATGGCCCGGGTGGGACAGTGGCCACCGGGACTCACCTCACCCTCGCCCTGCAGGGCCTGCAGCTCCCTCTTGTAGGTCTTCTTGCCCAGCGTCTCGTAAATCTTGGTCATCACGGGAATCTTCTCGCTGCCGTCACTCATGGCCGTGTGGTACCTGGGCTCTGGGAGGTCTCCCATGAACCGGAGGATGGTGATCCAGACTGCCAGGGCCGCCTGGGAGGCAGAGCCGTGCCACTCAGAACGCCCGAGCACAGCATGTTACCAAAACCATCAAAACGACCCGGCGAGAGGCTAGAGAACCCCAACCCACCCTCAGCCAGAGGAGGACCTCTGAGCTGAGTGCCTCTTGCTGTTCTCCAGGCCTTGCCCTGTGACCTGCCCCAGGCTGGGCGCCGAGTGAAGTCAGCCCTGGTTCCTGCACACCCTGCCCCTCCACACCCATGCTGCCTGCACAGATGGTCCCAGCCCTTACCAGCTGATCACCCTCGTCGTCGTGGTACAGCAGTGGCTGCTTGAGTGGCCGCCGGGTGTAGGTGTGCGTGGTCGTGCCCTGGAAGTAAGTGGCAGCGAACTTGGCGAATTTATACTCAGAGAGATCTTCCTCGTCCTCGTCGGGCAGGGGCAGCGCTGCGTCCAGGTCCTCTTCCACCATCTCCCTCCGCCCACGCTCCAGGTCCTGAAGAGAGGAGATGGGTTCCCTGCCATGGAGGCAGACCTGGGGCTGAGCTAGGGGCCCCCAGCCAGTCCCTGAGGGGCCAGCTCTTCCTCCAGGAGTGTATGGGTCTGTCCATCCAGTTCACTCCCAAGACAGAGCCCCGCGCACGATAGGTCCTCAACACACAAACAAGTAAAGGTTTGCGAATGGCTTTGGAGGGGGTCAGTGGCTGGCCTAAGGTCACATTGCAGGCTGGTGGCTGGACAGGGCCTGGGACCTGCGGTCCCTGTCCCAGATCATCACTGCTGCTTTCTGCTCAGAGGGGACTAGGTGGACTTTAATGCGAAGTGGCACAAGGGGAGGGAAGGCCACCACACTAGGGCCTGTCCCAGCTCCTCCCCCAGCCTGGTACCTCGAAGCCGCTAGGCGCCTGGCCCTCCTGGCCTGGCAGGCCGCCCGAAGTCCCCAGGAAGCCAAACATCTTGTCCACCATGTCCGAGTGATTGATGGGCTCGTGGCGGGCCCTCTCCATCTGCTCCAGGAGTTCCTTCTTCCTCCGAGCCTCCTCCTTCTCCTTCAGCTCCCGCTCTGCATCCTCGCGGGCCAGCTGGGCCAGGCGCTCCTATGAGGCGGGGGTGATGCAGCGTCAGAGAGCAAGCCCCCTATGGGGAGCCCACGGGAGCCCCTGCAGCAACCAAGCCTCAGTCCCAAACCCACGAGGCCCTCCTGACGGCTGTGAAGGGCTGAGCCTCCGGCCTCGCCACCCAGGGCCACACACACTCAGTTCTCATAGCCCAGTGAAGACAGATGCCACACCAAGTCCAGACAGAAATGCCACCAGCCCTCAGGGCTCAGCTGGGACCACCTCCTCCAGGAAGCCCACTCAGGCTTCCCCAGCCAAAAGGGACCACACCGACCCAGAAATCCCAGAGCCACTGGGCAGAGGCTCCAGACCAGTGCTGTACAATAGAAATATAATGCAGTCCACCCTGGGTCGCAAAGAGTCAGACACAGCTTGGCAACTAAATGACAACATATACAATGGCTACATTTAAAATAGTTCTTTTAAAAAATAGATCAGTTTTAATAATGTACTTCATTTAACCCAATATTTCCAAAGTACTGAAACAGAGCAGGACTCTCTGATCTCTGCCCCACCTCTACCATACCTTTCGCCTATGGAAAACTTCAGTCAAAGAATAAAGTTTAATCAGAGAAGTGAGAAATGCTGAAACAAAAGAAAACAGTCTAAGGAGATTAGTAACACAGTGTCCTCATGAAGCACAGTCAAGGACCTTTAGCTCTTTCTCAAGAGCTATAGATAATATTCTGAGCTGTATCCTGTGAGCTGTCTTATAGATACCAGAACACCAAGTGGAGAAGTTAACTATATAATGACCAGAATGTACCCTAGACATGAGCTGCCACAATTCTGAGACCTGTCCACAAAGAAATGGGAACAAGTGCACCCCAGAACTGAAGATTAACTGTACCTAAAACAACCCAGATGCTGGTCAGACCACTGATGACCAGCTAAAGATGACTGTGCTGTTTCTGCATGTAACCGCCCCCCAACTCTGTCTATGAAAGCTCTCACCCCCTGCTTATTCAGGGAAGGTGGGGTGGGAGCCGGCCTTTGGACAGATGTCTGCCACCCTTCCCTGCAGCTGCCAGCATCTGAAATAAAGCAAACTTTCCTTTCCACTAATCTGGCCTGCTTATTGGCTTTTGAGCAGTGAGCAGCCAGACCCCCCAACACATACCTTTTGGTAACAGTATTATCTCTGCATGTAATTAATATTTAAAATATCTCAGCTATTTTATATTCCCTTTTTTTTTCTCAACCAAGTCTTCAAAATCAAGCTTGTATTTGGGAATTCCCTGGCAGTGCAATGGTTACGACTCAGTGTTTTCACTGCTGAGGGTCCAAGTTCAATCCCTGGTCAGGGATATGACTCTGCAACTTTTTATCCAGGGTTATCTCCCAGCTGAGGGCCTGGACCCACAGCCTTCCGACCCAGCACAGAACAGGCACTTCATAGATCATCGCCTTGTCGTGGCAAAGGGGCTTGTGTAACTCAATGAAGCCCTGAGCCACCCAAGACAGACAGGTCAAAGCAGAGAATTCTGACAAAACATGACGGAGGAGGGAGCGGCAGACCACTCCAGTACACTAGCCGTGAGAACCTCACGAACCGTAGAAAGAAGCAAAAAGATATGACACCGAAAGATGAGCCTCCCAGGTCAGAAGGTCCAATATGCTCCTGGGAGGAACAGAGGACAACTACTGAAAGCTCCAGAAAGAGCGGAGCAGCTGGGCCAGCGCAGAGACGGTGCTCAGCCCTGGGTGTGTCCGGTGATGAAAGTAAAGTCCAGTGCTATGTAAAGAGCGATATTGCACAGGAGCCTGGAATGTCAGGTCCATAAATTCATAAATTGGACATGGTCATGCAAGAGATGGCAAGAGTAAACATCGACATCTTGGGAATCAGTGAACTCAAATGGATGGGAATGGGTGAATTTAATTCAGATAACCATTGTATCTATACTATGGGCAAGAATCCCATAGAAGAAATGGAGTAGCCTTCATAATTAACAAGAGTCCGAAATGCAGTACTTGAGTGCGACCCTAAAAATGACAGAATTATCTCAGTTTGTTTCCAAGGCAAACCATTTGCCATCACAGTAATGCAAGTCTATACTCCAAACACCAATGCCAAAGAAGATGAAGTTGATCAGTTCTGTGAAGATCTAGAAGATCTTCTAGAACTAACACCAAGAAATGATGTTCTATTCATGACAGGCGATTGGAATGCAAAAGTAAAAGTCAAGAGATACTGTGATAATAGGCAGGTTTGGCCTTGGAGTACAAAATGAAGCAGGGCAAAGGCTAACAGAATTCTTCCAGGAGAATGCACTAGTCATAGCAAACACCCTTTTGCAACAATACAGGAGACGACTTTACACATGGATATCACCAAATATCAATGCCGAAATGAGATTGATTATATTCTTTGTAGCTGAAGATGGAGAAACTCTATACAGTCAGCAAAACAATATCTGGACTGACTGTGGCTCAGATCATCAGCTCCTCACAGCAAAATGAGGACCTTAACTTTCTTTCTTAAACTAAAGAAAGTGGGGAATACCACTAGGCCAGTCAGGTATGACTTAAATCAAATCCCCTATGAATATACAGTGGAGGTGATGAATAGATTCAAGGGGTTAGATCTAGTAAATAAAGTGCCTAAAGAACTATGGACAGAGGTCTGTAATACTGTACAGGAGACAATAAACAAAAAGAAATGCAAGAAGGCAAAGTGGCTGTCTAAGGAGGCTTACAAACAGCTGAGGAAAGAAGAGAAACAAAAAGCAAGGGAGAAAGGGAAAGGTACACCCAGCTAAATGCAGAGCTCCAGAGACCAACAAGGAGAGACAAGAAGGCCTTCTGCAACGAACAATGCAAAGAAACACAGGCAACACCAGAAAGGGTAAGACTAAAGATATCTCCAAGAAAACTGGAAATAGCAAAGGAAAATTTCATCCAAGATTGGCACAATAAAGGACAGAAATGGTAGAGACCCAATAGAAACAGAAGATATCAAGAAGAGGTGGAAAGAATACACAGAAGAACTGCACAGAAAAAATCTTAATGACCCAGATAACCACGATGGTATTGTCTCTCACTCAGAGCCAGACATTCTGGAGTGTGAAGTCAGGTGGGCCTTAGGAAGCACTGCTGCCAGTAAAGCTAGTGGAAGTGATGGAATTCCAGCAGAGCTATTTGAAATCCTAAAAGATGATGCTGTTAAAAGTGCTGCACTCAATATGCCAGCAAATTTGGAAAACTCAGCAGAACAGTCAGCCTCCGGTCTTGTTTTTGCTGACTGTATAGAACTTCTCCATCTTTGGTTGCAAAGAATATAATCAATCTGATTTCGGTGTCGACCATCTGGTGATATTAATGTGTATAGTCTTCTCTTGTGTTGTTGGGAGAGGGTGTTTGCTATGACCAGTGTGTTCTCTTGGCAGAAATCTATTAGTCTTGGCCCTGCTTCATTCTGTATTCCAAGGCCAAATTTGCTTGCTACTCCAGGTGTTTCTCGACTTCCTACTTTTGCATTCCAGTCCCCTATAATGAAAAGGACATCTTTTTTGGGTGTTAGTTCTGGAATGTCTTATAGGTCTTCATAAAACTGTTCAACGTCAGCTTCTTCAGTGTTACTGGTTGGGGCATAGACTTGGATTACCATGATATTGAATGGTTTCCCTTGGAAAAGAACAGAGATCTTTCTGTCGTTTATGAGATTGCATCCAAGTACTGCATTTTGGACTCTTTTGTTGATTATGATGGCTATTCCACTTCTTCTAAGGGAATCATAACAAGTATATATGATTAACCTTATTCAAAATTAAAAGAAATACAAATTAAAGTAAGATAGCATATGTTATTTATTATACTATAAGAAATTAAAAGATCAGCATTGAAGAAGTTATTGGGGAAAATCTTTCATTTATTGTTTCTTCAAGCATAAAATCACAAAACTTTTATGAAGGGAAATTTGGCAACAAATGTAAAAATTAGAAATGCACAAATGCTTTCACCTAGCAGTTCTAATTCTAGAAATTTACACAAATGAGCAAAGATGGTTTTAATTGCAGCAATATTTATACTATTGAGAAAATAGGGGGCAACACTAAATAACCACTTGTAGGATACTAGGTAAAAAATGGCTCATTCATATATGGAAATTTATACAATATATTAAAGAAACTGAGCTTTCTGAGTAGCCCAAATGGTAAGAATCCACCTGCAATGCAGGAGGCCTGAGTCTGACCCCTGGGTTGTGAAGATCCCCTGGGGAAGGGAATGGTAACCCACTCCAGTATTTTTGCCCAGAGAATTCCATGCATAGAGCAGCCCGGCAAGTCACAGTCCATGGGGTCACAAAGAGGGTCAGACATGACTGAGCAATTTCACTCACTTTAAAGAAATGAGAGTGATTACATATAAAGGTAGTAAGACGGAAAGATGTTTATGATAAAATGTTAAGTGAAAGATGGAAAACATGTAATATGAGCCCATTTAACATAGAAACTATCTACAAAGTTCTTGAAAAAGTCCTACCTCTAAATAAATGGGAATGGTTAATACTTACTAGCTTCAAGATAGCATACTTCATTAAAATAGTATCAGCCAACTTAAAACTACAAATTTATTTGAAGATAAACATGCAACTTTATATAAAGATAAGCACGAAAGTATGTTTTATATTTGTAATGCAAGACCAAAATCCACCTAAATATTCAAGAATAAGAGACAAAAGGAATGTTTAAATAATGTATGCATGAATGCTTGCTAAGCCTCTTCAGTGGTGTCCGACTCTATGACCCCATGGACTGGAGGCTCCTCTGTCCATGGGATTCTCTGGGTGAAAACACCGGAGTGGGTTGCCATTGTATACAAAATGGAATATTGGAAGGACATTCAAAATTATATTTCTGAAGATATGCTTGAGGTATAATGTTAAGGGAAAAATACAGATAACAAACTCTGATAAACAACTGGATCTCAATTTTATATAAAACTGAAAGAAAACATTTTACCATTGGTCTTTCTGGGTAGTAAATTATGGATGATTTAAGTTTATTCTTTGTACAGTATTTGTGTTTTTCAGGTTTTCTAAAGTGAGTATATACTAATTTCATAATAAAAATGGTTTATTTTAAAAGAAGACATTTATTATAATATAGAAAAACAATCCTGTGTCAGTTGAATGTCAGTAAATCTTTACAGGGATATATATGACAGATACAGAATGAATTATATATATATATATGTTTTTAAATCCAATTTTTAGGCCTTTTTATTTCCCTCAAAATAATGTAAATGACTGAGAAGAATATTCATATTGAGTAGCTTTATGGTATTTGTAAAAGAAATGCAAAGCCAATTTCTTTTTTCCAAGACAATTAATTTTCATTCATTCAATAGATATTTACTATGTTCTTACTGTGTGTCAAGGTCTTGTTCTACAGCAAGTCAGACAAAAGTTTGGTTTCAACAGAGCTCACATTCTAGTAGGACAGATGGTTGATAAAAATGGAATAGATATAAATTATAAAGTTCAGTTCAGTTCAGTTCAGTCACTCAGTCGTGTCTGACTCTTTGTGACCCCATGAATCTGAGCACACCAGGCCTCCCTGTCCATCACCAACTCCCGGAGTTCACCCCAATATGGATGATACCACTCTAATGGCAGAAAGTGAAGAGGAACTAAAGAGCCTCTTGATGAGGGTGAAGGAAGCGAGTTTTAGAAGTCAGCTTAAAACTCAGTATTAAAAAAACTAATTGTACGGCATCCGGTCCGATTACTTCATGGCAAATAGAAGGGGAAAAGGTGGAGACAGTGACAGATTTCCTCTTCTTGGGCTGTAAAATCACTGCAGATGGTTACTGCGGCTATGAAATTAGAAGATGATTGCTTCTTGGCAAGAAAGCTATGACAAACCTAGACAGTGTGTTAAAAAGCAAAGATATCACTTTTCCAACTAAGGTCCATAGAGTCGAGGCTATAGTCTTCTCAGTAGTCATGTACAGATGTGAGAGCTGGAAAATAAAGAAGGCAGAGTGCCAACAAATTGATGTGGTGCTGGAGAAGGCTCTTCCTTGGACTGCAAGTTGATCAAACCAGTTAATCCTAAAGCAAATCAACCCTGAATATTCATAGGAAGGACTGATGCTAAAGCTGAAGTCCCAATACTTTGGCTACCTGATAGGAACAGTTGATTCACTGGAAAAGACCCTGAGGATGGGAAAGACTGAAGGCAGGAGAAGAAGGCAACAGAGGATGAGATGGTTAGATGGCATCATCAATTCAATGGACATGAACTTGGCCAAATTGCGAGAGATGGTGAGGGACAGGGAAGCCTGGCACGCTACAGTCCATGGGATCGTGAAGAATCACACATGACTTGGAGACTGAACAACAAAATCTCCCAGCTGAGGGCCCGGACCCACAACCTTCTAACCTGGCACAGAACAGGCACCCAGCGCACAGATGAAGGAAGGTCACGTGGACAGAGGATGAACAGACGGTTTGGCTGAGAGCCACTGAACCAGCGAAGGGAAGTGCAAGGAGCCGACTCTTCCCCAGCTCACCTGATGTTTGCGTTCGGCCTCCTCTTTTGCCTTCTTGGCACTCATCTCCTTCCGGAGCTTCTCCTCCTCCGCCAGCCGCATTTTCTCAGCCTCCAGGCGCCGCAGGTACTGGGGGAGGCAGGCAGCAGGATGGGCACCGAACCATGTGTGTGGCTGTCACAGTGCTCCCTGCCAGCTTGACCCCACCCCACCCCCTTTGAGTTCCAGGACTGGGGATGACTTTGCCAAATAATTTGGCAGAGGGAAACTGAGGCATGTGAGAAACCCTCCAGGTCCCACAGCGGGTTGAGCACCTTTGAGCCCAAAGCCAAAGCAGGTTCGCCTTGGCCTCCCAAAGAGTCACAAGAGGGACTGGGCCCCTGCCCTACCCTGGGCTGGGAGGAGGGAAATGAGGGTCCAGTCTTGTGCATCCTTTAGAAGGAGAGCCCTTCATCACCCACCCCGTCCGCCATCTCCCCCAACAGGCTCAGGCCACATGCGGGATGATTTGTTTGCCTGAGGTGGAGCAGCACCCCTCAGAGGGCCTAGAGCCAGGGGTTCTTGTGGACTAGGCCCCTCACCTCAGCCCTGAGGCGCCGGTGCAGCCTGCGGGCGATCATGCCCCGGGCGTAGGCCTGCACGGTGATCACGGCCCAGAGGCGGTGGCGGAAGGCCTTGCGTACCAGGTAGGCCCGGCAGCGGGCCTGGAACCCGATGATGCGCCGGCGGGCCAGGCAGTACTGCTGGTGCAGCTTCCGGGAGCGGTGCAGGGCCTGCAGCCGCAGGAAGCCCAGCCGCATCTGCAAGGACAGCCACCAGCTCAGAACCACAGCCCTGACGCCAGACCAGCCCTGCCCATGGAGGTCACTGCCCTGGCTCCACTCACCAACCCACGAGCCCTGAAGGCACAGCTGGTTCCTCTCAGACCAAAGTTCCCCAGAGAGTGGGCTTGGCTTCCCCCGAGGCGGGTCTCCCCACCAGGGACACCATCCTCAGACCAGGAGCCGGCCTCCTTCCTGTCTGCCTCTCCTGCCCCAAGTCCAGGCTGCAGCCCAGTTCCTTCTCGACACACCCATTCCTGGCCCCTGTAAGGTGTTCAGTAACCTGAGCCTCACAACAGAAGAAGAGAAACATTGCTGACCAGCAGGGGAGAACTACAAGAAGCAGATTTGGACTTTGGGCTGGAGGAATGGTAGTGGCTGGTGGGGGCAGGGGCGGGAGGCCAGCCAGGCCCCGCAAACAGGTAAGTCCTGTTGCTATGACAACGGAACCAGGTTCAAAGCCCTCGCAGGTCACCAAGCAGCTCCCTCAGGAGGCTCACCAGCTCATAGTTCCTCCTGCAGTTGTGGCCCCGCCAGTGTCTCTGGATCAGTGTGGCGGCATTCTTCAGCTTCAGGAAGTTGGACCTGAAACAGCAGCGTGATGCAGGAGGATGTCTATAGGGGTCTGGGTGGGGTTTGGAATCAGGAAAGCAGGGCTGAGTCCCAGCTCTGTGTCTCCTTGGCTCCACGACCTTAGGCAAAGGCATATACCCTCTTTGTGCCTCAGTTTCCTCATCTGTAAAATGGACAGAATACTACCTGTCCTGCCTGCCTCAGACTTGTCACATAAACTCAATAAGGCAGGCATTCAGAAGGTTATTCATGAATAAATGTAGGACTTCCCTGGTGGCTCAGATGGTCAAGAATCTGCCTGCCATGTAGGAGACCAGGGTTCAATCCTTGGATCAGGAAGACTCCCTGGAAAAGGAAATGGCAACCCACTCCAGCATTCGTGCCTAGAAAATCCCAAGGACAGAGGCGTCTGGTAGGCTACAGTCCATGGGGTTGCAAAGAGCTGGACAGGACTTAGTGACTAAACAACAAATAGTAAATAAGATAAGGATTAAACACTTGGAACACTGTGAAAGTGAAAGTGAAGTTGCTCAGTCGTAGCCGACTCTTTGTGACCCCCTGGACTGCAGCCTAAGGCTCCTCCATCCATGGGATTTTCCAGGCACGAATACTGGAGTGGGTTGCCATTTCCTTCTCCAGGAGATCTTCCCGACCCAGGGATTGAACTCAGATCTCCCTCATTGTAGGCAGACGCTTTACCATCTGAGCCACCAGGGAAGTCCTGGAACACTGTAAGCATCANCCATCCATGGGATTTTCCAGGCACGAATACTGGAGTGGGTTGCCATTTCCTTCTCCAGGAGATCTTCCCGACCCAGGGATTGAACTCAGATCTCCCTCATTGTAGGCAGACGCTTTACCATCTGAGCCACCAGGGAAGTCCTGGAACACTGTAAGCATCATTTATTACTGATTGTCTAACTCTCTCATTTTACATGTGAGGAAACTGCGACTCATTGTGGTTGGGGCTAGAGCCCTGGTCTTCTGACTGAGCACCATGCTGTTCCCCTGCACACACTAGGCCACTGCTACAGGCTGACAGTCATCTTTGACCTCATGGATGACAAGAGGTCACATATCAAACAGCAGGTGTCTCCTGAACATAGAAATAAGAGGAGTGAAGGATGGCTACCTCAGTGTGGGTGAGTCCATGAGCCAATGCCTGGATGCTCAAACAAATGAGGGCACAGCCATGGGAAAGGACGGACAAACAGGTGAATGGGTGGACCAAGGATGGCTGGACAGGTGGGTGGATGGGAAGAGAAGGGGAGTGGCCAGATGAACTAAACAAGGGACAGGAAGTGTGGTTTTTGTGGAACCTGAATCACACTCCGGAGCCAGCCCCGCCCAGCTGGGAGGTGACACAACTGTACACATGCCCCTCACATAGAATACAGGACATACTTTGTAATTTACAAACCTCATAGCATCCACGTGTGTGTCTCACAAGCCCATGTGCGCAGGCATGTATTACTGGGCATGTGGAATATAGATGGGTCCATGTGTCTTAGTGTTCATCCACTTCACGTGATCCTGTGTGTATGCCTTGCACGTGTGTGCATATTTCTGTGTATGCACGTGCGTGTTTATTCCCAGTGTCCACACGGGAGGAACCGCAGTGCACATGCACACACGTGCATGCATGCACACATACACACATCGGCAGAGGCAGGGAAGAGCCCATCCAGACACAAACCTGTCTTTGAAGCCCCGGATGACTTTCTGGAGGAGGATGACTCTGTCGGTGATGGCCTTGTCGCGCTCCACCTCCAGCAGCATGTCATGGTGGTCCTGGAGGGCAGAGCCTCCTGAGAAGAGCCCCCACCAACCCTTCCAGTCCCAGAGCAGAGGCTGCCCCAGCTGGGCCCCTCCTCCTTCACTTAGGGCTCTGGCCTAGGGCTCAGCTGGGCCCTAAAGGCTTCCAGCTCTGCTCTGGCACCATGGAGCAGCCTCCCTCAACCCCCAGTGCAGACAGGTACTGTCACGGCTGGCTCCCAGAGGCCTGGGTGGGACGCATGGAGCAGGAGGGGCCCAACACGCACACACACTGCCTCCATCCCAGTGGCCATCTCTACCCTGAGCCCTGGCTATTCTAGGTGTTTCTGTCATATCAGCCACTGACCTGGGCCAGGCCACCATCACATCTCTCCTGGATCTTAGAAACAGTCTCCTGTCCTCTATCACACCCTCTCTGATGCCCCCTCAAGAAGCGATCTTACAGTAATACCCCATGCTTCCCAGTCAACTCAGGTCTTCTTCCTTGAAACCTGGGCTCTCCACCATCAGGCCCTGCCCTCTTCTCCAACCCTCTCCTTCTCATCCCCAAGCCCCCAACCCTCACTCCGGTTGGACAAAACATCATGGTTCACGCAATACATGAATCAAATATCTCCAGCTGCCCACCCTGTGCTCAGTGCTGGGTGGGGCTGCAGTGAACTAGGCAAACCTGGGCCCTGCCCCAGGGAGGCTGAGTCTGGAAGGGGATTCACTCAGATAATCAGATAATCCATCAGATAATCACACCTATCAAGATCCAGGTCACATCACTTGGGGACAGGGCCTGGCACGGATGGGGGCTCAGCCAAGGCTTTCTGAATGAGTGAGTGAATGAATGAGAAGTAGATTTGGGGTCTGGAAACCACTGCCTACTTCTGAAGAGCCCAGAGAGGTAAGGATGTGGAGGACGGGGACGATGACAGTCTTCAGACATCTCTGGCACTAGATGTCATCATGCTATAAGCTTTTCCTCCCTTAATCACGTGAGCTGAGCATCAGGACTACAGGCTGGAAGCCCTGATCTCTGCTCCAGGGCAGTGCCTGACCTGGGGCACCTTGCTTCTACATGCTGCACCTCTGCAACGGGCATAATAATTCTACCTCATGGGCTGCTATGATGACTAATTGAGATGATGGACAAGAAGCACCCACTTCCACTGGGGCCTGGCACACAGAACAGTGCTTTCCAGACAGCACTTGTGAGATGCAGAGACAGGAAATGAGGGTTCAGGGAGATGAAGACGCTGGCCCAGGCCCCTCAGCCAGAGAGGCATCAGACTAGACCCCAGGACTCTCTCCAGCTGAGGGCTGGCTCCCCCTTCCCTCTGCCCGGCTGTCCTGGGCTGCCTGGGCCCCACCCTGTGCCAGAGGAAGGAGCTCTGACCCATCACCCGGGACAGCCGGAAATCTAGAACAGCAGAAATGGAAATGGGGAAGCCAGGGTTCACCCTGTCCCTGCTGTAGCTGTCCCACCTCCGCCATCTCCAGCAAGCTCTCCCGGCCCAGCTTCCTGCTCCCAGCCCTGCCTCCTCCCAGCTGCCAGCCCCCAGAGTCCTGCCCAGGCTGTGATGGTAGCCAGAGAGCCCCAGATGCCAGTCCAGGGGGCACGGGGACAGGTCCAGGGACACTAGAGAGCAAGGGGGGTGGCACACAGCCAACCGCAGCCCAGCATGAACCATCCTGGCAGGAAACCACAGGAAAGGACCAAAGACACACTCAAGAGTACCCCACCACAAGCACATCCCACTGTACAGATGGGAAAATGAGACCCAAGAAAAGGCCAGTGAACTGCCCAAATTCCCAGGGCAGACCACCACAGGGTCCAGAGTAAATCCAGGCCTCCCGGTGAGGCCACCCCTGGCCTTTGGTTCCTCATGACCCCAACCCCAGGCTAGGGGTCAGAGAGGCCCTCAAATACCAACTGCCCCTCCACCACCCAGGAGGCCAGACCCCACACCTGCTCAGGGCTAGAGGAGCACAGAGGCCCAGCACTGACCCCATTCTGTGTTGCAACTCCTCTATAGGGACCCCAAGACCTGTTCACGCCCCCCCCGCAGGGAGTTCACAGCTCCCCCAAGGCAGACAGTCCGAGGCCATGCTCACCTTCAGAAAAATCTTGGTTTTGCCAATCTGCCAGTCATCATGGGTGCCCAGCACAGCTTCAGCCATGCGCTGACATGTCCCCCGAAGGTCACCCTGGGCGGGGGGCGGGCAGGAGGGAGGGGTGCACAAGAGCTTGGGTGGTCCCACCAGTGGGACAGGCCACCTGGTATCCCTCCAAAGGCTGGGGGACAGAGATCTTGCTCCAGCTCTGCCCCTGACTCTGTGTGGCTCCAGCCAGGCCCCGCCTTCTCTGACCCTCACTCTTCTCCTTAGCTCCATCTGATGACTGTAAAACCTCGGCCGACAGCCAGGGCCCACTCAGCACATGCGTGAAGTCCACACCAGGTGAGCATGGCAATGGAAGCTCTCAGATGCACTCCACTGCCTGACCCCAGTTTTCTCAGGCACACCTGAGGTGGCCAAGCTGATGTTGTGCCCAGCACAGTGTTCCAGTAAGAAAACTGGGACTTTTGCCCAGCCCAGGGCTGGTACCCTCCCTATCACCGCCTCTGCCCTCAGCCTGCGTACCTGCTTGTAGGCCGGCTTCACGCCAGGCAGCAGCACTCGGTACCGCTCCACAAACTCCACGAAGCTGTAGCGGATGGGGTAGCCGGCTCGGCGGATGCGGATGGTCTCCATCATGCCTGAGTACCGCAGCTGGCGCACACACAGGTGCCGGTCGAACAGCTGTCGGGCAAGGAGCCAAGGGCGTCAGCGCTGAAGGCTCCCGCTGGGAGACCAGCCCTGCTCTGTGTTTTCCCGGCCCCAGACAGAGGCCCGAGAGGCCAAGGTCACACAGCACATGAGGAGCAAAGGCGGAACCAGACCCAGATCTGCAGTCCAAACCCACCGAGCAGCACAGAGTGAGACCCTCACTCGGGATGAGCTGAGTGTATTGAAAGCACAGAGGAGAGACAGCTTAACTGGGACATCTTGAGGGGCTTCATGGAAGAGATTAGCTTTGTTCTAACTGCTGACAAAGGTCCACGTAGTTGAAGTTATGGTTTTTGCAATAGTCACGTACAGGTGTGAGAGTTGAACCATAAAGAAGGTTTAGCACCAAAGAATTGATGCTTTTGAACTGTGGTGCTGGATAAAACTCTTGAGAGTCCCTTGGACAGCAAGGAGATCAAACCAGTCAGTCCTAAAGGAAATCAATGCCAAATATTCACTGGAAGGACTGGTGCTGAAGCTGAAGCTCCAATACTTTGGCCACCTGATGCAAAGAGCCAACTCATTGGAAAAGACCCTGATGTTGGGAAAGACTGAAGGCAGGAGAAGGGGACAACAGAGGACAAGATGGTTGGATGACATCACTGACCCAATGGACATGAATTTGAGCAATCTCCAGGAGATGGTGAAAGACAGGGGAGCCTGGTGTGCTGCAGTCCAGGGTCACAAAGAGTCAGACACAGCTGAGCACCTGAACAACAAGCATGACAGGAGAGAGTGCTGGAGCAGCAAGCACGTGCAAAGGCACAAAGTCATTTTTGTGATGGCCGCTGGGTTGGTGGAGAGGCTGGGAAAGGCCTCTCCGGTCACATGGGGGGGATGTGACTGGGTAGATTTGTGTTTGAGACCCACGTCTCTCCCTGCAGTGGGGAGGGGAATGGGAGTGAGGGGTTGGGAGGCAGGAGACTCAGGGAGGAGGTCTTATAGCCAGGTCCAGGACAAAGATGCTGAGGTCTGGGCCCAAAGAAGTTTCGAGAGGAATCTGAGAGCAGGAGAGATGGTGCCCAACTGTAGGGCCCTGGCCTCAATCCCCTGGACCTCCTACCTTAGAGGGCAGCTCATTGGAGCCTCCTGATTCTCACACCCCTGAAGACCGGATCCTGAGCCCTAAAGGGACTGGCCAGCCCACTCTGGGGAATGTTTCCAGGCAGGGGACAGGGGACAGGGCCAGTAGGAGGAAGGCTGACTTCCGCCACCTGTTTCCTCTCTGTACAGGCACTTTCCCTGGCCCAGCGCTGGCCTCCCGTCTTCCGTCCCTCCGCAGACCCCAGCTTCCCCTGGGCCTCCCCTCCTATCTCTGGGAAGTGTCTAGTGGTAAACAGCACCTCCCAGAGCTGTGGAAGGAGAGCGCTCCTAGTAAGGGACAGTCCAGGCTCCTGGCTCTGAACCTGTAGTCCCCAACCTCCTCGAGCTTCCAATGCATGCTTAGTCACTCAGTTGTGTCCGACTCTGCAACCCCATGGACTGTAGCCCACCAGGCTCCTCGGTCCATGGGGATTCTCCAGGCAAGCATACTGGAGTGGGTTGCTATGCCCTCCTTTAGGGGATCTTCCCAACCCAGATCAAACCCAGGTCTCCCACACTGCAGGTGGATTCTTTACTGTCTGAGCCACCAGGGAAGCCCACCAAATCTCAAATACAGGGCCATAAAGGTCCCTCCCTCACTGGCTGTTGAGAAAGTTGAATGACACTGTGGAGAGACAATCTAATTGGTTCTGTTCTGGGCACACAGAAAGGGCTCAACAGATGTTACTCAGAAAAGTCAGAAATGAAAATATTCCCAACTAGTCAGAGGAATTCAGGAAGGCTTCCAGGAGGAGGTAATCATTGGCAGAAGCAAAGGAGAGGGGACTTTCAAAGTTGGGACCACAGCAAGAACCATTTACTGAGTTCCTTCCTAGGTGCCAGGCAGTTTGCATGCATCATTGAACAGAATACTCCCAGGAGGTGGGTACAAGCAGTCCTGTTTCCATCTGAGAGGTATCTGAGGTATGAGAGGAAGAAGTGACTCCTCTACAGTCACCCTGGGGGAAGGTGGTGGAGTCAGGATTTGAATCTATGTTTCACCTCATGCGAAGAGTTGACTCATTGGAAAAGACTCTGATGCTGGAAGGGACTGGGGGCAGGAGGAGAAGGGGACAACAGAGGATGAGATGGCTGGATGGCATCACTGACTCGATGGACGTGAGTCTGAGTGAACTCCGGGAGTTGGTGATGGACAGGGAGGCCTGGTGTGCTGCGATTCATGGGGTCGCAAAGAGTCGGACACGACTGAGCGACTGAACTGAACTGAACAGAGTCCAGGCTCTTTTCAGGGAACTGGGCTGTCTCCGGTAAAGAGGAACTTTGTTCTGTAAGCCCCTCAGGGGCCCTGCCATTCCCATCAGGGGACAAAGTCTCCCAGGGCCCAGTCCACCCTGCTCCCTTGGCCTGGCCCCTCCCATCCCTCAGGCTGTTCCCAGCTGTCTACCCCCACCCCCATCCCTGCCAGGGCTGCTCACCATGGGCTTCTTGAACTCATTGGGCTTGATGCAGCGCACGAAGAAGGGCTGGCAGGCACCCAGTGTCCGCATCAGCAGCTCCAGCGACCGCTTAAACTGGCTGCTGAGTGTGGGCGAGCGCTTCCTGGTCTCGGCGCCCTGGGGGACGGACCACAGCGATGGGAGGGGCTGACCCTCGCCCCTCCAGCCCTCCAGAAGGGAAGCAGGAGAGGAGGTCAGCAGTCAGGGCCTCAGAGAAAGCCTCCCAGGGAAGCAGGCTGGCTGGACATGTAGATTTTCCTATGACCACCTGGTCTGGGCTGGAACTTAGACTCCCCCCCCAAATACACCCCCATCTGGGAAGCCTCCCTGATTCTGGGTCCAGGAGCACTGAACAGAGAGTGAGGAGCCCAGGGGTCCCACCCTGGGTGCTGAATGACTCCGGGCAAGACACACGCAGCCCCTCTCTAGTCTCTGTCCTCCCTTTGCCGTATAAATGAGTGGCCAGATCGCTGGACAATGGGGTCACCTCTAGAGGCAGGTTAGACAGACCTAAATTCAAACCCTAGCTCACCACCTCTGAGCCCTGAGACTCTAGGCAGGTCACTAAGCGGCACAGGGCCTGTTTCCGAGATGGGATAGTGCCATGTAACGAGCTGGGCGGGCTGTGAGTCTGTCTCAGTCAACAGCCACCCAGCAAGGCGGGGGTGCTACCCGCACCCTCTGCCCTGCCTGTTGGATTAACAGGTCAGCAGCAGGCAGGTGGGGCAGACACACATAAGCCTCCTAAGAAGGCGCACAGTGGGCCTTTGGCCACCATCCAGCACCAAGGCCAAAGGGCCCCGTGCTCCACCAGCCACTATCTGCAGGAACTGGCCCGCGACCCCCTGCACCTCCTGCCCTGTAGGGGTCCCCCTCTCAGAACACTGTGAGATGAGGTGGGGTCCTAGGGGGGAACCTGAGCAACAAGCAGGCAGCAGACAAACAGCAGAACATCTCAGACCCAGAAACTGGACATAGAGACCAGATTCGATTCCAAAGCATCTTGACGCTACTGTTTTCCTGGCAATTTCTTTTGGATGAGAATTTTTTAATAAGTGAATTTGATTGTGATTTTAAGGTTTTCTCCTTAAAATGAGTTATTGTAGCTGACATCCTGCAGCACCAAACACTGGGGATGCAGATATCAACGTGTGAGGTGTGTTGGGTGAGGGAGAGGAACTTAACCCATGCTAGAGTGAGACCAGAGGCCCTGGGACTGAAATGAAACTTGTCAAGAAGTAGCAGATCCTTGTTATTCTGAAATTTNGGTCTTATAGCCAGGTCCAGGACAAAGATGCTGAGGTCTGGGCCCAAAGAAGTTTCGAGAGGAATCTGAGAGCAGGAGAGATGGTGCCCAACTGTAGGGCCCTGGCCTCAATCCCCTGGACCTCCTACCTTAGAGGGCAGCTCATTGGAGCCTCCTGATTCTCACACCCCTGAAGACCGGATCCTGAGCCCTAAAGGGACTGGCCAGCCCACTCTGGGGAATGTTTCCAGGCAGGGGACAGGGGACAGGGCCAGTAGGAGGAAGGCTGACTTCCGCCACCTGTTTCCTCTCTGTACAGGCACTTTCCCTGGCCCAGCGCTGGCCTCCCGTCTTCCGTCCCTCCGCAGACCCCAGCTTCCCCTGGGCCTCCCCTCCTATCTCTGGGAAGTGTCTAGTGGTAAACAGCACCTCCCAGAGCTGTGGAAGGAGAGCGCTCCTAGTAAGGGGCAGTCCAGGCTCCTGGCTCTGAACCTGTAGTCCCCAACCTCCTCGAGCTTCCAATGCATGCTTAGTCACTCAGTTGTGTCCGACTCTGCAACCCCATGGACTGTAGCCCACCAGGCTCCTCGGTCCATGGGGATTCTCCAGGCAAGCATACTGGAGTGGGTTGCTATGCCCTCCTTTAGGGGATCTTCCCAACCCAGATCAAACCCAGGTCTCCCACACTGCAGGTGGATTCTTTACTGTCTGAGCCACCAGGGAAGCCCACCAAATCTCAAATACAGGGCCATAAAGGTCCCTCCCTCACTGGCTGTTGAGAAAGTTGAATGACACTGTGGAGAGACAATCTAATTGGTTCTGTTCTGGGCACACAGAAAGGGCTCAACAGATGTTACTCAGAAAAGTCAGAAATGAAAATATTCCCAACTAGTCAGAGGAATTCAGGAAGGCTTCCAGGAGGAGGTAATCATTGGCAGAAGCAAAGGAGAGGGGACTTTCAAAGTTGGGACCACAGCAAGAACCATTTACTGAGTTCCTTCCTAGGCGCCAGGCAGTTTGCATGCATCATTGAACAGAATACTCCCAGGAGGTGGGTACAAGCAGTCCTGTTTCCATCTGAGAGGTATCTGAGGTATGAGAGGAAGAAGTGACTCCTCTACAGTCACCCTGGGGGAAGGTGGTGGAGTCAGGATTTGAATCTATGTTTCACCTCATGCGAAGAGTTGACTCATTGGAAAAGACTCTGATGCTGGAAGGGACTGGGGGCAGGAGGAGAAGGGGACAACAGAGGATGAGATGGCTGGATGGCATCACTGACTCGATGGACGTGAGTCTGAGTGAACTCCGGGAGTTGGTGATGGACAGGGAGGCTTGGTGTGCTGCGATTCATGGGGTCGCAAAGAGTCGGACACGACTGAGCGACTGAACTGAACTGAACAGAGTCCAGGCTCTTTTCAGGGAACTGGGCTGTCTCCAGTAAAGAGGAACTTTGTTCTGTAAGCCCCTCAGGGGCCCTGCCATTCCCATCAGGGGACAAAGTCTCCCACGGCCCAGTCCACCCTGCTCCCTTGGCCTGGCCCCTCCCATCCCTCAGGCTGTTCCCAGCTGTCTACCCCCACCCCCATCCCTGCCAGGGCTGCTCACCATGGGCTTCTTGAACTCATTGGGCTTGATGCAGCGCACGAAGAAGGGCTGGCAGGCACCCAGTGTCCGCATCAGCAGCTCCAGCGACCGCTTAAACTGGCTGCTGAGTGTGGGCGAGCGCTTCCTGGTCTCGGCGCCCTGGGGGACGGACCACAGCGATGGGAGGGGCTGACCCTCGCCCCTCCAGCCCTCCAGAAGGGAAGCAGGAGAGGAGGTCAGCAGTCAGGGCCTCAGAGAAAGCCTCCCAGGGAAGCAGGCTGGCTGGACATGTAGATTTTCCTATGACCACCTGGTCTGGGCTGGAACTTAGACCCCCCCAAATACACCCCCATCTGGGAAGCCTCCCTGATTCTGGGTCCAGGAGCACTGAGCAGAGAGTGAGGAGCCCAGGGGTCCCACCCTGGGTGCTGAATGACTCCGGGCAAGACACACGCAGCCCCTCTCTAGTCTCTGTCCTCCCTTTGCCGTATAAATGAGTGGCCAGATCGCTGGACAATGGGGTCACCTCTAGAGGCAGGTTAGACAGACCTAAATTCAAACCCTAGCTCACCACCTCTGAGCCCTGAGACTCTAGGCAGGTCACTAAGCGGCACTGGGCCTGTTTCCGAGATGGGATAGTGCCATGTAACGAGCTGGGCGGGCTGTGAGTCTGTCTCAGTCAACAGCCACCCAGCAAGGCGGGGGTGCTACCCGCACCCTCTGCCCTGCCTGTTGGATTAACAGGTCAGCAGCAGGCAGGTGGGGCAGACACACATAAGCCTCCTAAGAAGGCGCACAGTGGGCCTTTGGCCACCATCCAGCACCAAGGCCAAAGGGCCCCGTGCTCCACCAGCCACTATCTGCAGGAACTGGCCCGCGACCCCCTGCACCTCCTGCCCTGTAGGGGTCCCCCTCTCAGAACACTGTGAGATGAGGTGGGGTCCTAGGGGGGAACCTGAGCAACAAGCAGGCAGCAGACAAACAGCAGAACATCTCAGACCCAGAAACTGGACATAGAGACCAGATTCGATTCCAAAGCATCTTGACGCTACTGTTTTCCTGGCAATTTCTTTTGGATGAGAATTTTTTAATAAGTGAATTTGATTGTGATTTTAAGGTTTTCTCCTTAAAATGAGTTATTGTAGCTGACATCCTGCAGCACCAAACACTGGGGATGCAGATATCAACGTGTGAGGTGTGTTGGGTGAGGGAGAGGAACTTAACCCATGCTAGAGTGAGACCAGAGGCCCTGGGACTGAAATGAAACTTGTCAAGAAGTAGCAGATCCTTGTTATTCTGAAATTTGCTGTGTTTTCACTATAGTGTTATCTAGTATTAGGATTCTCCCAACAGAAGCTGGAGACTATTTTGCACGGGGGTTGGGTGAATGTCAAGTCTGTGACCCCACATCTGCCCTAGCACCTAACCCAGCAGCAGCACCAGGTGACCCCCACAATTCGAGGAGAAGCTGTCCAAGTGGGGCTGTACCCAGCCTACATTAGAGGCCTTGCCACAAGCACATGTGTGTGCACACGGAGCGCAGACACAACAGACACATAGCACACACAGTGCATGTACATAGACACATAACACACAAATGTACACACATATACGCATGCATCACACACATATACACACAGAGACAGTACACACAGACACGCACATACACACCACAGATAAACACCACACACAGCACACACACCACAGCTACACAGCACAGACACATACACACACATACACAGCACACAAAGCGTGAGCACATGTACAACACGCACAAACAACACACACACACAGGGCGCATCCTTCTCTGGTTGTGATCAGCACACTGGAACCACTCTTCCCTGTCTTTCCCGTTGAGCTATGAGCTCCCGAGAGGACAGGCGGGTTTGCCTTGCTTACCACCGTGCCCCAGGGCCTGACACAGCAACAGTCAGCAACAATTTGCTGAACTGAAGTGGTGCTGAACTGGTTGCTCCCATTCAAGGGCTCCTAGAATGTCCAGCTGCTCAGGCCACAGGCCTAGGGGCCATCCCCAACCCCTCCTTCCTCACACCCAACATGCAGCAAACCTTACTGACATTACCTCCAACACGGGCCCAGAATCTGACGCTCTCAACCACTTCCTGCACCGTCAGCCTGATCCAGGCTGCCTGCGTGACTCTCCTGCTGTTGCGATAACCTCCAGACTGGTCTCCCTGTTTCTGCCCCCAACACTGACTTCTACCCCGCTATCAACACAGCAGCCTGCATGAGGCTGTTCAATCCCATCTCATATATCACCATCTGACTTATGATAATTCACTTATTTGCTTATTAACTACATCCCCCTTCTGCTAGAGGGTAAGTCCCATGATGACAGAGGATTTCAGTTTTGTTCACTACTGTGTCCCGAGGACACAGGACAATATCTGGCATATGATGGGCACTCAATAGGTATTTCTGATGGAAGGAAGGAAGGAGTAGGTGGGGGATATGAACCCAGGCTCTGCTCTCACTTTCGTGGCCACCTGGTTTCTGATTTGGTTTTATTTCATTGAAGGGAAAGGTCATCTTTTCCAACATTTGTTGTTTTCTGGGATAATGTGCAGATATTTAGGGATGGGGTAAAGGCAGAAGTGAGAAATCCAAAGGTCTGTGTTAAATGATTCCATGGAGGGGATGTAAGGGACAGGTACCTGAATGTAATGCGATTGGAGCTGGGAGGTCAGTGGCAGGAGATGCCTCCTGCATGAAGAGTGAACAAGCCTCCTGTGGACTCAGCTTCGCGGGGACATGTGCCTTGATTGGGGGTTAGGGGCTCCATGCCCTGGAAGAAACACCATGCTTTTGGCTTACTGCTCCCCTCCACCAGTAATGACTAGGATGACAGAAGCAAGAGTCAAAAGGCAGAATTCAGGCACTGGGGACCTGCACAGGACATAGGTTTTATCACTGAAAGGATGTGGACCTCCACCCTAAGGAGAACACGGCAACCAGTATACTGTCATCCAATAAAATCTGACTCAGCATCCACGCTTCACCAAGCCAGTCTCCTTGTGCTTTTAACAGAGCTATCATTTTTCCAACAGAAACAAAGCATTTTCTTAAGACAACACTCTCACAGACAGCACGGTACAGTGAAAAGGAGCAGAACTCGAAAGCCTCACTTTAGCCTTCACTTGTCCATGACCTTGGCCAAGTCCTGACCCCTCCCCAAGATAGAAAAGTGAAAGTGTCCGTCGCTCAGGTGTGTCTGACTCTTTGCGATCCCATAGACAGTAGCCTGCCAGGATCCTCTGTCCATGGGGTTTCCCAGGCAAGAATACTAGAGTGGGTTACCATTTCCTCTTCCAGGGGATCTTCCTGACCCAGGGACCAAACCCACAGCTCCCATGTTGGCAGATGGATTCTTTACCATCTGAGCCACCAAACCTGGATCAAATCCCTGTGTGTCACCAGCTGTGTGACCTCAGATGAGTACCTTGGCCTCTCTGTGAAGCAGGGACAATAGTAATCACTCATGAGGAGTTACAGGGAATGAATGAGATGAGAAATATGTGTGTGTAGCTCACAGGCTGGCCCAGAAGAGCAAAAGTGACTGTTATCAAATTGATCCCTGCCATGTTCTAATCCTGTGCTCCAAAAACTCCCTTGGGGGTGGGCATTTCTGGATGCTGCCCACCCCCACCCCCCCCCCCCC
>SJYX01011457.1:615156-717919 GCA_006410675.1 Oreotragus oreotragus
TGAAGCTCAGGGAGAGGACAGTCTAAGTGGGGCACGGTGGCCAGATGTGTATAAGAGACAGCCCCCGTCTCATGCCGGAACCTCTCCATGGTTCCTCTGCAAGTAGGTTCCCAGAGTCCAGAGGAAGGAGACTCAGAACAGGAAACGTCACAGGGAGGTCCCCACAGCCTCCAGGGGCTTGGAAAGAGAGGTAGGAGGACAAGTGGGTTCAATGGCCTTTGAAGACTGCCCAGGAATGCATGGGCTTGGCAGGGCAGCTGGGTCTACAAGAGGAAAGACTGAGGAGAGAACCCAGAGTCATTCCTATCTCACTAACTCTGCGACGTGCAGGGTGTAGGCTTTGGGGTGGGGACTACTGGTGCTGGAGCTACAGGCACCTGCACCCCCAGGTGCAGTGGCCCTATGCTCCTCCCATCAGCCAGCTGGGCACAGTGTTGGCCTGGAGCCAACCCATGGCAGAGAACTTCTGCCCAGACATGATGTGCCACGGGCCCTGCTCTGCAGCTGTGGCTTTATGAAATGTGCCAGGACTCTGCCAGGCACAAGACAGGAGGGGGATGCCAGACACGCAGGAAGGAAGAGGGATTCAGCATTAAGACTGAAAGTGAGAGAATGTCAGAGCTAAGCAGAGAGGAAATCAAAGATAGAGAAGAGGTCAGAGCTATGCTGCTGCTAAGGTCACCCCGAATCTCTGGAGCCCAAAGCACCTTGGGAGTTACACACACCCTGGAGCTGGTTGTCAGGACACACCGAGAATGCTGTCCAGGACCTACGGAGGACCACGGTAGGGGGTGGCGTCCAGTCCCAGCTCCTTCAGATGCTGTGACTTGGAGTGAACCACACACCACCTCTGAGCTTCAGTCCCCGTCTGCAAAATGCAGAAACCACCACCTGCCCCTCCTGCTTCACAAGGTTAAGCAGAGGCTCTGACTGAGTCTCGGACATAGAAACCCTTCGCAGGGCCTGATGGGAAGAGCAGGCCTTGATACCTCCAGAGACTCAAGGGAGCAGAGAAATTGGTAGACAAGGTTTTGGGTCCCAGCCTGGGCCCCGGTTCACTGGGCAAGTCTCGTCTCTTTCTCTAGGACTCAGTTTCCTCCTTTAAGAAACTGAGATGCCTGCATTCCACACAACTCAATAAACAAAGATCAAACCACTCCACAAACCACTCCACAAGAACACACACTCCACAAAAATAAATGAAAGCAAACAACAACAACAACAACGGCCCTTTCCCCAAGCCTCAGTGCCGCGGGGGCCAAGGACACAGCCCAGTCCCAAGGGCCGCTGAGGCCTCTCAGGCCATCCTCTGTCCCCGACTGGGGTCTTTTACCTTCACAGAAGCTGCTGAGTGGCGGAGAGTGCCCGATGAATAACCACAGAGAAACTACAACAGGAACCGGAGCGCACGGTGGCGGCGAGAGGAGGCGGGGGGCATGGAGAACGTGGTGGGTCAGAAAACAAGAGGGCGAAACCCACCAGGGAGAGGGGACGAACCTTGGGGCAGCGGGGCTTCTGGGGGGGCGGCAACACAGGCAGCTGGACAGGCATGGAGGAGGCCACGGCTCTGCCCTCCGGGGAGTCCCTCCTGCGCTCTCCAGGAGGCCATGGGACAGGAGGAAATTACAAAACAAAAGGGCATACAATCCAGCAGGTAGTCCACCAGACTACCACACCAGGGACAAAGAAAACACCAAGGGTGGGAAATTCTCCATACCCCGTGTGGGGTCCAGGGCTGGTGAAAATAGGCTTTTGTGCCCGTTTCTCTCAACACCCCACACCCATCCACAGCCTCAAGGCTGGATGTTCCCCCTTCACCCACACTCTGTTAGTGGATAGAGAGTCAGGGAGGGGACCCCAAAACTGAGTCCTGATCAGGCTCTGCTCTGCAACATCTCATGTGATCCTTCTCTGGGCCTTACACCCCACCTGCACCCCCTAATTAGTCCAAGAGGACCAGATAGGGGGATCTTGGAGGCCCCCCAGCCTGGAACCACAGCAAAGCACTGCCCCCACTGTGTGGCCAGAGGAGCTCAGCTGAAGCCATTAGACAAGGGGATGCCTAGACACAGGCCTGGCTTCTGGGGGCCCTGCCTGCCCAATGAAAGCCACACCCCCACGTTACCATGGCGACATCAGCCTGGAAGATCTGCTTGATGAACTTGTTCCTGGAGGAGTGCACCAGCTGGATGATGTCTCCATGCAGGGTGTCCCGGTTCTTCTCCAGGAAGCCTGGGCAGCACCACAGAGCGGTCACACACTGCAACTCCAGTGGCCTCCCCCCAACAAGACTCACCCCCTTCCCAAAGCCACCATCCCTCGTCCACAAAGACCCTCAAAATCCCCCTAGTTCAACCACATCCACTTTACACCGGGGACTCTGGGGCTGAGAGAGGACAGTGGCTTGCACAAGGTCACAGAGAAAGCAAGGGGCAGAGCCAGAGCTAGAACTCAGTCTCCCCAGCCACACACCGGCCCCCTCTTCCAGGCTTGGGCAAAGAGAAGGGAGGATGTCTCAGGCCCTGAGAGGGAGTGGGGCTACCTTTTCCACTGAACCACCACAATGCCTGAAATGCTAGCTTTAGTCTTTTGAACAAACACAAGATAGGCTGGGGCGTTGGGGCTTGGGATCCTTTACTGGAGTGCTTGCACCTGGACAAACCTCTCCCTGAGTAACAGAAACAAAGAAGCTATGAGACTAAAAATAACTGCAGCACATGTACAGCTTGGGCAGTTATGAACAGTAAGATACAAAAAGGCTACAAACCAACTACCATTTCTGCTTCTGCTGGGAGCAAAAGCAGGCCATTGCCTTGGAGCCCTGCACGCAGCACCAAGAGTGTGAGCAGGCCACGCCAGCCACGCCTCCAGCCCGACCGGCCTCACCAATCCACCCCTACCCTCACCTCATTTAAGGAACCAGTCTGCTCCCACTCAGGGAGCCAGCAAGGGCACGCGTTCCTTGTTCGAGCTCCCTCACTCCCTCACTCCCTCACACCCTCACTCCCTCACTCCCTCACTCCCTCACTCCCTCACTCCCTCACTCCCTCACTCCCTCACTCCCTCACTCCCTCACGCTGCAGCACAAGCCTCAGTAAAGCCTTGCCTGAACTTCTTGCCTGGCTTCTTATCAATTTCTATGGATTAAAGAGTCCAAGGACCCAGGTTGGTAACAAAGGTGTCAAAAACCTTCCTTAAGTGGGTCCCCTAGGAGAGAATGCAAGTTCGTCTGGTACCAGCTAATAGTAAAGGAATGAAAGTAAAAGTACCTTGATTTTGGATATTGCCCTCACAGCTGTAATGCTCACAACTTTCCCTGTATATGTGGGACAAGTGGAGATTATCTTCCCCAACCCAGACAAGGAAAGAAATCAATGTGCAGAAAAGCTAAGCAAACTGTCTAACACCCACAGCAAACTGGGGGCAGAGTTAAGACCTGAGTCTAGGAGCCAGCAGTCCAGGGAGGCTCCCTGCAGCACACAGACTCCTGAGAGGCTGCCATTCCCAGGCCTGAGGATTCAGGAGCTGGCTAATGGGGTCCCTGATAGCGTGGGGCAGAAGATGGGGTGCCTGAGGAGGAGGAACCCTGCAGAGAAGCAGCACCCTTTCCCCCAGGACTCAGACTGCCCTGGCTGGCAGGCAGCACAGAGACCCAGTGTGGGCTGCCCACCTGACATCTGGGGACGGGCGAGCTGCAGGAGGCACCCAGTACCGGAAGTGGGGCTCTGAAGCTAGGATGGAATTGTAGGGCCCTAATTAAAGCATAAAGAAGGCTGAGCACCAAAGAATTGATGCTTTTGAATTATGGTGCTGGAGAAGACTCTTTAGAGTCCTCTGGACTGCAAGGAGAGCAAACCAGTCAATTCTAGGGAAAATCAACCCTGAATATCCATTGAAAGGACTAATGCTCCAATACTTTGGCCACCTGATGCAAAGAGCAGACTCATTGGAAAAGACCTTGATGCTGGGAAAGACTGAAGGCAGGAGAAGGTGGTGGCAGAGGATGAGATGGTTAGATAGCATCACTGACTCAATAGACATAAATGCGAGCAAACTCCAGGAGATAGTAGAGGACAGGGGAGGCTGGCATGCTGCAGTCCATGGGGTCGCAAAGAGCTGGACGTGAC
This sequence comes from Oreotragus oreotragus, assembly GCA_006410675.1. Classification (NCBI taxonomy): domain Eukaryota; kingdom Metazoa; phylum Chordata; class Mammalia; order Artiodactyla; family Bovidae; genus Oreotragus; species Oreotragus oreotragus. The sequence goes on from SJYX01011457.1 coordinate 619,284, forward strand.
TTAGTGACTGAACAACAACAAATTAAAGCGCTGGGGCCCTAGAGTCCCCTTCCGGCCCTTCTGTTCATTCTCTTTTGAGTGAGTATGATGCACCCATGAACTCTTGCTTCTTTTTAGATCACCTAAACCACTCATGTTTCAAATAAAATGCTGAACTAAAACAGTGCTCTATGAACAGAAAATGCCGACAGAATTGTTAAAAGTAGCTCAGAAATGATTAGTGACCTTAGGCAAGTCATTTCCCTCTCGGGGCCTCAGTTTTCAAATCCATAAAAGCAGATGAGTCTTCTGCTCCCTCCAGAGCTAATAATATTCTATAATTTTATAAGTGAGTGGAGTTCATTTTCATATCCCCAGCAACAGTATGAAGTATGAAGCCTGGTCAATGAATGTTAGTTGACCTGAACTGAAAACACCCTCTCTTACTCTAAACAGAGCCATTTGCTTACCCAACGGCCTTCAAACTTAACGTTGGCTTCCTACTTTCTAACAAGAGGGTCAGCTCTCACACCTGCTATTGTAAGGAAGGCTGACGGCCCTCTGATCCCATAACTGCTGCCTGGCTCACTCTCTGCCTTCTGGACCAAATCAACAAGGAAGTGTGAAACTGGTGGCTCTTTGCTTGTTGAGAATCTCACTGACTTTGGCTGTGGGAGGGACCCTTCAGGACTGAGGGCAGTAGGGCAGACACATCCCACAGCTGATGCCCACTCAAGGTCAGCTCTTTGCACCAGGGTGGAAGGGGTGGAGTTGGCAAGGGCAGTCTGCGGGCTTTTGACAGACTGTGTAAGAATTCCAAAGGGAAAAACTTAACTATGTTCTGACCTTCTTCCTCACTTTTAGCCTTAAAAGGAGCCCAGTTACATCTCCCAAGAGAAAAGAAGATGCAAGTCCTTCAAAGACCAGACTCGGTCTTGTTGCTCAAAGACTTTTGGTGGCTAACTGTGCTGGTTCTAGATCTGGCTTTGCACCCAATAGGCTGTGGGATCTACAAACAGTAAACTGCTCCTTCTGAGCCTCAGGTTCCCTTTATGTGCAAAAGAGTGTTGAGACCATACAAAGAAGATACTGTACACCCATGTTCACTTGGACTACAAGGAGATCAACCCTGAATATTCACCGGAAGGACTGATGTTGAAGCTGAATTACCAATACTTTAGCCACCTGATGCGAAGAGTCGACTCACTGGAAAAGCCTCTGATGCAGGGGAAGATTGAAGGCAAACGGAGAAGAGGGCAGCAGAGGATGAGATGGTTGGATGGCATCACTGACTCAATGGATATGAATCTGAGCAAACTCTGGGAGATAGTGGAGGACGGTGAAGCCTGGCATGCTGCAGTCCATGGGGTCACAAAGAGTGGGACACACCTTGGCGATTGAACAGCAATGCCCGTGTTCACAGCAGCACTATCCACAGCAGCCAAAAGGCGGAAACAATCTAACTGTCCATCAACCGACGAATGGATAATAAACGGTGCTGTGTGTGTGCAGCACCCAATAGGCTGTGGGATCTACAAACAGTAAACTGCTCCTTCTGAGCCTCAGGTTCCCTTTATGTGCAAAAGAGTGTTGAGACCATACAAAGAAGATACTGTACACCCATGTTCACTTGGACTACAAGGAGATCAACCCTGAATATTCACCGGAAGGACTGATGTTGAAGCTGAATTACCAATACTTTAGCCACCTGATGCGAAGAGTCGACTCACTGGAAAAGCCTCTGATGCAGGGGAAGATTGAAGGCAAACGGAGAAGAGGGCAGCAGAGGATGAGATGGTTGGATGGCATCACTGACTCAATGGATATGAATCTGAGCAAACTCTGGGAGATAGTGGAGGACAGTGAAGCCTGGCATGCTGCAGTCCATGGGGTCGCAAAGAGTGGGACACACTTGGTGATTGAACAGCAATGCCCGTGTTCACAGCAGCACTATCCACAGCAGCCAAAAGGCGGAAACAACCTAACTGTCCATCAACAGACAAATGTATAATAAATGGTGCTGTGTGTGTGTGTATGCAACAGAATATTATTGTCATAAAAAGGACAAAATTCTGACACATGCTACAACATGGACGAACCTTGAGGGTATTATGCTAAGTGAAATAAGCCAGAAACAAAAGGATGAATACTGTATGTTTCACTTATACGAGGTACTTGAATAGTTAGATACATAGAGGCAGAGAGTAGAGCAGAGGTTATCAGGGACTAGGGGGTGAGGGGAGGATGCAGAGTTACTGTTTTGTGCATACAGAGCCCCTGTTTGGGGTGATGGATAGACTCTGGAGAGTGGTGACAGTTGCACAATATCGTGAATGTAGTTAATGCTACTGAATTGTAAACCTAAAAATTGTTTAAATGGTTAATTTTATATTACATATATTTTACCAAAATTTTATAAACTCTAAAAAAAAAGAGCACTGAACCCAGTGTTTTCTAACATCCCTTCCCTCTTTGTATTTCAGCACTCTGGTGTGTCTGTCCTGGGCTGGAGAAGGGGAAGGAAGGGAGGGAACACAGGCAAAGAGAGACAGCCAGCCCCAGGGGGCCCTCCAATACCTTGACTCTCATAGTAAACGATGCCTGCAAAGTGGTTGATCCCAAACTGGGTCTCGTGATTGTTCTTGGGGGGAATGTAGTTCGAGTTGAGCTTGTGCTGGGAGTTGAGCTTATGCAACATGGTGGTGTCTGTGCCCTGTGGGAACCAAGGAGCACCCATCAAGCTTTCCCTCTCCTCTCCGCCCCACTCTCCACCAGGCCCTATTGCCTCTCCTGCCCTCTGTCTTTTCACCGCCCCCTTCTGTCTTTCCCAAGAGCCTCCCTTCTTTTATTTATATCCCAACACAGGAACTCTCTGGGCCTCCGTTTCCCCATCTGTGAAGTGGGTAAACTGGAATTACAAAACCTTGAAAGTACATCCCAGTATAGAAAATCTTTTTCCCAAGATTAAAATCATGCAAGTAGCCCCTCCCCGACTCCAAGACATATTCTGTGCCTGGAGCACTTATTCTGTGCCAGTGGCATATTTGGATCTTCATTGTATGGGGTGAAGGAGTCTCGTCTGCCCTGCCTTTCCCCAGGCCCACCTTGGGGAACTTGCTCTCCTCATCAATGAGGGAGATGATGTTCATGGGTTTGTTGGCGATCATGTCCAGGGCGTCCTGGTTGTCTGTGAACTCGATGTGCAGCCAGTCAATGCTCTCCAGGTCATACTCCTCCTGCTCCAGCTTGAACACATGCCGCACGAAGAACTGCTGCAGGTGCTCATTGGCAAAGTTGATGCAGAGCTGCTCAAAGCTGCAGGGAGGGGGCAGGGGACGGCGGGCAGCAGGGGAGGGGTGTTCAGGCCCTGCCTTGCCACCCAGGGGTGACCCCAGCCTGGTATTCAGTGTGCCCCTAGGGTTTTCAGTCTCCAACTCCTCCATGACAGAAGAGGGCATGGAGGCCCAGCAAGGGCACAGCTCTCACCCAAGGTCACTGAGTGAGTCAGAGGAGAGTTAAGGATGGATGACCAGGCCCTGGGAGAGGGCTGGCCGATGGGCACCACACCCCTGGCAGAGCACCCAGGAGAGGGAGAGCCAGGGCACTGGGGAGGTGGGCCTCAAAGATTCAAAGCATCAGCAGATATGGGAAGGGGGCTCACGAGATCTGGCAAGCAGGGCCTTGAGGGTGACATCTCTGAGCCACCAACTCAGCGTTCTCTCAGGTGACTGACACTTCATGTGTTCTGGGTAGGGGGAGGACTTTGAGACACCTCAACATTATAGGAATTGAAGTGACTCACCACAGGTAACATAGCTAAAAAGTGGGGCAAGGCCAGCTGCCTCTAGCCCCAGCATTCTCCTGGGCCTGCTCCATTCATCTGCACCTCACATGGCCCCCCAAGAGGGGTGGGACCTCAAGCATGGCCAAGACCCCCATCTCAAACGTTGCTCAGTCTCACCCTCACTAGCTCTGAGGCATCTTGCAGCTTGGAAATGGACCAATGGGCGGTGGGGAATAGAGTGTCACAATGGGGTAAGAGCCTTTGCCCCACTACCACACTGGCCTCAGCTGGCCCAGGAACTGGAGGGGATGGGGTGGAAGGGGAAGGGCCCCCAGGATGTCTGGAGTCACATTTTTCAACAGCCTGGAAGAGTATGCTTGGGACTAGCTAAATGTAGTTTAAAGGGAGAGACGTGATCTGTAAGTCCACACTTTAGAGGAAAATTCCCAGAAGATACAGCCCCATGCGGTACCTGTTCACTGCAAAGTTCTCGAACCCAAAGATGTCCAGGAGACCGATGGACCGGCGAGAGTTCTTCACTTCCTGGGAAGGGGGCTTATAAATGGCTGCATTGATCTTGTCCACAATCCACACGAAGAGCCGCCCGTAGATGCCCTGAAGGGAGACGCAGCTGCATAAGCCACAGCTTCCCAGGGAGACCGGCCGGACGGAGACCTTCCCTGGGCCTTGGAGGCCTCACTTCAGCCCCTTCCTGCTGCAGGAAACCCCCATGTCTTTATTCCAGCTGTTCCCTCTGCCTGGAGCACCCTCTCCTGCCTGAATAACGTCTGCTTGTTTTTCAAAGTTCTATGGAGATATCAGCTCCACCAAGAAACGCCCCCTTCCCTCCCCTGGAAGTTTGGGCTCCCACCCCTCCAACCCTCTCTGTCTCCCCTGCACCTCTGACTGTCTCCAGGGTCCCAGAGCCCAGCACAGGGCCCGGCACAGGCCAAGGGCTCAATGGATGACAAAATGGCAGGACTGAGGGGCTCCCCACTTGGCCCACTCCCTCTGTGGGGTCTTCTTTAGCAGGAGAGACCAGAGAGGGTATCCACAGGGCTGGGGATAGCACAGCAGGCTGAATGACCAGCAAATATGATTCAGCGTGAAGCAGCCAGGGGTGGAAGGCCTCAGGTCACCAGAGCTGTTCAGGCCCTTGAAGAGCACAAGTCCCAGCCCCTTGTGGGATGGACAAATCGGGCTCAAGGGGAAGGCACATTCTTGTCCAGGCCCCAGAGAGCCAGTGGCTGGAGCCGGACCCAAGGGCAGAGCGGGGTCAAGGCTGACATCCCTCCAGCTCTGTGGGCTCCTTAGCTCCTGCCCATCAACAACCCAGCCTCTCATGGGGCGAGGAGAGCAGGCGGCCACTCCACCTTGACGAAGGCGTCTCGCACGTCCAGCGCCTGCTCCCTGCTGAGCGGAGTGGACACTGTCTCCCCGCGAGTGATGAGGGTGCGGCTGGTCAGGCAGTTCATCAGGTCTGGGGGGTTCACCTGGTGGGGCGACATCCAGGTGCTCACGCAGCCCCCTGCCAGCCCGCCCCTCCCTCGGTCACACCGAGAACCCCTCGCGCTTTCCAGTCAGGCCTGGCCCAGCCTTCTCCCTCCACTGGGAAAGCCCTTCCCCACAGCCCACAGCCCAATCCTCCCCAGTCGTCAAAACCTCCCAAACGCCTCTCTCCTCCAGCCCCTTCCCACCCCCAGGATGTCACCTGTCCCTCCAGGGCTGGCTCCACTGGCTCAAACTCTGACTTTATTCATCCCAGTTTTCCAGCTCAAGGCAGAGGCTAGTGTATATTTACTAAAAGACTGACTGACCCGCTCAGGGCCCCCAGACCCCCACCCTCTCGAGGGCAGCTGTACTAGGCCTCCACTCCTCTGGGGCCCAGTGCCAGCACAGATCCTGCACACAGCTGGTTGGTTCTCAGCGTTGAACTCCCAGGATTCTTCAAGCAGAGGGCCCCAGCTCCCTGAGCCAGAAGTCAACACCATCCCTCGGAGAGAAAGAACAGCAGATGGGGAGAGCAGGCTCTCACTGACCTCCAGCAAGGATGCGGCTGTGGCCAGGGACGGCGAGAAGAGGACCTCGCAGGCATCCAGGTTTTCAAACGTGCGGTCTGTCAGCGGCACCAGGCACAGCGTCAGGCAAGGGAGGCGGGGGTGGGGGACAGCCTAGGGCAACGGGGTGGCTCTGCCCATGCTCAGGGCGACTGGCCTGTCTACGGAGGGCACCAGCACCATGATTAAATGCTTTTCTGGGCTAATAGCTGTCTGACGAATGTTGTCTCCATGAGCCATGGGCACCACGAGGGCAGGAAGCAGGAACCCCCAGCATCTGGCCCCCTGCCTGACATCCAAGTAAGCAGACTCTGGCATTCATGCCCCGCACCACCTTCCGTGACCCCCACTCCAGACTCCCAGAGTAAGCAGGGACTCCTGACACAGGCCTGGTGAACTTGGCCTTGCTCTGAGCCTGACACCATCTGCCCTTCCCCAGATGTGCCCTCCTCTGTCAGGCCGCAGGACCTTTGCACATCTCTTGTTTCTGCTCATTGCTCCCGTTCCCCATGTCTCTGTATTTCAAGACTCATTAGACTGTGAGCGCCTTAGATCTGGGATCATTCATTCATTCACTGAGCAAACTTTCCTAGGGCTCTTGCTGGGCCCAGGAACCATGCTGGACACCAGAGCAAGAGCAGAGTGGACCTGGCACCTGCCATGGCCTGGCACCACCTCCCAGCCCGGCACACGGTCAGTGCCCTGGGAGCGCTGGACTAGAGGACGCATTTCCTTCGCTAGTCTTCCCTCCTCGCTAGAGATGGCCGCTGGGCCCCTCACCCTCATACTGCAGGTTGCCCAGGTGCAGGATGGCAGCTAGAAGCTTCGAGATCTCCCAGTTCTCTGTGTCAGTGAACATGAGCACCTTCATGGCCGAGCGGATGTTGGCATATTCCTGGCTGTCCTCGCGGCCCTCACAGGTTACGCAGTTACCCTGGTGGGAGAAAGTTGGAAAGCGGGGAGCAGGAAGGTGTCACAGAGACCATAGGTTACCCCAGAGAGGCAGTGCCTGGGCTGGGCCAGCCTGGGTTTCCGGGCACTGACCTCACCTAGGACTCCTCCAGAAAATCTAGAAAGCTCCCAGCTGGGCTTCTCAAGAACACATTCCTGCATCAGGGAAGCCTGGACGCCCCTTCTTCCCAAGAGTGAGAGGAGCCAGGTCACTGGTGCCCAGCCTGCCACTGCCACCCTGCCCTGCAGTCACAGCACCGAGGTCTTACCATACCCCTCGCCCCCTGTGGACACACACTCTCAGGGACTTGAACCCCTCACCAGGCGCAGCCTGGGGTGGAAGGTGGGGTGGTGACTGTCGACAGGCAGGCTGTCAAGGGGTCTGCCCCACTGTGTGTGCCTATGAGACGTGTGTGTGTGTCCAAGTGTGCCAGCCAGCTAAAGGAAGTGTCCAGGAAGGCCTGTCGCACCTGCAACACACACACACACCTTTGTTGTCCCACATCCCTCATGGGCTATAGCCCATATTTGTGTCCACGCGGCTGGCCAAGCTTGGGTCTAGACAACCAGGCATGGGCTCCTCCCAGGGCAAAGGAAGCCAGCGCCTCCCCAGGCCAGCCTGCTATGTGCATGGCCCCTCACTGGCACTGAGTGGCAGCAAAGGCCTCTGGCCCCCTTATCCTTGGTGGCCAGATCCCAGCAAGAGGCTGGCACCAGGGCCCAGCAACCAGCTAGCACCCAAGGCTGGAGCCACAGCAGCCTGTGCGCCACAATCCTGGGGGGCCCTGGCAGAGGTCACAGTCTCCACGACCTCAAAGACTAAAGTATCACAGCACACATGTGCAGGCAGGGCCTCGTGTGCATACATGTGGACGTGCATGTCTATGTGTCCCTGGGTCCAGGACACCTACACATTTAGGAATGTGCCACAGGGCCGGCTTCCCAGGTGACGCTAGTGGTAAAGGACCTGCTGCCAAGGTAAGAAGTATAAAAGATGCAGGTTCGATCCCTGGGCCAGGAAGATCCCCCAGAGGAGGGCATGCCAACCCACTTCAGTATTCTTTGCTTGGAGAATCCCATGGACAGAGGAGCCTGGTGGGCTACAGTCCATGGGGTCACAACGAGTCAGACGCAACTGAAGCGTTACTACTAGCATCTGTGGCGAGAATTCATCCAGATGGGTGGGGGAGCAAGTGTGTGCCCATATGGGGAACATGCCTTACGGTAGGCTGGTGCCCGTCAGAGGATGAAAGAAAGCCCACAGCGAAGTTCCCACCCACCGGGCCTGGAGCTGGGGAGGGGCTGGGACAGGTGTCCCCCTCCCCGGGCGCCCACCTGGGCCTCACCATAGCCAAGTAGTGATAGTCTGTGGCCTGGGCCAGGCCCAGCTTCTTCTTCTGCTCCTCATTCATGCCCTCCAGCATGCAGTAGAACACGTGGTAATTCCTTTCATCCGGGGCCTGAAGACGTGGCACAAGGTGTTGGGGGAGGGGAGGGCAGGACAGGCCCATCGGGCAGCACACAATCAGACCACAGACAGTTCACTGTTGTAACAAGTGTCTCATGAGAAAGTCCCCATGGGCGGGTTTCCTGATGGATCCCAGGCCCTGCGGCAAGCACGCAGGAACACAGGGACGGGCAAGGCTATGCAAAGCGCACCCCGCACGCCCCACCCCGAGTCAGGGGCTTCTGTGCAGGGGCTCAGGCCCACCTGGCGACAGACTCGTGACTTCTCCAGCAGGTACTGCTCGATCCTGGCGCCCTCGATGGCGCCCCGCTTGTTGAAGTGGATGTCAATGTACTTCCCGAAGCGGCTTGAGTTGTCGTTGCGGATGGTCTTAGCATTTCCAAACGCTGCAAGGGGAGGAGAGGGTCACGGGTCATGGGTCACAGTCATGGTCAACTCCCCCCCGCCCCACAGCCATCATGCTCCTCCCTGAGTGCCCCAGTCTTACCTTCCAAGATGGGAGTTGCTTCCAGCACCTGCTGCTCAATCCACGAGTGCTGCCCACTGATGGCTGCCAGGAACTGCAGGATCAGCTTCGTGCTCTCTGTCTTCCCCGCCCCCGACTCCCCACTGCAGAGGAGACACAGGCAGAGGCGGGACCTGTTACGGCTGCTGTCTCATTCCAATCAGCTCCTCATCAGTAAAATGGGCTGAAACTAAGGACCTTTGGGGGCTTCCCTGGTAGTTCAGATGGTAAAGAATCTGCCTGCATTGCAGGAGACCTGGGTTCAATCCCTGGGCTGGGAAAATCCCCGGGAGGAGGGCACGGTGACCCACTCCAGTATTCTTGCCTGGAGAATTCCACGGACAGAGGAGCCTGGTGGGTACAGTCCATGGAGTCACAAAGAGTCAGACATGACTAAGTGACAAACACTTCATTTTCAAGGACTTTTCAAACCTGGGGAAGGTAAAAGGAGCTCAGTTAACTTTCCTTCCCCTCTATTCATGCCGCCACACAGCATGGCATTAACTTTGTCAGTGCTCTGTCAATTAAGCATGTCAATGCTTTGTCCTTTTATCCTCTGCCCAAGAAAGAATGGGAGCCTGAGATTGCAACTGACCATAACTTAACAGGAGCCAGCAGTAAGGTTGGCATCAAAAGCTAACATGAGCTCTGGTGACATTAATAGAGATATAAGGCCTGGGAAAGGGGAGGTGATTCTCTATATTATGAGGCATTAGCAGGAGCATAGAGCAGGAGTTCTAGGGGCTAAGCCTGGAGCTCCATGCTGGTGCTGGGTGCCCACCTGATGATGCAGCACTGGTCACGGCTGTTGCGCTTCATACTGAAGTAGCAATTGTCAGCAATGGCGAAGATGTGGGGGGGCATCTCCCCAATCTTCTTGTTGGTATACTGGCGGATGTGTTCTGGCGAGTAGATAGAGAGCAGCTGGTAGGGGTTCACAGCCACCAGGATGGAGCCCGTGTAGGTCTGTGGGCAATAAGGAACAGAGAGCTCATCCCTTCCTATGTAGGGGGGCTCTGATTCTAGAACGCTCTCAGGCTCTGCCCTACTCCGTCCCTCTGGAAGTCAGACCACTGGCTTTGGTGCTGGAATCCTACCTCCCTATGAGGTGGGCAGTGGGGGGTGTGTAGGCAGCGGGCTTCAGGTTAGCACTGGGCCAGCTCAGAGTAGGTGCTTAGAAACATTTGACGAAAGGAGGAAGTGGGGGGCGGGGGAGGGAAGGAGGGTCTTGAAGCCTCGATTTCCTTATCTTTATCTGTAAAATGGGTATAATATAACTGTCTATGAAGATTAAAGAAGATAGTGGACTTTAAAATTCATAGCACCCTGCAGGTAATCCTCGAAGGCTGACTCCCACCTTTGCCTCCAAACCCTGCACCTCAAACTATGGGAGTGAAATTCACAAACTGGACCTTTCCAGAGTGGAGGAGATGGGTAGGTGAGAAGGGAGTGGAACGAAGCCATCAAGAGCTAAAGGGGCTGGGTGGCCCCCGTCTCTGCAGCACTGCCCCTGCACTCTGGGGAACAGAGCACCCCCAGCCACCCTGGGTGGTGTGGGCACAGGGGCCAGACACACCTCAGAGAGCCTTCCGGGGGGTTCCCTCCTCAAGTTCCTTGGTTAGTGCACCTGGGTGGAAAATTTCCTGCTGCGGACCCAGGTCCTGCCACACAGGGGACAACAAGGCCTGGTCCTCCCGCCTCCAGGTCACAGTGAGGCTCTCGAGGGTTACATTTCCTTCTCCGCCCCCCACCGCTCCCCACTCCACCTGTAAAAGGTCATGCCCAGCCTATCATTGGTGATGGATCTATTGACATCTGAGCCCAGATGGGCTGAAGAAAGCTGTGAGTATGCAGGGGAGGGATCAGCCCCATCCATCCCCTTCCACCTGGGGCCACGGGCATCACACCAGAGCCACAGCCACACCCTGGCAGCCTCGGCCCCTAGGTGGCCATGCAGGGAAAGTGCTGCTGCCAGCACCACATACCAAGCCAGCGCCCACCCCAGGGCCAGCTGTGCCATGCAAAGCAGCCCTGGCCTGAGCGCCCCAGACCCAGGCTTCTGTCCTACCAGACACCGCCCTTCTGAGCCCCAGAGGACCCTCCTCTCCCTATCCTGGCTTTTCCTCTGAGTAGCCCATGCCAGAAGCAGCTGAGCCTCACCAGGCTGACCGCCTGACCGTATGCCAGAGCCTGAACAGCAGAGATGGGGTGGGATGGGGAAGGAGGCTGGAGGGGAGCTGCCAGGCCAAGCACATACAGGGAGCAGGAACCTGCTCTGTGCCACTCACCCGCCCTCCACAGTTGGTCTGAGGTTGGAAAGTAGGGACAAGAGAACTCGTCAGTGGGAATGGGGTGATAAGGATCTGCTCCACCAGCAACACCCAGCACAGCCCAGGTGAGTCCATTGGGCTGACTCCCCAGAGCAGGACCTGTCAACCTCTAGCCCCAGGGGGCCTCGGCCACTGTCCCCCACAGCTCAGCCTGGCCAAGCAGTGGGAATCAGCTAGATTATGGTTCCCAGGCAGGAGAGACAGCCACAAGAAACACCCCTGTGAATTTAAAAAGATGGTAACGATAACCCTAGATATGAGACAATAAAAGAGACACAGGTGTTTAGAGCAGTCTTTTGGACTCTGTGGGAGAGGGCAAGGATGGGATGATTTGGGAGAATGATGTTGAAACATGTATATTATCATATATGAAACGAATTGCCAGTCCAGGTTCGGTGCAAGAGACAGGGCGCTCGGGGCTGGTGCACTGGGATGACCCAGAGGGATGGGATGGGGAGGGAGGTGGGCGGGGGGGCGTTCAGGATAGGGAAGGCATGTACACCCGTGGCAGATTCATGTCAATGTATGGCAAAACCACTACAATACTGTCAAGTAATTAGCCTCCCATTAAAATAAATCTAACTTAAGAAAAAATATCCCTGTGGCAAATCTCTACTCCTCTTAGTCTGTCTGTTCGTCTGTAAAGGGGTATGGTTAACATCCACCTCCCAAGGCTGCTGTAAAGAGCAAAAGGCACAGCCTTTGGCCAGGTGCCTGGTGCAGAGCCGGCTGTTCACAAGCACCTTCCTTTGAGTATTTTCTTAACGGCAGGCATGGCTCTCAACCACTTGGCCCTTGATTGCCATGTGATCTGAGGCCTGTGTGCTATCATTCAAGAGCCCTTCCCTGAGGCACAAGGGAAGGCTGACAAACACACCCGACTGCCAGGGAGGGAGAGCCTGGGGCCAAGGGAACTCATCCCAGGCTCACAAGATGGAGAGGGTACAGGCGGGCAGAGGGCTCTCAGTGGGAATCAAGCACAGAGGCGTGAAAGGACAGGACATTTGGGGAGATTGCGAGGGAAAGGTCACCCTGACAGCTGGGGAGGCTAAACAGCAGTTACAGAGGCTGGAGGCAGACGCGCTGTTTCAAACCCAATGAACCGGTCAATGGGGGAATCAGAGCCAGACCGAAGTGACCCTGAGGAGAGGCTCAGTGACCAAGCACAGAGGCGCAGTGCCAGAGAGGGCGAGGGTGCACTGAGCCACCACAAGGAGCCTTCCTGGGGCTGGGGTTGGGCCTGGACCCTTTCTCCCCATCACCCTTCCGTGGCCCTCTCTCCTCTGCCCACAGCCCAGAGGGCCCTCCGGAGCACTAGGCCCCTCAGCCCTCTGCCTCCTGGACATCCCCACTTGATGTCCGCCAGCCTGCCCAGACCACAGCCCACTCTCCCCTCCAACCCTGCTCCTCCTCTGCCTCCCAGCTCAGCCAACAGTGCCACCACTGACCTTCACCACCATCCTTCACCAGGGCGGGATGCTGGGGCAGTCTCCCCTCCTTCCTAACAACCCACTTCTCTCTGTGGACATGGCCACGTTCCTGGCCAGGCACCTCCCCTCTGGACTCCCAGCTTCCACCATGCCCCCCTACAATCTGTCCACCACTGGGAATCTGGGTCAGAAGGCCCCTGTGAGGCATAGTTGTGATGTTCCTTCTCAGATGGGAGAACTGAGCCTCCAAGAAGGGGCGGGACTTGCCAAGGTCACACAGCAGATAAGTGGGGAATGGGATAATGGAGGGATGCTGGCACCAGAGCCCCAGCTCTCACCTCCCCACCTGGACCCAACCAAAGCCCAAGGATGCACCTGCAAGACTGTGGGGCTGGTGGTAGGGGAGTGAGGGGCTTGGCCGCTGCTGACAACGAGACTCAGGCCTCTCTCTGCACCTCAGCACATGTCCACTCCCTTAGGCTCTGGGCACTGCTCTCTGAGCCCCTCTGGCCCTGTCTCTCCAAGGGTTCATGGTAAACAGAGGGTTAATGCCCACTCCCCAACACTGGCATTTTGTTAAGTCTCCAGTGATAAAGCGCACCCTGTAGGACCATGGGCTGGGGTAGGGAAGAGATAAGGATTATTCCTGAGTCAAGAACATAGCACACAGGTCCCTGGGGGCCCCAAGTTCCAGGTGGAGATCAAGGAGCCTCCGTTAGGATAGAGACACACCCCAGGAGATATGGTAGGAATCCACCTCCTCCTCTGGGAAACCCCTGGGCCTGCTCTCCCTGGGGCCTTCCACTTAGCAGGCCATGGAGACCAAGATACACATACTATACCAACGTCACAGAGCTACCCAACCCATTGCACCAAAGGGGTGACAGAGACCAGAAATGGGGAGGGATTCTCCAAAGGCCACCTGCTAACACCTGAACCCCGGTTTCCCAGCTCCCAGATTGGAGCGCCAGTCCCTGCTCAGCATCAGCCCTGCCACCTGTCCCGAGAGGCCCGGCAATGACCCCTGGCCTCTAGGACCACCCAATGAGAGGTTGCTGCTTGCTCTTTCATGTCTGACTCATTGCGACCCCATGGACTGTAGCCTACCAGACTCCTCTGTCCTTGGGATTTCCCATGCAAAAACACTGAAGTGGGTTGCCATTTCCTTCTCCAGGGGATCTTTCCAACCCAGGAATCAAACTTATATCTCCTGCATTGGCAGGTGGATTCTTTACCACTGAGCCAGCAGGGTAGCCCACATAAGGGGTACTATGAGGATTAAATCAGTTAATTCATGTAAAATACTTATAACAGTGCCTAGCATAAGTTCATGGAGAAGGCAATGGCACCCCACTCCAGTGCTCTTGCCTGGAAAATCCCATGGATGGAGGAGCCTGGTAGGCTGCGGTCCATGGGGTCGCTGAGGGTCGGACACGACTGAGCAACTTTACCTTCACTTTTCACTTTCATGCATTGGAGAAGGAAATGGCAACCCACTCCAGTGTTCTTGCCTGGAGAATCCCAGGGACCGGGGAGCCTGGTGGGCTGCCATCTATGGGGTCGCACAGAGTCGGACACGACTGAAGCGGCTTAGCAGCAGCATAAATTGAAGACTCAATAAACGTTATTCATGGCAGTATTCTTCTAGAGATTAAAAATGCTGCCTTATCTGTGGGCTAAGTTGCTTCAGTCATGTCTAACTCTTTGCAACCCTGTAGACAGTAGTCCACCAAGCTCCCCTGTCCATGCGATTTTCCAGGCCAGAACATTGGAGTGGGTTGCCATTTCCTCCTCCAGAGGCTCTTCCCAACCCAGATATCAAACCCACGTCTCTTAGGTCTCCTGCACGGGCAGGCGGACTCTTTAGCACTACCACCACCTGGGCGCTAGAATTACACTAAAACAAAAAGATTCATTTCTGCCATATTACTCAGACATATACAGTAAAGATTAAGAGAAAACTGCTCTAAACCTCACTCATCATATAGTATCAATGCTGTAAGCAACCAACATCTCAATCTCACAAAAAAGTTTACTAACCCAATACTAAGTACTTGTCTGACTCAACAGAAGCACACTGTGTCTTTTGGTATATCTGATATATTCTGAGTATTTGATATAGTGATCAAATGCAGAATCATGAACAACATACATATAACCCCTTCTTCAGAAGTTACTGATACTTGGTGGAACCAATGCTACCATAGTCTGAACTCACAATCCTACTGTAAATTACTCTGCAAATTATCTCACACTTGAAATTAACAAATACTAACCATTCCCACTGCATCTTGGTCAAAGGGATTCCAGTTCACATTCTCAGGATATCGTGAAAGGACTTTAGACTTGAATGTTTGTCTCAGTGGTGTCTGCTCAAAATTTTCTCCTTCAGTTGAGAGGTTGCCAGGGGTCCTCTGAGGGCTCTGCCTCACTTAGGGTGCCTGGGGCTAACTTATGGCCCTGGGGTGCTGTCCCTCAGGCTCCTGGGAGCAGACCAGCTGGAGCAGGCAAGCCCTGGGCAGACAGTCAGGGACAGCATCCTCCAGGCCCAAGGCTATGAGTGGCCGTGGTAATCTGAGGAAATCCCGGGTGCATAGGGCTGTACCCAGGGTAACCAAGCCATGAAGTGACCAGGGTTGCCATGGTTAGGGACAGGTAAGGTTTCTGGGTGGGACAATAGCCCAGCTGCCTCTTCAAAGCCCTGGTCTAATCCTGCTTCATCCACTCAGTCACAGAAGCATAGAGTCAGCAAGTCAAGGAAACCTCCTTGAACCCTGCCGCTCTGGAGCGCAGGACCCTGCACCAACAGACACCCTGAATCTTAGGTCCACAGACTATGCAAGCTGGGGACCTTCCAGGTGCTGTGGCTGGATTTCTGACCATGAGTCTCTGAATGGGAAAGAGAGCTTGGACACCTCATCTGGGCTCCATCCCCATGCCCTCCCCTCCCCACCACTTCCTATCCCTCACCCTAAAGTCAGTCAGAATGNCTATGTAGGGGGGCTCTGATTCTAGAACGCTCTCAGGCTCTGCCCTACTCCGTCCCTCTGGAAGTCAGACCACTGGCTTTGGTGCTGGAATCCTACCTCCCTATGAGGTGGGCAGTGGGGGGTGTGTAGGCAGCGGGCTTCAGGTTAGCACTGGGCCAGCTTAGAGTAGGTGCTTAGAAACATTTGACGAAAGGAGGAAGTGGGGGGCGGGGGAGGGAAGGAGGGTCTTGAAGCCTCGATTTCCTTATCTTTATCTGTAAAATGGGTATAATATAACTGTCTATGAAGATTAAAGAAGATAGTGGACTTTAAAATTCATAGCACCCTGCAGGTAATCCTCGAAGGCTGACTCCCACCTTTGCCTCCAAACCCTGCACCTCAAACTATGGGAGTGAAATTCACAAACTGGACCTTTCCAGAGTGGAGGAGATGGGTAGGTGAGAAGGGAGTGGAACGAAGCCATCAAGAGCTAAAGGGGCTGGGTGGCCCCCGTCTCTGCAGCACTGCCCCTGCACTCTGGGGAACAGAGCACCCCCAGCCACCCTGGGTGGTGTGGGCACAGGGGCCAGACACACCTCAGAGAGCCTTCCGGGGGGTTCCCTCCTCAAGTTCCTTGGTTAGTGCACCTGGGTGGAAAATTTCCTGCTGCGGACCCAGGTCCTGCCACACAGGGGACAACAAGGCCTGGTCCTCCCGCCTCCAGGTCACAGTGAGGCTCTCGAGGGTTACATTTCCTTCTCCGCCCCCCACCGCTCCCCACTCCACCTGTAAAAGGTCATGCCCAGCCTATCATTGGTGATGGATCTATTGACATCTGAGCCCAGATGGGCTGAAGAAAGCTGTGAGTATGCAGGGGAGGGATCAGCCCCATCCATCCCCTTCCACCTGGGGCCACGGGCATCACACCAGAGCCACAGCCACACCCTGGCGGCCTCAGCCCCTAGGTGGCCATGCAGGGAAAGTGCTGCTGCCAGCACCACATACCAAGCCAGCGCCCACCCCAGGGCCAGCTGTGCCATGCAAAGCAGCCCTGGCCTGAGCGCCCCAGACCCAGGCTTCTGTCCTACCAGACACCGCCCTTCTGAGCCCCAGAGGACCCTCCTCTCCCTATCCTGGCTTTTCCTCTGAGTAGCCCATGCCAGAAGCAGCTGAGCCTCACCAGGCTGACCGCCTGACCGTATGCCAGAGCCTGAACAGCAGAGATGGGGTGGGATGGGGAAGGAGGCTGGAGGGGAGCTGCCAGGCCAAGCACATACAGGGAGCAGGAACCTGCTCTGTGCCACTCACCCGCCCTCCACAGTTGGTCTGAGGTTGGAAAGTAGGGACAAGAGAACTCGTCAGTGGGAATGGGGTGATAAGGATCTGCTCCACCAGCAACACCCAGCACAGCCCAGGTGAGTCCATTGGGCTGACTCCCCAGAGCAGGACCTGTCAACCTCTAGCCCCAGGGGGCCTCGGCCACTGTCCCCCACAGCTCAGCCCGGCCAAGCAGTGGGAATCAGCTAGATTATGGTTCCCAGGCAGGAGAGACAGCCACAAGAAACACCCCTGTGAATTTAAAAAGATGGTAACGATAACCCTAGATATGAGACAATAAAAGAGACACAGGTGTTTAGAGCAGTCTTTTGGACTCTGTGGGAGAGGGCAAGGATGGGATGATTTGGGAGAATGATGTTGAAACATGTATATTATCATATATGAAACGAATTGCCAGTCCAGGTTCGGTGCAAGAGACAGGGCGCTCGGGGCTGGTGCACTGGGATGACCCAGAGGGATGGGATGGGGAGGGAGGTGGGCGGGGGGGCATTCAGGATAGGGAAGACATGTACACCCGTGGCAGATTCATGTCAATGTATGGCAAAACCACTACAATACTGTAAAGTAATTAGCCTCCCATTAAAATAAATCTAACTTAAAAAAAAATATCCCTGTGGCAAATCT
Organism: Oreotragus oreotragus; assembly: GCA_006410675.1. Taxonomy (NCBI): domain Eukaryota; kingdom Metazoa; phylum Chordata; class Mammalia; order Artiodactyla; family Bovidae; genus Oreotragus; species Oreotragus oreotragus. The sequence continues at coordinate 636,719 of SJYX01011457.1, forward strand.
CTACTTCTCTAAGTCTGTCTGTTCGTCTGTAAAGGGGTATGGTTAACATCCACCTCCCAAGGCTGCTGTAAAGAGCAAAAGGCACAGCCTTTGGCCAGGTGCCTGGTGCAGAGCCGGCTGTTCACAAGCACCTTCCTTTGAGTATTTTCTTAACGGCAGGCATGGCTCTCAACCACTTGGCCCTTGATTGCCATGTGATCTGAGGCCTGTGTGCTATCATTCAAGAGCCCTTCCCTGAGGCACAAGGGAAGGCTGACAAACACACCCGACTGCCAGGGAGGGAGAGCCTGGGGCCAAGGGAACTCATCCCAGGCTCACAAGATGGAGAGGGTGCAGGCGGGCAGAGGGCTCTCAGTGGGAATCAAGCACAGAGGCGTGAAAGGACAGGACATTTGGGGAGATTGCGAGGGAAAGGTCACCCTGACAGCTGGGGAGGATAAACAGCAGTTACAGAGGCTGGAGGCAGACGCGCTGTTTCAAACCCAATGAACCGGTCAATGGGGGAATCAGAGCCAGACCGAGGTGACCCTGAGGAGAGGCTCAGTGACCAAGCACAGAGGCGCAGTGCCAGAGAGGGCGAGGGTGCACTGAGCCACCACAAGGAGCCTTCCTGGGGCTGGGGTTGGGCCTGGACCCTTTCTCCCCATCACCCTTCCGTGGCCCTCTCTCCTCTGCCCACAGCCCAGAGGGCCCTCCGGAGCACTAGGCCCCTCAGCCCTCTGCCTCCTGGACATCCCCACTTGATGTCCGCCAGCCTGCCCAGACCACAGCCCACTCTCCCCTCCAACCCTGCTCCTCCTCTGCCTCCCAGCTCAGCCAACAGTGCCATCACTGACCTTCACCACCATCCTTCACCAGGGCGGGATGCTGGGGCAGTCTCCCCTCCTTCCTAACAACCCACTTCTCTCTGTGGACATGGCCACGTTCCTGGCCAGGCACGTCCCCTCTGGACTCCCAGCTTCCACCATGCCCCCCTACAATCTGTCCACCACTGGGAATCTGGGTCAGAAGGCCCCTGTGAGGCATAGTTGTGATGTTCCTTCTCAGATGGGAGAACTGAGCCTCCAAGAAGGGGCGGGACTTGCCAAGGTCACACAGCAGATAAGTGGGGAATGGGATAATGGAGGGATGCTGGCACCAGAGCCCCAGCTCTCACCTCCCCACCTGGACCCAACCAAAGCCCAAGGATGCACCTGCAAGACTGTGGGGCTGGTGGTAGGGGAGTGAGGGGCTTGGCCGCTGCTGACAACGAGACTCAGGCCTCTCTCTGCACCTCAGCACATGTCCACTCCCTTAGGCTCTGGGCACTGCTCTCTGAGCCCCTCTGGCCCTGTCTCTCCAAGGGTTCATGGTAAACAGAGGGTTAATGCCCACTCCCCAACACTGGCATTTTGTTAAGTCTCCAGTGATAAAGCGCACCCTGTAGGACCATGGGCTGGGGTAGGGAAGAGATAAGGATTATTCCTGAGTCAAGAACATAGCACACAGGTCCCTGGGGGCCCCAAGTTCCAGGTGGAGATCAAGGAGCCTCCGTTAGGATAGAGACACACCCCAGGAGATATGGTAGGAATCCACCTCCTCCTCTGGGAAACCCCTGGGCCTGCTCTCCCTGGGGCCTTCCACTTAGCAGGCCATGGAGACCAAGATACACATACTATACCAACGTCACAGAGCTACCCAACCCATTGCACCAAAGGGGTGACAGAGACCAGAAATGGGGAGGGATTCTCCAAAGGCCACCTGCTAACACCTGAACCCCGGTTTCCCAGCTCCCAGATTGGAGCGCCAGTCCCTGCTCAGCATCAGCCCTGCCACCTGTCCCGAGAGGCCCGGCAATGACCCCTGGCCTCTAGGACCACCCAATGAGAGGTTGCTGCTTGCTCTTTCATGTCTGACTCATTGCGACCCCATGGACTGTAGCCTACCAGACTCCTCTGTCCTTGGGATTTCCCATGCAAAAACACTGAAGTGGGTTGCCATTTCCTTCTCCAGGGGATCTTTCCAACCCAGGAATCAAACTTATATCTCCTGCATTGGCAGGTGGATTCTTTACCACTGAGCCAGCAGGGTAGCCCACATAAGGGGTACTATGAGGTTTAAATCAGTTAATTCATGTAAAATACTTATAACAGTGCCTAGCATAAGTTCACGGAGAAGGCAATGGCACCCCACTCCAGTGCTCTTGCCTGGAAAATCCCATGGATGGAGGAGCCTGGTAGGCTGCGGTCCATGGGGTCGCTGAGGGTCGGACACGACTGAGCAACTTTACCTTCACTTTTCACTTTCATGCATTGGAGAAGGAAATGGCAACCCACTCCAGTGTTCTTGCCTGGAGAATCCCAGGGACCGGGGAGCCTGGTGGGCTGCCATCTATGGGGTCGCACAGAGTCGGACACGACTGAAGCGGCTTAGCAGCAGCATAAATTGAAGACTCAATAAACGTTATTCATGGCAGTATTCTTCTAGAGATTAAAAATGCTGCCTTATCTGTGGGCTAAGTTGCTTCAGTCATGTCTAACTCTTTGCAACCCTGTAGACAGTAGTCCACCAAGCTCCCCTGTCCATGAGATTTTCCAGGCCAGAACATTGGAGTGGGTTGCCATTTCCTCCTCCAGAGGCTCTTCCCAACCCAGATATCAAACCCACGTCTCTTAGGTCTCCTGCACGGGCAGGCGGACTCTTTAGCACTACCACCACCTGGGCGCTAGAATTACACTAAAACAAAAAGATTCATTTCTGCCATATTACTCAGACATATACAGTAAAGATTAAGAGAAAACTGCTCTAAACCTCACTCATCATATAGTATCAATGCTGTAAGCAACCAACATCTCAATCTCACAAAAAAGTTTACTAACCCAATACTAAGTACTTGTCTGACTCAACAGAAGCACACTGTGTCTTTTGGTATATCTGATATATTCTGAGTATTTGATATAGTGATCAAATGCAGAATCATGAACAACATACATATAACCCCTTCTTCAGAAGTTACTGATACTTGGTGGAACCAATGCTACCATAGTCTGAACTCACAATCCTACTGTAAATTACTCTGCAAATTATCTCACACTTGAAATTAACAAATACTAACCATTCCCACTGCATCTTGGTCAAAGGGATTCCAGTTCACATTCTCAGGATATCGTGAAAGGACTTTAGACTTGAATGTTTGTCTCAGTGGTGTCTGCTCAAAATTTTCTCCTTCAGTTGAGAGGTTGCCAGGGGTCCTCTGAGGGCTCTGCCTCACTTAGGGTGCCTGGGGCTAACTTATGGCCCTGGGGTGCTGTCCCTCAGGCTCCTGGGAGCAGACCAGCTGGAGCAGGCAAGCCCTGGGCAGACAGTCAGGGACAGCATCCTCCAGGCCCAAGGCTATGAGTGGCCGTGGTAATCTGAGGAAATCCCGGGTGCATAGGGCTGTACCCAGGGTAACCAAGCCATGAAGTGACCAGGGTTGCCATGGTTAGGGACAGGTAAGGTTTCTGGGTGGGACAATAGCCCAGCTGCCTCTTCAAAGCCCTGGTCTAATCCTGCTTCATCCACTCAGTCACAGAAGCATAGAGTCAGCAAGTCAAGGAAACCTCCTTGAACCCTGCCGCTCTGGAGCGCAGGACCCTGCACCAACAGACACCCTGAATCTTAGGTCCACAGACTATGCAAGCTGGGGACCTTCCAGGTGCTGTGGCTGGATTTCTGACCATGAGTCTCTGAATGGGAAAGAGAGCTTGGACACCTCATCTGGGCTCCATCCCCATGCCCTCCCCTCCCCACCACTTCCTATCCCTCACCCTAAAGTCAGTCAGAATGGTTACTAGCAAAACTTCTAATAAGGCAAATGGCACAGACCTCACGGTTTTCTGGAGAATCCATAAATCTCTGGAATTCTTTTATTTGATCCCATAGTCAACCTAGGTAAGGCCATAACGTCCAGGCTGATTCCTCTCCTGACTGCCTGCTAATCACACACCCCCAGGTCTCTCCTGTGTCCACCTGCTGTCCAAGGAGAGGAGGGGGCAGGGAACTGCCAAGAACTGGGGTGTTGACACCGGTGGTCCCGTGGGGTTTCTCTGGCCTGGGCTCAAGTCCTAGCCCCACCCCACTGTCTGGGTGATGCTGCTCATGTCTGGAGGCGTCAGCATGTCCTGCCCTCCGGATGAGGGAAGGAGTAAAAGGGGCTTTGTCACTACTAAGGGGCTCCCTGAGAAAGCTGCTGTCTCTGCCTACACAATCTATACGTGTCCAGGGCCAGAGCACAGCTTGAGAGCCCAAGGCTGCAGAAGGACCCAGAGTGGGGCGGCTGGCAGAGGACCTCCCCAGCAGCTGAGGTGCCACAATGCCAGGGCTCTGGGGGCCCTGAGAACTCCTTGCTGTGCTTCCTCAGGCTGCCTCAGACTCTCCCGGCCCTGTCTCCCATTCACCGTCCTGACAACTCACTTGCCTGGCACGGCCCTGCCTCAGGCTTCTGATCATGCAACGCTCCTTCCTGAATGCCATCTCTCCTGGCATTCAGGACGGGAACTGGGAGTGAGGCCTCACTTTCACAGACCCTGTGTGACCCGCTCTGCACTTATCACCCCACCCCCTCTGAGCAGGGCCGGCCTGGGGAACCTGCCTCAGGGAGTTCCCTCCAGCTCTCTTTGTTGCATATCCATGGCTTCCTTTGCCCCTGAGCTGCTCAGGCCAGAGACATGCAGTGACCCCAGCGCGTAGCTCTACAACTCAGCCTTGCGAGGCCTCAGTTTCCCTCTCTGTAAAATGGGACTGTGGAGCTAGATCAGCCCTTCTCAGAGAAGGCTGAGATCCCTGAGGATCCCCAGGATCCTTTCAGGAAGTCCATAATGCCTTGTCTTTTCCACCAGCATATCTGTGAGGCCAGATTTTCTTCATGCACTTCAGCCAAAACAATATCAAATTAGTGTGGCGGTGTGGCAGAAAATCAGGTTGTCTTCTAACTGAATTGGCCAAAAAATTCACTTGCGTTATATGTAAGATGTTACAGAAGCGAACAAACTTTTTGGCCCACCATAATATTAAGTCAGATACTAAAGATATTTGAATTTGAAAAACTGTAAAGCAGTGCCACTCTTCTCATTATTTTTTTTATACTGACAAATGTATTTTCTTTAAAATATGCTATTTATTCTGTAATGGATTTTTGTGGTTATTTTTTAATGAATTAATAATTTTAAATGTCCTGGCTATAATTTGTAATATGGTAAATATCAATAGATACAACATACATAAACAAAAGCTCTTTGAGGCCCTCAATAATATTTAGGAGCATAAGGGGTTCCTGAGGCCAAAAAGTGTGAGGATCTCTAGATTAATGGTCTCGATGGGACCATCTTGTCCTGATGGTCTCTAAGCTCACCTCTTAGGATCAACTCAGTCCTGGCTGAGTGAGATGCTCTTTATTCGTCCTCATAAGTTTCAAGGTGAGAAAGTGTGGCATGTGTGTATGACGGGTTCTAGTATCAAGATTTTGGGGGATCCAGGAGCATGTTTCATCCTCCCTCCCCTTCCTGAGGATACAGACTTCCAACTCACCCTCCTCTTGACCTTGGAAGACCCATGGCAGGTCCTGATCCCACCGCAAACCCAGGGAAAGCCACAGATCCCCCATCCCTGGGCAAAGCACCAAGCCTGTTGCCCTCCCCTGCCTGGTCTGATCTCCCAGCAGTTTCAGCAGTCTCCCTACAGAGGCACAGGAACCTGTGGGAAAAACTTTCCGTTCAGCAATCACAGACCAGCCAAGAAAGTGTTAGCCGCTCAGTCGTGTCGGACTCTTTGTGACCCCATGGACTGTAGCCTGCCAGGCTCCTCTGTCCATGGGATTCCCCAGGCGAGAACACTGGAGGGGGTTGCCATCCAGACCAAAAGAGAAGAGAAGCCACAGAGAGAGCGGCTGTGGGCAAGGGCTGAATCCCTGATCCCCGCAGGCCAGCTGCGGAGGTGGGGCGGGGCGGGGCTACAGGTGGAGGGACCGGAGGTGGGCGGGGCAGCTGGCCGGTCGGGCAAGACTCACGTAGATGAGATGGTCTCGGTATCTAATGAGTAGGTTGCGCAGGATGCCGGCTTCATTGAGGTCCCCCAAGCGGATCATGTCTTCCACGCCGTGGACCGATGTGGGGTGCATAGGCTTGATGTGCTTGGCGTTCTGCGGGGAGATCCAGTGTTCCTGTGGAGATGCCCAGTGGCTAACGTCAGCTCGTCCTCCTGGGACACAGGCTGCACTCTGCCAGGGAAGGGTCCCCGGAGGGACGGGAACCCCCGATCTCTGCGACCCCATAAGGGCCTCGTCCTCTCCTGCGGCCAAACACTGTGGGTTCTAACAGGTTGACTCCCACAAATAAAAGTGATACCACCCACCCTTAACCTCCATGGAGCACTCTTCCTCCTTGGAGGGAATTCTCTTTGCAGACCTTAGAGGTGGGTATGGCTGGGACTTTGGCCCTACCCTGTGGCCGTCATAAAAGGGATTAGTCTCTCCAGTCTATAGGATGGAGTGAAAAGTGTAATAATTGGAGTTAGACTTAACTTCAACTCCAAACTCCAGTAAACAGTACTGCACTATCTGCCTGCTGCCACGGGGTGGCAGATGGTTGCACATCTGGGCAATCGCCTTGGCTTGTTCATAGAGCTTGCAAAGCCCTGGTTTCCTCTGACTGTTGGAATCCTCACCTCTCCTCGGAGGTCTCCAGCACCCTCTACTCACAATCCTCACCTCTCAGAGAAATGGGAATTGCTCCTGTGCTCTGTGGTATGGCTATAACCTGAGTCAAACCTCCAAAGACCTCTGGCTCCCTCTCCCTATTCCCACATGCCAGAACCATAGGAACCTGAGGACCAGGCAGGAGTCAGGGTTCCCACGGCTGGGTCAGGGCCTCCTCTAGGCCCCCACACACCCCGGGTCTCCCACTGCAAGGCAGTGGTCACACTGGGTTACCATTGTGTGAACACGGTTCTGGCCCTGACCCCTCAATTTTCCCCAAGGCTGGGCGGTTAGGTTCCGTGTTTGCTATAGCCTGGTTCCCAGTGCTTCAAACAGGGGCCAGGCACAAAGACAGGGCAGAGAATCCCTGATGAACAGATGGCTGACTTCTGACTACTAGGAACCAAGTCTGAATTAAAAGCCAAGTCCTAGTCATGGAGAGACCCCACAAGTCCCCTATTCCAGCTCCCTTACTTCACATGAGAAAACAGGATCAGAAGACCAAGGCCTTCAAAGAACTCAGGGACAGGCTAGTCACTGCCAATGGCTCCAGTTTCCCTGGCATTTCAAGGCACTTCCTGGGCCAGGGGCATTGCATTCCAGGTCAGGCCCTCACACAGCCCTGACGTGAATGGACTGGATGGTGAGATCAGAGAACCCTCCTAGACTTTCCAATCCCGGGTGGAACATTCCTCTCTTCCACCCCATTTCTTGATAAAAGTTGATCCAGTTGGAAAATTCCCTTTTCCTACTTGGTCCTAGGCCCTAGCATGGGCCAGAGGGGAGAGGTTGCCAGGCAGGCTGTCTGCCTTCCCCACTCGACCCCAGTCTCTGTTTCCATAATTCCTCCGCAGGACACTTTAGCCCAGAGTTAAGAGGTAGCTCAGCTTCCTCAAGACCCGTAGCCCTGTGCATATCAGTTTGCTTCCCTGAACCTCTATGACCTCATCTATGAAGTGGGGATGAGAATAACAATCCCCTTTTCTTAGGGATGTTGGGAGGGTTAATAGATATGACAACGGTCAACTTTTGTTTCACTCCTGCCAGGTCTAAAAAGCCCTAGTACCTGGTAACTGATCAACCAGTCCTGGGCATTATCACTCTAACGCCTTCTAGTTTTTGTTGCAAAAGAGATGTATATTCTCATCTGTTCCTCTTAACATTGCATCATGGAATTACTGGCCCTGTTTTATAGTGAGGCTGTACACTAGAGGGGTAAAGTGCTCTGCTCAGTTAAACGGCAGAGCTAAGCCTCTCCCCACTCCTTTCCTGCATGGAGAGTCTCCCAGCTGAGGTCAGCACCCCTCAGGTCAATGTCCACAGACACCTACCACACAAACCAAAGTGTAACCAGGACAGAAACTGAGGCCTGGCCCTGAAGGCATACCAGTGAGAAACAGAGAGGCCTGGGGACACATTTGGGAAAGAGCTGACCTGGCAATGAATTCAGAGAGACAGGGACCATGTGCTCTGCAAAGTGGGGGAAGAAGGGGTATGTCCAGCAATAAGAATGGCCTGGACAAAAGCAGAGTATTAGCACTTCAGAGAAGATGGGAACCACGGCCTCTCATTCATTCAGCACATCTTCATAGAGAAAATTCTCTAGGGAGAGCTTCGTTGTGCTCCAGAGAACCACATGTGACTCCCCTGGCCTCACGTTGGGGGATTCTGTGGCAGACAGAGAGGTCACAGATGATGGCTTGGAGGTGGATCAGGGAGGGAATGGGAGTGGGAAAAGGTGATGAAAGAAGAGGCCAGAGACAGCGTCCCCCGCCCCTGGGCCCAGGGCTACTGAAGCAGACGCAGGCCCCATCCTGCTCCCAGCCAGTCAGCCACCCTCCTCCCCACTCTGCAGCCCCCATCCTGCTCCCAGCCAGTCAGCCACACTCCTCCCGACTCTGCAGCCCCCATCTCAGGGCCTCTGTGGGGGCGAGAGGGAGTGGATCTCTGGGATCTGATGACACAGTTACGGGACACCATCTGACATGCAACATGAACCAGGTGAAACTCAAGCCTGCAGGCAGAGTCCCTGGGCCCCGCCCCGGGGGTTCCAGGCTGGTTCCTGGACCTATCTGCTGCCAGCCAAACCCGGGCCCCCCTTCTGCACCTGCCGCCTCACAGGGGCTTCCTAGAGGGCCCTGGAACGGGAGCCTCTGGGATGACACTGCAGGCACTCTGCTTCTAAAGCCCAGGGGACGAAAGTGAGGTTAACAGAACCAGAGCTCCAAAGTCGCCGCTGAGATGTCAGGAGAGGAAACACACACACGGGGCCGGAGGCCCTGGATCCTGGCCTCTCACGGCAGAATCCCTCACTAGCTCACTAGTGTGAGTGGTCCTGGGGTCCCTCCCTGGACTCCAGTTTCCCCTTGAGGTCACAGAGGCTGTCCTCCCTGCCTTTCACACACACTGTGAGGACTTAAAGACAGAACTTGGGTTAAAGGGCTTGGCAGACCCCAAGGCTGGTACCTCTGGAGGCTGCAGGCATAAGTAATAGTGATGCCCCCACCTTTCCATGGCCAGTACTGGGCCTCCAGGATCCAGAGCCCATCCCAACCCCCAAAAGAGCCTTCTTCTCCCAGTCACTGCACCCTTTCACTTCCATCTGACTTGGAGGCTAAGATAGGACTCTCTCTATGTCCCCAGCGCCACCCAAAGCATTGGGTACAACCCAAATTACAACCCAAATTATGGTGAACTGAATCTCCCTGGTCCCTCACATCTCTACCAAACCACAGCCTTATACTCCGCACCACATTTACACATGCCCCTGCCACATACACATGTGCCATGCCCATGAACACACATTCAGAGTTCCCAGGCTTCCCCTCTGCCTGGCCCCCCACCCATCTTCTCTAAGACAGGACCTGACTTTAGACCTTTCCTTCCATCCCCCAAGGCCCCACTCTCACTGCCTCTGAAATTTACACTTCCAGTGTCCCTTTCCTTCAGAGTCACAAGAGATAAAGTGTTCAACTGTCAGACTGATCCCCGGGCAGCACTGGGGTGGACAGTGAATTCATCTGATGCTGTAACCCCACAGAACCAGACTGGCTGTTTTCAGAGTACCTCTCCGTTTTCTGAGTCAATAACCCTGTGACATAGTTGTTGTTATCTCCATTTTACAGAAAGGGAAACTGAAGTTCAGAAGGGAAAGAGATTTGGCCAAGGTTGCATAGCTTGGGTGTCAAGTGGGCAGGATGGGATCTGAATCCAGTCTCTCTGACCCCAAAGCATCCCTGAACCTGAGGAGCGCCCAGCCTAGTGCCACCTCCCTGCCCCCTCCATATACACTCGCACGTCCACACATACATACATCTCTAATACCAGGCAGAATGGACCAAAGTACTTATGGAAATTAGAACAAGTATCGTGGGGCAAAAGGGAGGTTCCTTTTCATGGGGGCTGTCAGGAAAGCTCCATGGAGGAAGGGAGCTCTGAGAGGCCGAAGTGGGGCCCAGGAACTGTCTCCACCCGCCTGAGGCCAGTCTCTGATAGGTCCCTGCGTCAGGTCACCGCCAGCCTGTGCCCCTGTCAAGGCATGGGGGCGGGATGGTAACAGGCTACTCACATTGTCTTCATCGTCTACCACCTGGATCTGCCCAGAATCACAGAGCTTCACCACCGCACCGATGGGCACATCAAACTCCTGCCCGGATCTCAGGTCCATCCAGACGTAGTCGCCCTGTGGGTGAGAGAGTCCCAGGTGAGCGGAGAGGGGCATCAGGAGCACCTTCCAAGCGGTGCTGTGCCCACCTCCACCACCAGCGGCTCTTGCGTCGACCACAGAAGAGGGAGGAGGAGCAGCGCTCATGGAAGACTTGGTGCCTGGACCTTGGTTGGGCACTTACAGTGTCGTGACTGTCCCCATTGTACAGATGGATAAGCAGAGGCTCAGACAGGGGAGCAGCGGAGACCACACAGCTGAGCAGCTTCAAACCCAGGCCTGTCCAAAGCCTGCCTCTCCCCAAGACTCTACATCACATTCAGGTACAGTAGACTCATTGAGGTTTAGGCGGAAATACCGAAGCACCCAAACCACTTCCCCTCCATCCTAAAGGAGGCATTCCCCTGGACATTCAAACAGCCTCCATCACCTCCAAGGTCAACACTCACAGTCACAGTTATGACTTTCCTGCAGCGACACTGCTGGGCCCCGTGCCACACACGGACATCACTCAGCCACACTGTCTCCTGGCTTGTGGGGACAGCCCGACAGTGTCTCTTGGGGGTGGGCAGAGCGTCACATCTGTGTACCTTGCAGCATCTGGCACACGGCCTGGCTCTCACTACATGCTCAGTGAGCATGCACGGAAGCCACATCTACAGCCCAGAGTCAGTAAATGGCATCAAATATCAGCACTGGCCTCAAACACGCATGTACTGAGCACCTACTAGGTACAAGGCACCGATGGATCTAAATGCTGGGGGTCAAGCAGTGAGCATGGAGTCCACATTCTAGTTGGGAGGAGCCAGAAAAAAACTGAGGAAGTACGTTCGGGTTGGAAGGAGGCAGAAAACAAACAACTGAGCAAGCAATAGTCACCTGGGATGGCTGTAGTGTGGTGATGACGGTGATCCCAGTGCTGGAGGATGACCAGGCCAGCCATTCAGTGGCTGGGGAAGCCACTCTGTGGAGGAAACCTCTGAGCTGAGACCCGAAGGGCGAGAAGCAGACAGGCCAGGAAAGAGCAAGGGGGGAAATCTGGGCAGAGGAAATGACAAGGGCAAAGGCCCTCAAGCAGGAAGGAAGGACTGAAAAGAGAAAGGTGGGCAAGAACCAGGACTCACAGACGCTTATTCACCTGGAGGTAAAAGTCTGAATTTTATTCTAACCTTAATAAAAGTCTTCTTTTGGGGTGGTTCCCAAATTCCCTAGAGTGTAAAAGAACCTGGACATTCTAATTAAAATATCAAGCGGGAGTTAGAAAAGTAAGAGCTGCTAAAACTGATTCACAGTGAAATGAGCCCATGGGAATGGCCCCGTGGAAATAGCTCTGGGCTATGAGACTGGGTTTGGGGACCTGCTTGGGACCTCAGACAAGTCCCTGACCTCTTTGAACCTCAGTTTCCACATGCCTCAGTGAGGGGTGGGCTTGTTGAGTACCAAAGCCAACTTTGGTCACTGTTTCAGCTTCCTGTTCCCATCAGAACCAACTACTTTTCAGCCCCAGCTGACACTATGAACTTCCCTTCATGGGAGGTCAGCACAGTTAGAAACATGCTAGCTGCGAACCCAAGCTTTCTCCCAGAAAAACTAAGAGACTTTGGAGAGCCTTAGGGAGGAGAACTCATGTGTTTGCTCAGTGTCTGCTGTTGCCCAGGCTGTATGGTTGCTTCCCATAAACTGCCCTATTTAATGCTCACGACTGCTTTAATCCCAAATCCAAGCTGTTTCCTGCCACACTCCTTGCCCTCTCTAAGTGCTGACCCAGGACCACCAGACACACCCCTGCTCCACCTCCCCCGCTCCCCTCCCCATCTTTCCAGTGGACATTTATCCAAGAGTAAATAGCAACTCTTCCCCACCCCTCCTCACTGCCCCAACTCTTTGCTCCTCCTCCTCACCCCCTGAAGAATTAGTTCAGTCATTTGGAGCACATTTGTGGAGAGCCTGCTGTGGGCCAGTTTCACTCCAGACTCTGGGGACAGAGCAGTAAAGGGAAAGCAGAGGGTCTGGTAAGGGGGGGCCCCAGGTTGATCCTAGATGAGGGGGCACTCAGAGGATGTGGGCAGAGGGCACATAGGGCCCCGTGAGCTGTGGACGGAAGTTGGACTTTAGTAGGACAGGAAGCTATTGGAAGATTTTGAAGCAGGAGAGGTTGGCACGATGCATTTACATTTTTAAAAACTTCATCCTGAGAAGAGAACCCAGGCATTCCTCCGGGCCCCTGGGCTTGCCCCTTACAGCCTGCACCAGTCTGGGGCATCACTGTGTGTGCCCACTACTCATTAGCCTGCAGCCCCCTGAGGGCGGGCTGATCTGAGTCTTCCATCTGTGATTCCCTAGAACCAAACCAGAATGTGAGAGAGTGTGTGTGTGAGCATGGGTGTGAGTGTGTAAGAGGGAGCACATGACAGAGCTCATGTGTGTGAGAGAGAAAAAGAGAGACTACCTGATTCCCGGAGGCTGGCAGTGGTGAGCAGTGGCATCAGTTCATTGCTCTCTGCACACTCAGTACCCCTGCAGCAGGCCAGGTAGTGACTGACACGCTTCCCTGGAATCAACCATCTCATTGAACCTCATGACAATGCTTTGACAGAGGAGTCCACCTCTACTTCATCTCCTCAAAGAGGTCAAGACCCATGCCCAAGGTCACACAGGTGTTTTGTGGTAGAACCAGGAATGAAGCCCAAGACTGGCAAACTCCAAATCCAGTCCTGTTTCCCAACACCCCCACCCTAGGGCCTCGCCCTGAGCCCAGTTCTGTAAGCAGAACAGGAAGCACTAATAGGGTTCCTGCCTAGAGACACTTAGTGGACCCAAAATGCAAACTGGAAGCTCCAGCTAGGGGCACCAAAGCAAACAGAAGTGACTTTAGAACCCTCCTAGCCAAGGACTGGCATCAGGAGGGCAATGACTTGACTTTCTCTTCTCTTGATCTGAACTTGAGGAAAGAAGCAAAAACAGCAGCTAACAGGCTTCCAAGAGGATTCAGAGGCCTGAGAACCTCTGAGAAGACAGTTCCCACTGTCCCATGGAAAGTGCCTGGGGCATGAGAATGCAGCTGGATGTTAGGGTCCCCATTTTACAGATGAGGAAACTGAGGCTCAGAGAGAGAAAGTGATTTGGCCACTGTCACTCATCAGATCAGTTACTCATGAGACTGCAAACAACTGCAGGGCAGAGCCCGATCCCAAAACAAGGTGGGTCAGGAAATGATGATGGGTGAAGGAATGAGGGGAGGAGGGAAGATGTAAAAGAACTTGACACTTTTTTGAGGGGCGGGAGGAGAGGAAAGGAGCACTGGGCTCAAGTCTGAGCTTCTCCCCACAACCAGACTCCAGGCAGCCCGTGACTGCATCTGGCCCCATTCCTACAACCCTACCACCCCATTGTCAGGAGAACCCCACTGGGGAGCTTTCCCCAAATCAAAAGTTCCATTTGTGAGACTCCTGCCCCGTGTGGCTGTGTAAACTGGAGAAAGTAACAGTGTAAACTGTGTAACAGTGCAAACTGGAGAAAGTAACAGTGTAAACTGTGTAACAGTGTAAACTGGAGAAAGTAACACCGTCGGATGAAGGGCTCCCAGCCCCCACACAGTGGCTTCCTAGATGGATTTGCCCAGTGTCCTCAAGGGCACTTCACAACCCTAGCCCACATCCACCACAAACACATGGTAAAAAGTTCTGGATTCAGGTCTCAGTTCTGCCATCAATGCTGCGTAACTTTGGCTAAGTCTTTCTGTCTCTCTGGGCCTTAGTGTTTCCCAGCCTTAAAATGGAAGGAGTCAGTGCTTGGAAAGATAAGAGACCCATGCAAAGAGGAGTTGTCCTTGATGTCCACTTGCCTTCCCCCTAGGCATGAACCCAGGATCAGGTCAATGCTGACTCCCCCGCAAGGCCTTAGTCTCTTGCACCTCCTTCCTCCCCTGCAGAAGGGTTTGAGGTTCAGTCGCTGTTTGTGAAATGAAAACGAGTCTGTTTTAGGACATGTCCCCCCTACTCCCCTCACTTAGGGGCTTCCCTGGTGGCTCAGCAGGTAAAGAATTCCCTGGTGCAATGCAGGAGACGGAGAAGAGGGTTCGATCCCTGGATGGGAAAGATCCCCTGGAGAAGGGCATGGCAACCCACTCCAGTGTTCTTGCCTAAAGAATCCCATGGACAGAGGAGCCTGGCGGGCTACAGTCCATGGAGTCGCACAGAGTCAGACACGACTGAAGACACTGAGCACGCAGGCTGCTGCTGCTGCTAAGTCACGTCAGTCGTGTCCAACTCTGTGCAACCCCATAGACGGCAGCCCACCAGGCTCCCGTCCCTGGGATTCTTTAGGCAAGAACACTGGAGTGGGTTGCCATTTCCTTCTCCAGTGCATGAAAGTGAAAAGTGAAAGTGAAGTCGTTCAGTCCTGTCCGACTCTTCTCAACCCCATGGACTGTAGCCTACCAGGCTCCTCTGTCCATGGGATTTCCCAGGCAAGAGTACTGGAGTGGGTTGCCATTGCCTTCTCCAGAGCACGCAGGTATCCCCTCCTTTATCCTCAAAATCACTCTGGGACACTGGTGGTCTTAGCCCTGTTTTCACAGGCGGGAACGATGGTCCAACTGACTTGCCAGCGGGGTGAGTGAGTAAGGAAGTGTTCCGTTGCTAACCTTCCGGGAAGGAGGGGCCTCGCAGGCCACGCTTTCCTTCTACCAGCCGGTCAGCCAGTCCACAAACGTCCACCGAGCTGCCCCAGGGCACCTGGAGGCGCCCCCTGCTCTGGACCAGGGCAAAGGCAGGGAATCCCCTTCCGGCCCCTCCCGTTTTCCAGCTGCAGAAGCTCCCGGCTCAGCGGGGAAGCGAGGGGGCCAAGTGCACGCTAGGAGTCTGGACGCACCCTGGGGTTTTGCGACCCTGCGCCCGCCCTGCTTCTAAAAGGCGCGTCCTCCCCCCTCCGGCCCAGGGCTCACCGGCAGGACTGCGTATGTCTTCAGCGCCTGGTTCAGGCTGCGCACCAGCGCCCACTTGCCCTTGCCCGGCTGTTTGGCCCGCTCCTCTGCAGGGTCGCCGGGGTCTGTGGGGTGGGTGGGGGGCTCCATGGCGCCGAGAACCTGGTGGCGGCCGGCTACAGTGGCAGCACGTCTCGGGCTCCCTAATTCACCTAATCCCATGCGCGCCGGGGAACCCTAAACCCAGCCATCTGCCGTGGGCCCATGGCAACGGAGGCTTAGGTGGCAGCTGCGGGCGGGAACTGCGAGGGGGGCCGCTTTGCCCCTCCCACCCTGGCTGGACCCGACCACCTGACATCACTGGGGATTCCAGGCTGGCCTCACTGGGACCTCAGCCGGTGGCACCCAGGAACCGGGCTGCAGGGCTGGGCATAAAAGAGGCCCCTGGAACCTCACCTTGACTGCAGCTTTGAAGAAAATCAGTGTATTTTCTACAGAAAGAAACGTGGGGATGTTTTGGAATAGAACGCAATACACTTAGTGAATTTTTTAAGACTAAAGGTGAGCGGCATCAAAGATCTTTCTGGTCCCATGACTGCCTCTGGGGAGTGGGGGTGGAAAGAAGTATTGAGGTTGGAGGGGGAGGGGCCTCTGTGGGGAAAGCCTGGAAGAGGCTGTCTCTGGTCCTCCCCCACCCTCCCAGGCCACCCAGTGGGTGACCTCCAGCTCAAAGAGGAGGCACTGAGGCCCACAGGAGGGCAGCCCCTGGTCCCCAGGACAGCTAGACACCTCTAAGGGCTCAGACTCACCCAGCAATGGGCATCAAGTCCGGCTCCTGTGTCCCGGCCACCACACAGGCTCCACTCCGTGCTGGACTGCAAGCCACAGTGGCCACCATCCACCCAGAAGGCATGGGATGCCCAGGCCCTGCGACTCTCCTACACCTGCCTTCTCCGCTCTCCCTGCTTAGCTTATCTTCCCCCTCTTTTCTCCTACGCACTCTTCAAGGTCTCATTTTTGGCCCTCAGCATTGTCTGGAATTCTGGAAGACCCAACCTTCTGCTCTAGACAAGCAAACCAGGGTAGGGCGCAGGGGAATGGCAAGGAAAGGGACGGCGATGCCTCACACAGAACCTGGAGCTGCCCCTCTGGACCTGACCTCCTTCTACCCCCACCTCCTTTCCAGCCTTGAAGACCCAGCGCTCTGCCATCCAGTACATGGCTGACTGACTGCAGTGATTCCCAGCTACTTCCTGGGCCCTTCAGGGACCCTGTTCTCAGAGGTCCTTCCCCAGCTTAAGCCCAGAACAAGCACACCTAACCTTCCCTGCCCGCCCACTCAGGGGAGTTCATGGAAACAGGAACCAGACCCTAAGACTCAAAGGGAGGGCTGAGGAATGGACTTCTATCCTTCCATCTGTCCATTTAACCAGCCTTCACAGGCTCAGACTAAGGCTTAGGGGGTACCGTCCTCAAAGCTTCCAGCCTGGGGGATGGACAGAGCCAGACACAGATAAGGATGGTACCACCAGATAAGGGACAGCTTAACCCTGGAGAGACAGGATAGCATGGCTACCAAGAAGCTAGACTCTAGAACCAACACCAGTTTAATGCTGGCAAGGCCATTCAAATGCTGTAGGACCTTGGGCAAGGTCCTCAACCTGTCTGCGCCTTTGTTTTCTCATTAGTTCAATGACAGTGTAACAATATCTCAGGAGGTGCTTGCGAGGATTAAACAGGCTGTGTAGTAACTCAGTGCCTGTTAGAGCAAACGCTGTATGAGTATTATTAACTAAGCAAGTCATGTTGTTGTGGTGTTGTGATTTTTCAGGCAGACACAAAGGGGAAGAGTGTTCCCGAAGAGGAGACAGCAAAGCACAGAGAAGCAGAGGTAAGAAGGAAGAGATGGTAAAATAGGTCTGGTTGATGGAGAGAGGCCCCCTGACAGAGCGCCAGTAGAGGCCTGAGAGGCTGGCCCTCCCTGACCCAGACCCGCTGTCGACCCTGGAGTACCCAGGCCGCTCCTGAGCTGAAGCCTGGGAGTAGGCCCCTTCCCTGCAAGTTGCATGCACCCCAGGCCGGGGGGGCAGGTCTCACGCCGCTGGGGCCCTCTCTGGAGTCACCCTCCCAGAGCCAGGGTTCATGGCTCCCCGAGACTTGTCTCTGGCTGCCTGGTCATACAGGACAGGGCCTCGCAGGAGTGCGGAGTGCTCCCCCAGGAATGCTTCACCTCCACCTCCCTCTTCCCACCCCACCCCAGGCACCAAGGCTCCACTTAGCCGCGTGCCCCCTGGTCCCCACACTTCCCTACCTTCTTTTCTTTACTCCCTTTGCACCTCACACATACCCACAGTGCCGCTTTCACCTCCACCATGCCACCATATGGTCCAGTTCTGACCCCCCTCCCCCCAGTTTTAACTACGGGGAGACTTTGGTTCAGAAGAGGTAAAAGGGAACTAACCAAAGATGCATAGCAAGCTGGAACAACAACAACAAAAAACTTTCAGGAAATAATTATGCCAGTTGTCATCAGCGAGCGAAGTCAGCAAAGAGTAGAGAACTCTGCCAAGAACTCTTCAGAAACACCAAAACCCAGCAAAAATTGTCAGTCAACTTTACTAGAACTCTAGAAAATATGCCCAAGTTGACAGTCACCACTGGAACACTTGAGGAAGAGAAAGGTGACCGAAACCCAGCAGGAGAACCTACTCATCCTTCTCCAACCTCCACCTTGAGGATGGCAGCCTGTATCCCTGCTGGGGGTTACTGGGGTCAGAGGGAGCAGAATAGACCCTGATATCAAAGAATTATGGTGTTTTAAAACTGTCTGGGGACTCCCTGAAGGAACAGTGCTGAAAGCTTATCTTTATTCCCCAAGTAGGAACACCCCCAGGGCGGAGAAGTAGCTACGGAGGGCAGGAGTGGGGCAGGGGTCAAAAACATCCAAAGGCAAATGAACTATCCACTGCCTTCTAGGGGGGAAAATAAAACCAATTGGAGCAAATAATAGCTCCAAAAAAAAAAAAAAGCTCAAAACACCCGGAAGAAAGAATGAGATGCTTCAGAGAAAAAGGGCTTTGAAAAACATATACTAGGGAGTCTAGAAAGAATGAGATGCTTAGAGAAAAAGGGCTTTGAAAAACATATACTAGAGAGTCTAGAAGACCACATACACATCCAGGATTGGACAAATGTTCAGAGAAAGCATGAGATGACCATAAGCTCTCACCTCTGATTGACATCAGGCTCCATGCAGACAGGGAATAAAGACTAAGGCCAAGTTGTAAATGGCCTGACAAGATGTTAAAGTCACACCCAAACACACACGCACAGCCCAGCTGTAAAGATCAAGATTTTATAGTTTTGTTTTTGTTGGCTTCTGGTGGTTTAGAGACTTCAGTGACCACACACAAGAGAGAATGTAGTCATCATAAAAATAGTTCAGAAAAGTCATTAAACAAAACAACAGTTCACAAACAGCAACAACAAACCTTGAGAAGGCGGAGAATCTGACTTCCAGAATTATCACATTGTAATAACCAAAATGTCCAGTTTTCAACAACAAAAAAATGAGAGTTGCAAAGAAATAATAAAATATGGCCCATTCACAGGAAAAAAAAGAAGTTGATAGAAAATGTCCCTGAAGAAGCCCAGACATTGGACTTAATAGACAAAGACTTTAATCAACAGTTTTAAAAATGCACAAAGGACTGAAGGAAACCAGAACAACATCTCACCAAGTAGAGAATATCAGTAAAGAAACAGGAATTATAAAAAGGGACCAAATAGAATTCTGGAGTTCAAAAGTAACTAATATGAAAAA
The DNA here is from genome assembly GCA_006410675.1 of Oreotragus oreotragus. Taxonomy (NCBI): domain Eukaryota; kingdom Metazoa; phylum Chordata; class Mammalia; order Artiodactyla; family Bovidae; genus Oreotragus; species Oreotragus oreotragus. The sequence continues at coordinate 655,842 of SJYX01011457.1, forward strand.
TTCAGTAGAGATGTCATCAGCAGATTTGAAAAGGGAAAAAGAAAAATCAGCAAACCTGAAGATATTCAGAGATTATCCAGTCTGAGCATCAGATCATGAACTCCTTATTTCCAAATTCAGACTTAAATTGAAGAAAGTAGGGAAAACCGCTAGACCATTCAGGTATGATCTAAATCAAATCCCTTATGATTATACAGTGGAAGTGAGAAATAGATTTAAGGGCCTAGATCTGATAGACAGAGTTCCTGATGAACTATGGAATGAGGTTCGTGACATTGTACAGGAGACAGGGATCAAGACCATCCCCATGGAAAAGAAATGCAAAAAAGCAAAATGGCTGTCTGGAGAAGCCTTACAAATAGCACTGAAAAGAAGAGAGGCGAAAAGCAAAGGAGAAAAGAAAAGATATAAGCATCTGAATGCAGAGTTCCAAAGAATAGCAAGAAGAGATAAGAAAGCCTTCTTCAGCAATCAATGCAAAGAGATAGAGGAAAACAACAGAATGGGAAAGACTAGAGATCTCTTCAAGAGAATTGGAGATACCAAGGGAACATTTCATGCAAAGATGGGCTCGATAAAGGATAGAAATGGTATGGACCTAACAGAAGCAGAAGATATTAAGAAGAGGTGGCAAGAATACACAGAAGAACTGTACAGAAAAGATCTTCACGACCCAGATAATCATGAGGATGTGATCACTAATCTAGAGCCAGACATCTTGGAATGTGAAGTCAAGTGGGCCTTAGAAAGCATCACTAAGAACAAAGCTAGTGGAGGTGATGGAATTCCCGTTGAGCTGTTTCAAATCCTGGAAGATGATGCTGTGAAAGTGCTGCACTCAATATGCCAGCAAATTTGGAAAACTCAGCAGTGGCCACAGGACTGGAAAAGGTCAGTTTTCATTCCAATTCCAAAGAAAGGCAATGCCAAAGAATGCTCAAACTACCGCACAATTGCACTCATCTCACACGCTAGTAAAGTAATGCTCAAAATTCTCCAAGCCAGGCTTCAGCAATATGTGAACCGTGAACTCCCTGATGTTCAAGCTGGTTTTAGAACAGGCAGAGGAACCAGAGATCAAATTGCCAACATCCGCTGGATCATGGAAAAAGCAAGAGAGTTCCAGAAAAACATCTATTTCTGCTTTATTGACTATGCCAAAGCCTTTGACTGTGTGGATCACAATAAACTGTGGAAAATTCTGAAAGAGATGGGAATACCAGACCACCTAACCTGCCTCTTGAGAAATCTGTATGCAGGTCAGGAAGCAACAGTTAGAACTGGACATGGAACAACAGACTGGTTCCAAATAGGAAAAGGAGTACGTCAAGGCTGTATATTGTCTCCCTGCTTATTTAACTTATATGCAGAGTACATCATGAGAAACGCTGGACTGGAAGAAACACAAGCTGGAATCAAGATTGCCGGGAGAAATATCAATAACCTCAGATATGCTGATGACACCACCCTTATGGCAGAAAGTGAGGAGGAGCTAAAAAGCCTCTTGATGAAAGTGAAGGAGGAGAGCGAAAAAGTTGGCTTAAAGCTCAACATTCAGAAAACGAAGATCATGGCATCCGGTCCCATCACTTCATGGGAAATAGATGGGGAAACAGTGGAAACAGTGTCAGACTTTATTTTTTTGGGCTCCAAAATCACTGCAGATGGTGACTGCAGCCATGAAATTAAAAGACGCTTACTCCTTGGAAGAAAAGTTATGACCAACCTGGATAGTATATTCAAAAGCAGAGACATTACTTTGCCGACTAAGGTCCGCCTAGTCAAGGCTATGGTTTTTCCTGTGGTCATGTATGGATGTGAAAGTTGGACTGTGAAGAAAGCTGAGCGCCGAAGAATCGATGCTTTTGAACTGTGGTGTTGGAGAAGACTCTTGAGAGTCCCTTGGACTGCAAGGAGATCCAACCAGTCCATTCTGAAGGAGATCAACCCTGGGATTTCTTTGGAAGGAATGATGCTAAAGCTGAAACTCCAGTACTTTGGCCACCTCATGCGAAGAGTTGACTCATTGGAAAAGACTCTGATGCTGGGAGGGATTGGGGGCAGGAGGAGAAGGGGTCGACCGAGGATGAGATGGCTGGATGGCATCACGGACTCGATGGACGTGAGTCTGAGTGAACTCTGGGAGATGGTGATGGATAGGGAGGCCTGGCGTGCTGCGATTCATGGGGTCGCAAAGAGTCGGACACGACTGAGCGACTGAACTGAACTGAAGAAAAATGAGGAAAGACTAAGAAACCTACAAGATACCATCAAGTGGATCAACATGTACACAATGGGAATCCCAGAAGGACAGGAGAGAGAGGCAGAAAGAATATTTGAAGATATAATGACCCCAAACTCAATGAAAGATATGAAAATCTACATATCTATAAAGGTCAATAAATTCCAGATAGTATAAACTCAAAAAAATCCTCACTGAGACACACTATAATCAAACTGTCAAAAGACAAGGACGAAAAGAGCATCTTAAAAACAATGAGAGAGAAATGACTCATCATATACAAAGGATCTTCAATATGATTAGCTGCTAATTTCTCATCAGAAACCATGGAGACCAGAAGACAGTAGGATGATATACTCAAAGTGCAAAAAACAAAACAAACAAAAAAAACACATTTCAAACAACAGTTCTGTATGTAGCAAAAGTATCCTTCAAAGGTGAAAGAGAAACTTGAACGTCCCTGGTGCTACCGCGGATAAGAATGCTCCTGCCAGTGCAGGGGACCCTGGTCCGACCCCCGGTCCGGGATGGTTCCACATGCTGTCGAACAACGAAGCCCGCGAGCCACAGCTCTGAGCCTGCACTCTAGAGCCTTAGAGACGCAGCTACCGAGCCCATGTGCCGCAGCGCCTGAAGCCCAAGAGCCCAGAAACTGTGCTCTGCCACAAGAGAAGAGTTCAGGCACCGCGGGAGGAGCAGCCCCCACTGCCATAGCTAGAGAAAGCCCTCAGGCTGCAGTGAATACCCAGCGCACTCCAGTTAGATAAACAAACCGCTGCTTAGAAAGGGAAAGAGAAACTAAGACATTCCCAGATAAACAAAAATTGAGGGAGTTCATAGCTAGTAAACCTGCTCTATAAGAAATGCCAAAAGCAATCCTTCAGGCTAAAATTAAATGGCACTAGACAGCAACTCAAGTCATACAAAGAAATAAAGAATCCAGTAAGGTAACTTCAAAGGTAAATATAAAGGCCTGCCTTATTGTTATTTTTGTTTCGTAACTCTGCTTTTTTCCTATGTGATTTAAAAGACAAATGCAGAAAATAACAAATCTATGTTAATGGGCTCATAGCGTATAAAGATGTAGTTTCTGACAGTAACACTATAAAGAAAGGGGGCTGAAACTGTATAGGAGCAGAGCTTTTATATACTACTGAAGCTACTTTGGTGTTAACCCCCACTAGCTTGTTATTAAATGTAAGGTGTTAATTGTAAACCCCAGTAGAAAAAAAAAATCTGTAAACTCCAGAGTAACTGCTAGAGAGAGAGGGAGAAATGAATGAGAAGGGAACCAAAACGGTAGAGTGGGGAAAAAAATCAAACACAAAATAGGAGCTTGAGATTAGATATAGTAAACATGTACTACTATATATAAAATAGATAACCCAACAAGGACCTACTGTATAGCCCAGGGAATTGTATTCAATACTTTATAGTAACTTATAAGGGAAAAGAACCTGAAAAAATATATGTGTATGTCTGTATCTATGTGTAACTGAAGTACTTTTCTGTGCACCTGAAACTAACGCAATATTGTAAGTCAACTATACTCCAATAAAAAATAAAATTAAAAAAAAAATTTTAAGTCATCATAGAAGAGTGGGGGGGAGATATGACATTATAGAAAAATAGCAAAACGGCAGAAGTAAGTCTAAATGGAAATGAATTTAACTCTCTAATTAAAAGGTAGCAGTTGGCATCGTAGGCTAAAAAAATAAAACATAATCCAACGATATGCTATCATATCTATAAGAGACTCACTTTTGATCCAAAGACACAAATAGGTTGAAAGCAAAAGGATAGAAAAATATATCCAAGCAAACAGTAACCAAAAAAGAGCTGGGGTGGCTATATTAATATCTGACAAGATGGACTTTAAATCAGAAACTGTTACAACAGACAAAGAAAAACATTATTTTTAATAAAAGACTTAATCCAACTGTTACCAACAGTCCACAAATTTATCTTCAAATTTCACTCTGATCTATGAATCTGGGCAAAGTACATCTAGTCCCTCCACTGGCCTCACCATCGAGCCAGAAATCATATCTTACTTAAGCAGAGCAGCCTTTCCCAAGGTCCTCAAAGAAGCAGGTTACATGTACCACGGACCTCTGGGTTCTCACGAGCACTAACTAGCCTTGCAACCTGGGGCAATTCCCTCTCCCTGAGACCACAGTCTCCCATCTGTATGTGAGGGGCTATCACAATGCCTCAAAGCCTTCCTTCACACCACCCCCACCACCACCCACCTCGTATCACAGAAGCCTCCCCATCCCCAAGATCCCTTCCACCCCACTCTACCCCCGCCTCCCCCAGGACTCCGGCTATCACAGTTCTGCTTACGGGGTACCCTTGCTGTGTTTCAGAGCTGTCTCCCTCTCTGGTCTGGAAACTCCTCCAGGACAGGGAGTAGTCAGTTTACCTCTGCATCCTTTGTGCCCAGCCTGGTACAGAGAAGGGGCTGAGTGCCACTTTGCTGGGTGGGTGAGTGAGACTGTGGCTGGAGGAAGTGGCTCTTGGCACACAAGGAACCTCCAGACACTCCCCGCCCCACCACCACTCCCAAAGCCATCAGCATGATGGGTCTGCTCAGACTACCACAGGGTCCCTAGAAAGGAGCTCATGCTCAACAAATGTCACTCCACCCAGAGGGGAAGTCTGAGCTCCTCCCCTGAGCCCTGTGCCCGCTCCTTGCACCACACCCCTGTACCCTGCACAGCAGCCCGCTTGCAAGATCTCCTCTCCTGCGTGCTGCCCCTCTCACCAGCGTGGCTCCCTATCCTATCTGGACCTGCCCCAGCTCGTGTCTAAATTACTCTGTCTGGGCTTCAATTTCTTCACCTGCAATATTGGTACAAAGATCCTTACCTCACTGCCTTATGACAATAAAATGAAATCAAGTATAGAGAGTACCCAGCATACAGTAGGACCAATGTGGATGCTACTTAAAGAATTAGAATCCTTAGCAAATGAATAAAATTTTTTCCTGAGTGAAGAGATTTGGATTCTTAACACATCTTTATGAAGATGTTTTCAGTGCCTGGTACTCATCGGGGCTCTACACATATGGGACACTCTACATATGGGACACTCTACATATGGGTCAAGAATCATCATATTCTCTGTGGTCTCCTCAAAAATTTGTCCCAAATAAAGTGAAAGAGAGAAGAGAATGGAAAACACAGGAATGTTATTAATATGATTTTAGTAGTAGTCATTGTGGCAGTTAAGCTTTTTTGAGCTGGTCCATCACTGGGCAAGCATTGTCTAGTGTTATCATATTTTGTCCTTAAATATCCCTTTGAGGCCTACCTATCATTATGCCCTAGCCCTTCAAACCAAATGAGGGTGTAACCACAATCATGCATTCATTCAGCACAGAGCTCCATCTTTGAGAGGGCTGGTACCAGCGCTGAGAGGCAGTAGTGGGCAGGATGAAGGCTGTCCCCCAATTCTGGGCTCACCAGGAGGCCCCAGTAAGGTAGGGGAAGAAGGTGGAGTGTGACCAGATTCTAATGTGGGCAGGACAGGGCAGGGTCCCAAAGGCAGTGGTCACAGTGAGGCCTTAGCAGTCAGCCAGGAGATGGGAGACAAGTGCTCGTGATGGGCAAGGGGCGGCAGGAGGAGGGAGGGGGACCTGGGAGGCAGGTGAAAGAAGACGCACTTTGATTGAACCCCTCGGGGCATTTCATTTTCTCAGCAGTCAGGCTGGCAAAGGAGGTTTTTATCCTTGTTTTGAGAGATAAGGAAACTGAGGCTCAGGAAGGCTGAAGGACACACTCAAAGTCCACTGACTTATCAATAGCAAAGCCCAAGACGAGCTCAAGGCTGTGTGGCTGGCTGGAGAAGTAACAGGAATGTGCTTTCTGTGTGAGGGGTGGGCAGAGCCAGATTCAGGTGAGGTGGGCCAGGGTTTGGGGGCAGGTTGAGGGAGGGTGGCCAGCGAGACAGAGATCTCCTGAGGGAAAATGCCCTTGGGGGCTATGGGTGACCCAAGCCCTTCCTCTGGAGTCTGCAAATATCCCCGTTCACCCATCTCCGCCTGCAGCTCAGTTCCTGGCACCCAGCCAACACTCAGTGATAGTGACCTTCCCTTCTTTTGGTGGTCTTGGCCATCTCTGACAGTCCTTTGAACAGACTCTCAGGCCCAGGGGCTCTAGAGGGGGTCTCCTCCAGCCCCAGGACAGAAGTCTGTCTCTCCCGATTCTACCTTCTCACACACAAATCCACATACTCAAACACGCAGCTACTGGATGAGGCTGCCCATTGGTCCCAGATGGTCCTGGAGGACATGAGGCCACTGGCCAAGCCCCCAGGGGCACACCCCCACCAGCCCGGGGGCCTGGTGCCAGGCCAACCTGGCTCAGGGCCCACATTCCTGGCTCTGGAGACCAGGAGCTCATTAGAGCCTCGGGCTGGTCACGGGGAAGGGCTGAAGGTCAGCAGCCACTGTGACCCTGGGAAAAAAGAGGGGCTGGAGGACTCAGCTAGGGGCAGCACCTCTGCTTCTTCCCCATGTTCCCCAGGGGCTGCAGCTCCAGCCATCTCACCCCCCGCCTCACTGCTCCCCAGGCAGGCTCAAGGCCCTTCCGGGTCTGGCTTCAGTAGACTTGCCAACCTCCTCTTCTCTTTCCCCAAGAGTTTTCCTACATTTGGGCCTTTACTCATACTGTTCCACTGCCTGGAATACCCAGGGATTTGGAGATAAAAACAATTTCTGACCAGTGCGGTGAGTGCAATGAGAAAGGGAGACCCCAACAGACATCTCAGAGGGAGAAGTTCTAGACTGGGCCTGAGAGAGTCAGGAAAAGTTTCACACCTGGGTTTTGAAGCATAGATAGGAGTTTTCTAGGGCTGTTCCTGGCATAGAAGGATGAAGGCCAGTGGGGTAGGGAGAAGCACTCACCTGCTGAAGAATCACCATTGTCCTTGGTCAAATGCTCCTGCTGCCCACCTGGCCAGACACGATTCTGCAGGGGAAGAGACCAGAGCAAGCCTCTGAGCAGGCCAGCCCTGGAAGCCCTGGGCCTGCCCCTCCTCCCTCTGGGGAACCCTCCCTGGCTTCTCTCCCTCTGGCCACAGCCCAGCCTGTGTGACCTGAGCCTCTGCCACCGTCACCAGCTCCACTGCCCAGAGCAGCTGAGCTGTTCTCTCACCGCTGTTATTCAAAGATTCCCAAAGGGCTCCTGAGAAGTAGCAAGCGCAGCCCTATTCACCCAGACATATGCGCAAAGGGGCCCAGGGGGGACCAAGACTTGCCAAAGGTCACACAGCAGGGCAGGGCAAATTCAGGACTAAGACTTGGCCTCTAACCACTGAGCTCAGGGCTGCCCCAGGAGTGCAGGTGACAGGGACAGCCTGGCCTGAGAGGAAGGTCAGACTGGGCATGACCTGCTCATGACAGCCCCTGCCTTCAGGATGGTGAGCCTAATCTCTCTTCCATTTGGCGTTTAGGGCCCAGACTGTGCCTCTCAAGCTTGCCTCTCTGCTTTCTTCCTGCCCTACCCTTGCCCTTAGGCCATCCTCAGCACTCACTCTTCCTGAAATATGCCAGCCCTTTTCATACCTCTTGGCCTTTGCATACTCTGGCCCCTCTGCCTGGAACTCAAATTCCTACCTAGGTTTTATGGCACCTCCTCCAGGAAGCCTTTCCTGACCACCCCCAGGCTGCCAAGAGCTCTGATGTTTCCCTCTGTACAGCCCTGACTAAATGCATTTGCTGTCTGGTCAGGGTCTAACCCACCTCTGCTTCCAAAGTAGGAGAGTGATCCCGGGCAGGGTGTGGGGCTCAGCTATTACCTCATACAGCCCAGGGCCAGATCCATGGCCAGCTCAGGAAGAACTTGTGGGGCTGAGCGTGGTGATCAATATCAACCCCAGCCCATAGGCTCTGGCATGAGGCCCCTCTGGTCCCCTACCTGCCTCCCAGGATGAGAGGATGAGCATCAATTTTTCATAAGGTCCATTCAGAGTCACTGGGGCATTTGATCCTCTGCCCATGACACTGCCTGACACCTGAGCCCTGACCCCTGCCCTGGGGCTCCAGGACACAGCAGGCACACTGTCTTCCTGGAGACTGCACTCAGCCTGGGTGCTTGGCTGGGAAGAGAATTCAACAAGGACTGCCCAGCTGTGATGCTGGGCCTTCATGGCTTTAAGCGGGTGGAAAGGGGTTGTTGAAAGGGAGTAGAATTTAAGGGCCACATGTAAGGAAAAAGCTACAAAATAGACTTTTTTTTTCCTGAAAATAAAAACTAATCCCTGTTCAAGTTAATTGCTTTTTTTTAAATATAAATTTATTTTAATTGGAGGCTAATTACAATACTGTATTGGTTTTGCCATACATCAACATGAATCCGCCACGGGTGTACATGTGTTCCCCATTCTGAACCCCCCTCCCTAATTGCTTTTTAATTGACAACAGGGAACAGAGAACTGATTGTACATGTCCACGGAGGAGCAAGAATACTGGAGTGGGTTNATTACAATACTGTATTGGTTTTGCCATACATCAACATGAATCCGCCACGGGTGTACATGTGTTCCCCATTCTGAACCCCCCTCCCTAATTGCTTTTTAATTGACAACAGGGAACAGAGAACTGATTGTACATGTCCACGGAGGAGCAAGAATACTGGAGTGGGTTGCCATGCCCTCCTCCAGGGATCTTCCTGACCGAGGGATCAAACCCACATCTCTTATGTCTTCCGTATTGGTAGACAAGCTCTTTATAAGTAGCACCACCTGGGAAGCCCTTACTTGTCCATACCTGGTGCTCAATTTTACCTGGTCCCCATAACAACCCTGCTGGTGGGGCTTCGTCTCCCATTTCACAGATGGGAAATTTAAGGCACAGATTAAGTGACTTACCCAAGGAGAGAGAGAAAGAGATAGTGGCTGAGAGAGGCCTAAAGAGACAGAGTCAGGGGCAGAGGACTCTCTCTGCCACTCCTTCCCCCACCCCCTGCATGTCGTTCCCAGCCTCCCTTCCCATCCCAGCTCTTGTCAGAGAGATGGCAAGGGGCCCAGACCAGGAGCAAGTGGGGGCAGTAGCTCCAGGTGGCCCGAGCCCCTGACTCCCCGAAATTTAGCAAACCTTTCTCCCAGTGCCCAGGAGAGTGAGCAGCCCGTCCTTACCTGGATCCCAGCGGCCTGGCACCCACGCTGCAGCTGCCCCCCTGCGAGGAGGGCTCAGGAAGCTGGGGCGGGGGCCCTGGGCCAGCCTGCAGACACACGCCCCCTCCTCTTCGGCCTCACTCTGGGCCTTGCTCTGGGGTTGCTCTGGGTTTTTCACAGCATGACTCTCTCTCTCCCAGCCTCTCCCTTTCTCTCCTGCCCAGGGCAGCTCTCTGGCCTGCCCGGCTGCCCTCTCCTTCCCACTCTGGAGCCTTCCCCCGGGAGGCGGAGTCGGAGGGCCCTCGAAGGTCTGGGTGTCGTGACATCAGCCTGGGAGGCGGGCTGTGCCGCCCAGGGCCCTGGCAGGGAGGACCGGCCGCCCCGCAGGGAGGCAGGGGCACCGAGGCCTTTCTCGGCTGTGTGGCTGACCAGCGTGGGGCCAGGCCCGGGGCCCCTCACCTCAGCCTCAACTGCCTCCTATCATTTGCAGTAACACCACCACCTGCTCTCAGGAAATCTCGTTCTGATCCTGACTCAGTCACTGATTTGCTGGATCGGGGCCCTTGCCTGCTCTCGGCTACGCCTGGTTCCTTCTCTGCAAAATAGCTGTGAGAGCAAAGGACCAGCAAGCAGGGAGGGAGGCAGCGAGCCCTGCCTGCTGGCCCTTCCTCCCTGCCCCCAGCACACTGCAGCCCTGCCTGCTGGCCCTTCCTCCCTGCCCCCAGCACACTGCAGCCCTGCCTGCTGGCCCTTCCTCCCTGCCCCCAGCACACTGCCATCAATTGCCTCAGGCCACTTCCCGAGGGCTCCTCTCAGAGCTGTCCCCCTGAAGCTCATCACCTCACCACCGACCCGCAGCTTGTTCTGGGGCGGGTAAGGACGGGGGTGCCTGTGGTCACTCAACATCCAGGAAACTTTCTCAAACCAGCTGACTGTGCGACTCAGGCAAACTGAAGTGGAAAATGTGATTTTACAGTAGGGGAGGAGAGTGAAAAAGGAAGAATAAAGAGTGTTCGCTATTAGCGCCAGGGAAGACAGTGACACCCAGGACTCCCCGCTGAGACCTGGCCCTTACGCTTCAGGGCCCTTAGCCTGCAGCGACCCTGGCAACCGCCCCCGACAAGCAGGCCTCTCCAGGGCAGCTCTGGCCGGGGTGGAGGGGGGCGCTCTTGAACTCTCTGTAACTGGGATGTGCCCGAGGGAAGGCGCCACCTGGCGGCCACCCGCAGAACGGTGCAGGGCGCCCGGTGTGGAGGGGGAACCAGTGGCCCAAAGGCGCCCCCTGGAGAGCGAGGTTGAGCATCCCGCCTGTGCCCGGAGCAAGCGGGTGGCAACACTGGAACCCAGCCTCTGCGGGGGCTGGGCCCCCTCAACCTGACGACCCTGACCCCTGAAGACCCCTGGCCGCGGGAGTGTGTTTGACCAGGAGCCCACGATAGGAGTTGCTCCCGGACCCCATCCCCGCTGCTGGACTCCCACCCGCCGTCTGCGGAGGTTCCTCTTGGTACGTTGAACCCCCTAATCATCTCTTGCCAAGCGTCCCGGAGCGGGCGAGCACTGGGTGTCAGCCCACACCGATGGGAAGATTGAGCCCTGGCGAGGAAATGGTGCTCCAGGCAGAGTGCAGGGGTGGAGGAAGCAGTAAGGAAGGAGATGAGGCGTCGGGCATGGTCTCTCTCCAGATGCTGTGCAGCTACACCTACTGAGAACGCACCAGGGGCCAGGCACTAAGCTAAGGTGGGCACCTCATTCGTCATGTCCTTCTCTCCATCTTAGGGGGAAATATTGGTCTTAATTCAGTTATTTCTCTCTTGTTCTCCTCCCTCAACCCAGTCACAAAGTTCTGTCCATTCTATCTCCATAACGTACCCGGTTTCTCCTCACTGCTAGCCCCGGCTTTCTGGCTTGAGCTGCCGGCATCTTCCCCCCAGCAGCCTCCACCCTGGTCCGCCCCCCTCTGTCCCCCACAAGCCCATCTCCTTTTTGGCCTCCTTCATGCAACCGCCGCCAGCGGGCTCCCACACTACCTCGCCACTCATTGTGGCCCTCCCAGTCTGTAGACTGCCCCACAGAAGGCATTGTGGCTGTCTCCCTGCATCCCCAGTGCCCAGGACATGGAAGAAGGCCAGGTGAAGGGACAACTGAGTGATTCCTATGACGGCAACCCCGTCACCCCTGGGGAGCGCGGGAGAGCAGGGCCCAGCCTCAGCTGCAACTACCTCATGCAACTCTCAGACCAGAGGACAGTCCCCCAGGCCCAGGCAACATCCCCTTCACTGTCATTCCAGGGACAAAGACACAGGCAGGCCTCTCTGGAATTGTGGTAACATTTATTCTGAGAACAGAACAGGTCTCCACTCACCTGACCCTGAGCTCCGCCCTGAGGGGTGAGTCAGGGTGGCATGCAAGTCACCCAGGTGGCACCCAGGTCAAGGTGGCACAGAGCAGGGGCCCCACCCATCTTCAGGTGGGGACTTGAGGCCCCCGGGAGCTGCAGGGTACACCAAGCAAGCACAGCAGCTGCTCTCCCCACCCAACCTCCAGCCCCAGCCTGAAAGAGCTCCATCTTCACTTACCCAGGCCCCAGGACCTTCTGGGACCCAGATCATCACACAGCCAGGAGCCAGCCTGGCCCACCCAGAAGGGTGGGAAGCAAGGGCAGGACTGCTGAGCCAGTTTTGTTTGAGAAGGGGGCAGGAGACAGTGCCCAGCCCCCAGGCAGAAGCCCATGCAGATCACGCAGTTGGCCCTGGGTTCCCCCATAACCCAGGTGCACGTGGCTGAGCAAAGACCCAAGTGTGGGCCCCAGAATTCCCAGGCTGGCTTGTCTGGTCCTTGCCTCTCTACCCGACTCTCGAATCTTCCTTTCCAATAGACACTGAGAAGTGGTGATTACATGACCGTGTATAGTACATACGCATACAGAGATACACAGAGAAAGGGTACTGTTTTGCCCTTATTCAGCACTTGTTAGGAAGAGTGCTGACAAATGAGAATTATTGGCCCCACTTTGCAGAAGGGGGAAATCGAGGCACAGGAGGTTTAAGCAACTTGCTCCTGGTCACTCACAAAGTCCTCACCCTAGGCTCAGGTTCAGGAAAAGGAATCCTCTTGTTCTCCTTGTCCTTCAGTTCCTGGCCCCTCCCATGTCCCAGGACCAGGACACAGGGGCAGAGTGGGTCGGAGTAAGGAGGCACAGTCAAAGATCCAACAGATCCAACCAGGACACTGCACCGAAGAGCCAGATCTGGAGCCAAAAAGTCAGGTTTCCCTGAAGGAATTCCCAGCAAGGCCACAGGAACTCCCCATCTTGAATCAACTGGACTTTTTCATTTACATCACCTGGTCTGGAGCCCAAGAAGGACACAGAAGAGACCCAAAACTGGCCACAGCCCTAAAACTCTGAGAACACAGCTGACGCCGGTTGGCAAAACATCCCAGTACAAACCCGTCTTCTTCATCCACTTCCAGACCTCCTCTGAGAAGCTATGACCTCACTCACGTCCCTCCCTAAGCAGATCAAAATAAAATCAGAGGCTCACAGGAAGTGGAGTTTAAGAAGAAAAAAGGGTTCGGGCTTTCAGTTTTCCTTTAAAAACCCCTGGTTAAAATTGAGAGTTAAAATGGAAAGAATATAAAACATTGAGGACTAAAAGGAGCATTTTGGTCCGGGCAGCAAGAGGGTTATGGCTCCTCAGCCGCATTTTCGGGGGGGATGTTGGTGGAGATGCCTCTGGTAAGGAAGTGGATTTACCATCTCCTGCCAAGCGTGATGGGCGACCCGAGCCCTGCAGGACAGAGACCACCACCCCAGAGCCTCTGCCCCGAGGAAAAGCCCATGTCTTGCAGCAGAGTGTGCCCTGGGAGCGTGTGCCTCCCATGGAGTCCCCACGGCCCCCTCCACCTGCTGGACCACTACACCAGACATACTCCTTCCCACATCAGGGCAGCGGGGGCAGGACGCCCTTCCTCGACACCACCGCCACCGCCTCTCCAGGGACCCTAAGTCAGAGGCTGGGAAGGAAACGGAACCTAGGAGAAGGCGATGGCAGCCCCTCTGGGCATCTGCCTCTGAGAGGACCTGAGAGCAGAGGAGAGGCCCAGGACGGCCGCCAGGTCTCGCGGAGCTGTGGGGAGGGCCTGGCTCCATCTGGGGTCTCACGGACACTGTTTACTCATTTGGCAAATCCCCTTTGAATAAATGAACGACAGGCAGGTGCGTGGGTAGGATTGGAGAACATACAGATGTCACCTGCACACTTCTCCAATTCCAGCCTGAGCGGGAGCCCAAGAGCCAAGCAGCCTTTCACGGTGGCTAGAAGGTGACAGAGACAGCAAGTCTAGGACACAGAGGCAGGCCCTGGGGACACGTGGGACAAGGGTGGGCCTGGAGGATGTGGCAGTTCGTGTGTAAACAAGTGACATCTTGGCACTCCGTTGGCAGACAGCAGGGCCTTGGGAAAAGGTTTTCAATGGACAGAGTCCCTTAGCCATGGTGGCAGTTGGGGTAGGGGGTGCTATTTTAAATCTCAGGCAAGAAGACTCCTCCATGAGAAGGGAATGCTTTGGGGTCCTTGGGACACTGAGACCCAGAGCAGGGCAGAGACCTCCCAAGGGCACACAGCAGGTCAGTGCAAAGGTGGGAAAAGGACCCCGGTGTCCTGCTCCCAGGCTAGTCCCTGGCCAGGTTGGGGACATGCAGAAGGTGATGAGAACTGCAGGTGCAGGTAGGTGGGCGGGTATCAGACGGCCGTGAGGGAGGCACTGCTGAGCACGCGCACGGCAACGGTGCCCGGCAGGTCGCTGGGCTGCCGGCTACTGCGGTCCCGGAGGTGGAGGGTATGCAGGGCCTGGAGGTCGTCCGCGTTGGCTTTCAGGTGCACCTGGCCCAGGAACTCGTCTTTCAAGACTCGGTGGTTCCAGATCTGGAAAGAGACAGAGGATGGTGCAGGGTCATCGCTGAGGAAAGGAGTATGGGTCTGTGGGGGTGCAGCAACAGCGGCAGAGCCTTGAGTCTCCTTCCTGCGGCACAAGATGGGCCAAGGAAAAGGAGCCCTGCACCACCTCAGCCTCACCAGGGACCCTGGGCAAGGCTGCGCCCCTTCCAGAGCCTCTGGCCTCCTCCCATCCATCAAAGCTCCCTTCCATGTATAAAGTCTGTCACTATTAGCTCTGCTGTTGACCTTGGGTGACCTTGGACAAATGATACACCCCCTGCTCTGGTTTCCCCATCTTTAGTATGAGGGTTGGATCAGTGGCCCCTACGGGTCCTTTCAACCCCAACATCTATGGGTCTGTGATTAGATCCAGTGGGACCCAGTGCAGTAGCTTCCCCAGGGTCCCCAGGCATTTGTGTACAGATGGTTTCTCACCCAGACAGATGCTCGCCTGGGTCTTGGGGACAGGGCTTCCTGTCAATGAGCTCAGAATCATGGCCACCTTGGCCTGAGGGTAAGGAAGCACACGTCCAGAACCCTGGCTTTCGTTTTTATTTTTTAATTTTGTCATTTACTTATTTTTGGTTGTGCTGGCTCTTCATTGCTGCACAGGCTTTTCTCTAGCTGCAGCGAGCAGGGACTCCTCTCTCGTTATGCTGTGCAGGCTTCCCTTTGCAGTGCCTTCTCTTGTGGAATACAGGCTCTAGGCACTCAGGTTTCAGCAAGTCTCAGCCCCCAGGCTCTACAGCACATGCTCAGCAGTTGTGCACACAGGCTTAGTTGCTCCGCAGCATGTAGGATCTTCCTGGACCAGGGACTGAACCTGTCTCCCGCTTTGGCAAGCAGATTCTTTACCACTGGACCACCAAGAAGCCCCAGGACGCTGGCTTTCTGATCCTCTGCTCTCAGGCAACAGCCACCCCCTCCATCTGCCACCTGGGGAATTTAAGGAACGACTCCCAAGGCTTTGGGGCAAGGTGGGCAGAGATGACCACTGTGGCTGGGAGACTGACCCTGCTGTGTCCCACAATCACTCCAGCTTATCCACCCCATTCACCCAGGCCACGGAGGGGACTCCGGGGCTCCAGGAGGGACAGGCAGGAGAATTCTCAAGGCCATACCAGGTCAGGTACAGAGCAGGAACAAGAACTCAGCGTTCCTGGGTCCCTGTGGTCCCTGCCACACTGAGCTCAGCCATTCTGAGTGGGGAAACATGAGGCCAGAAGTCCAGGAGGGACACCAGACAGGACGGCTCACCTGCACAGTGATGGGCTGGCTCGGCTTCTTGCGGTAGAAGACACCTTTCACATCATACTCGGGTGTCGAGGTGCCCTTCTGCACGGCCGAGCGGACTTTGTCCCCCTCACACTTGATGATCACGTAAGAGTTAGCCCCTGTGCGAGGGAGTGGGCAATGGGTGAGGGTAGGGGCTGGGGCGGGGCCCGGATGAGACAGAACTCTGGAATCAGAAGCCTGGGCTCATGTTTTCAGGAGAAGGGAGACCAGAGCCTGGCCAGCTCCCTAACTTCCAGAGATAAGAAGGAGTACACTGGTAATCTCTGCCCTCCATACCTTTACCAAGGCTGTTCCCTCTTCCCAGAGCACCAGGTTTCATACCTTAACATCTCCGTGATCTGTAGAAAGGCCAGTTCCTCTAGGAAGCCTTCCCTGAACCCTCCCTCCCAAGTGCCTGATCCTGCACCTGACTGCCCCGCACACTGGAGACTGCCCGCGGGCAGGTGGCAGTCTCCTGCCAATGTGCCCAGCTTCATCCCAAGGCTGTGCCCAAAGTGGATGTCAGGAAAGCTTTCTCATTCAGTAAGAGCAGGAGAGCTACGGAGGCTGTTTGTGGCTGGGGGACGAGGGCTGGGGGCTTTCTGCAGGCAAGCTCACCTGTCGGGGAGTCTTTGAGACCTGCGGCCCCCAAGACGTGTACCTGGGTCACCTGCTGGGGATAGCCACACAGGGAGCTCCAGCAGGTGCGGGGAGGCTCGTCCAGGCGTAGCTCCCTGGTGTGGAACAGAGGAGAAGAGGTGGGAGGTGATGGAGAGGAACTGGGAAGGCGGAAAGTCAGGGGATTCGAGAGGGCGAGGCAGGGGCAGGAGCAGTGCTGAGTCCATGCAACGCTGGACTCAGGCAAACAAACCCCTGTCATCTTCCTGCGGCTGCATCCTGACCCGGGGGTATCCCCTCCTCCCCCAGGGAAAAGCAGTGTGCTATGCGTTACGGAGTGCCAAGCACTCTGCTGGGATGGAGCAGGTATTGTTTCTAATCCTCACAAAGCCCTGAGAGCTAGGTAACTATTAGGTCCATTTTACACACTAGGAAGCATCAGGCTCACTGGGCTTCCCTGGTGAATCAGATGGTAAATAATCTGGCTGCAAATACAAGAGATTGGGATTTGACCCTGAGACTTGGAAGATCTCCTGGAGAAAGGAATGACTACACACTCTAATAATATTCTTGCCTGGAAAAATCCCATGGGCAGAGAAGCCTGGCAGGCTACAGTCCATAGGGTCTCTAAGAGTCAGACACAGCTGAGTGACTAACACTTACTTACTTAGGCTCACTGGGGAAAAGGGCTTGCCCACACAGCACAGACTGGCCAGACCGAGGTCCACTGATTCCACAAGCTGCCTCCCCAGTCTGGGATGTGGGACTCTGGGCTGCCTACCAGGTGGGAGAGCAGTGCGGAGACGCACAGGGATGCACCGAGGCAGGCTTGGGGGTGGTTTCAGGGTCTACCTAGTAGGACTCTTCCACTAGCCGCATGACCTTAGAAACCCACCCCCAACCTCAATCCCCCATTCTGATCTGTAAAATGGAGGGGTCAGACCTCCCACCCAGGGTTCAGGAAGAGCAAACAACATGAGTGAGAGCTTCTTTGTAAATTGTGATGAGCTGTGCACACGTGAGCAGCTGTTCCTTCACGTGGATGAGAGAGGCTGGGATAGGGAGGAGAGAAAGGCAAAAGAGACAGGTGCTGATGTCAGCCCAGGGAGGCTGGAGGCCCAGGTTCTACGCCTTGGAATGATACTGAACATGTCTGGGCTGCATATGGTGGGTCAGCCTGGAGTGGCCCTGGGCCCGGCCAACCCTGGCCCCAGCCGGCCCCCACGCACCGGCAGTTGGAGGGCACGTCAGTGAAAACTCGGAGCAGGAACTCGCCAGTGTGGCCTGGCTCGAAGGTGGTGGGGATGATGACATAGCGGCCCTCGGGCTGCTCTGTGCGTAGGAAGACGCTGCGAGAGTTGATGTAGATGGAGCTGGCGGCCCGGTGCTGCAGGCTGTGCATACGGTACTGGCGGTTCTCCTCCACCTGCCGGAGGCGGAAGCGCTGGGTCTCACAGAGGTCCCCTCTCATCCCACCCTGCATCTCTCAACTCCGCCCCACTTCGATGACCAGAATAGGCAAATCTACAGTCAGAAGTAGACCAGCCTCTGCCTAGGGCTGGAGGGGTGGGGGTAGGGGGGCCAGGTGGATGACATTGGGTAATGTCGACTAAAGTGTGTTAGGTTTCTTTTGCAGGTGATCAAAGTGTCTTAAAGTTGATTGTGGTGATGGCCGCACAACTCTATGAATACACTTTAAATGAGTGAATCACATGGTCTGTGAATTATAGCCCATGAAGCTGTTGGGGTGGGAGGCAGTGGCAATGGGAATCCCCCTGGTGACAACGTCCGTGGGGTTTCTGACATAACAGAACCAAACAGCGCTGTCTGTCCAGGACACAGCAGGTGTCCAGAAATGACATCACCAGCTAACAAAATATGCATTCCTGGAATAAGCTCCAGATAAGCTACAGTCACATCAGCAAAGGTCATGTGACGTCAAAGTCACAATATTAGCACACAGTGAGTGTCCCAACACACTGACGTGAACAAACTGTCATAATACGACCCAGCATACCAAAGGCCAGGGCCTCAACTCAGGCCATGGACTTAGCAGGTACACGTAGTTTCACTGGGCTCTTGGTGTCTGGCAAGCCCACACTGTCCGTCTATGCTGAGTGTCATCACACACGGGGCATCACAACATGTGGAAGGTCTCGGGGCCCAGGCCAGGGAGCGGCCGGTGGGAACCCCACCTGGCTCTGCCCAGGATGCCTCCTCCCAGTGCCCAGCAAGGCCTCTGACTCAGGGGGACCAGAGCCCTGAGGGAGGGAGCCGTGTGGGGCCTCCCAGAGCCTAGCCGACTGCCAGCAATCCTCCCCTTTCCTGCCCAGACAGCCTGTGGTTCTGGGGCAGGAAGAAGTCAGGCTGCAAGTTCCCATGGGGCCAACGCAAGGCAGGCTGGGCATCTGTGGGGACTGAGACAGGACCCGTGTCACAGCATGCCCAGGGCATCAGCCAACGTGTCCAGGGTGACATGGTGAGGTCGGAGGCCCAAGTGTTCCAGAAGGTTCTCCCCCAGGCCCAGGCAGCTCAGACTCTCCTCACCCAGAGCAGGGGTGCAGCTGGCCTCACCTTGTAGATGTCGAAGCCAATGGCCAGATTTTCACCCTTGCCATCCCGGCGGGTGGACTGTTTTGGCCGCTGCTGAATGCAAATCAGCACTTCATCTTCTGGCTTTTTGACATCAAAGATGTACTGTGGGTGGGGCAGAGAAAGAGGGACGCGCAGTGAGACCTTACCAAAGAAGATGGGCTAGCTGGCTCCGGAGGCTGCGTGTGCTTGGGCGAATCACATCACCTCTCTGAGCCTCAGTCCCTCATCTGCGAGATGGGCTGACAATGCCCAACCCTGCACGTGGGGTGGGAGGACTTGGGGGAAATGATGGATGCTCAGCTTTAAGACTTTAAGACTTCATTGAGCAGTTGGTGCTCAATGAAGGCACACCAGGAGTGAGGACTAGGTGGGTTCCAGGGTCATGACCAAGGAGGCTGCAGAGGAGGGTCCCTGTGGGGAGTCAGCCTGGCTGGGTTCCCCCGGAAGGAGCGGCACTGTGTGTGGAAACAAGGGATCTGAGCCTGAGCTCAGCCTCTAAATAAAACATGCCTATAGCTCTTGTCAGGACACCCATGAGTCCTCCGGGCCTGCTTCCTCGTCTTGACCACGTGCAGGTCAGATCATGAGGTTGAGGGTGACAGGCCCACCCAGACATGCCCATCCAAACCACTGTACACACAGGTGTGCTGAGATCCACGGAGGAGCAGGGATGTACCCGGGGTCACACAGGAGCCATGACAGGACCTTGGCGGGGCCCACAGCTGCCCAAGGGGTGGTGGGCGGGGGTCCCCAGGGAGGCCCACCTGCGGGTTCTGGAAGAAGGTGTCCTTGTGGTTGATGCAGCCGCCGCTCCGGTTCTGCAGTGGGTCCTCCTGCCGCGTCCAGGCGCCACGCAGCCGGGCCTCCTCCCACGTCTTGTGGATGCTCAGGTAAGATGTGTTGATCAGACGGCACTTGATGATATCCGTGAAGTAGCGGCACAAGTCCTCGAAGGTCATCCTGGGTGTGGCAAGGGGCTGAGCTGGCCGGTCCCCGTCCCTGCCAGCTACCCACTCGCCCCACCCGCTCTGGACCATGGCCCACACAGCAAGTGCAGACATGGCTTCACAGGGACCCCTCACGTCTCCCGTGACCTCAGTCTCCTGCCTTATAAAATGGGCATCAATCTAACAGCAGCTGCCTACTTCGCAGAGTTTGCACAGGAATTAAGCTATGCAATAAAAACATGTCGTACAACTTCTGACAGAAAGGAGTTGGCAAAGGCTGGCTGTTACAATCATTACTAATACGAATAACTGATATGTGCAGCCCACTACAGTTTCTAATGCGTATTTCCATTCATTATAGTCCATAACTAGTGGTATGAACCCCCTGCTAGGTGAGCTGCAGTGACCAGGATGCTGCCACCCCTCCAGGAGCCTGGGTGGGAGGAGGGGAAGGGCCCACCCCCCTTCAAGTGTGCACATACACGAGAATATGCACATATATGCATCAAGGGTGAAGATATATAAGAAAAGCCTTATGAGAAATTCTTCCCATTCCTGATGAGGGTTTTCTACTGCTGTTTTAATTCAACTGGCCCCTGAGCCAGACTGGGCAAAGTGGATCTCGTCCACAGGAGCCCAGACCAGAGGACCTGGGGGGGCCTCCTGCAGCAGCTCTCCTGACACCTGCAAGAGGGGACCTCACTAGGGTGCCAGGATCACTGCCATCTACCTCTGGGTCTGCCTGGAGCCCTCATAGCACCTCCCACACACAGGGTACCCTATACCCCTCCAGGAAGTGGCTCTGTCTCCAAATAAAGTATCCTGCTGAAGACAGACACTGAGCCTAGCATACAGCCAGGGCTAAGCGTAGAATGAATGAATGCAATGAATGAATGCAGGAATCATGAATATGCTCTTTAAGCCAGGCTGTTACAATCTTCCCAGCCCGCCTGCCTTGCCTCCCTGAACTCACTCTCCCCAAACCCAAGCATGCTCTCTTGCCTCTGGGCTGGGTCTCCACAAGGCTCCTTTGCACCCTGAGTCTTAGCCTCTCTGTGAGGCCTCTCCTCTTCCTACCTGCTCTTGGCATCAGGCAGCCATGTGCCCTACGTCCTCTGGTCAATTGCCCACTAGTACCTGGTCTAGTACCCTCGTCTACTTGCCGAGGGCTCCGCCTGGGTACCAGAGCAGCCCAGGGTCCCCTGAGGTGGGAAGTGGGGAACTATGGGGACTAAACAGTCCATTCTGCCCAATTCACTTCACAGAGGCAGAAACGGGCCCACAGAGATGCCATGACTTGTCCAAGGTCACACAACAAGTTGACCATGAGGCACTGGCTAGAGCCCTGACTCCTGCCATCCTGTCCAGTGCTCCCTGCCTGGCACACAGGAGGGTCCCCCTCAGCCCTGGACACCTGCCCTGGGCAAGGGCACACTCACCAGAACTCGCCATCATCCTGCACGGTCACACCCAGCTTCTCCCGCTCACTCTTGCTCACCTTCTGCCACTCCTCTGAGCTGAGATGTGAGCACAGGGAGGAAAGAGGGGAGAGGATCAGAGGAGGAACCGCAGCAGAGCCACCCTGGCAAGGGACAGGAGGCAGGAGGGATGGCTCAGCAACAGGCCTCCATCAGTGGGGAAGGTCGGGGGCACAGGGCCATGCCCAGTCCCTCTCCAAGAAGCCTTCTCTGCCCACTCTTGCAGGTAACTGTGGGCTGCCAGGACCTGGGGGGTCTGGGAGCCAAGCTTCGGCTCGGGGAGAAGGGGGAGCTGACTCTCAATGAAGGGAGCTCCTTCAGTGGGGGTCTGGGCTCCACTCCTCTCCTGGCCTCACCAGGGCCATGAGCCAAGCACAGGGCAGTCGCTCCCATTCCTGCCCCTGGTGGCCTCCCTTCCTGCTTTCCTCACTCTTGCACCAGAGGGGTCTCTACATCCCCTAAGGAATCAGCTTCTCCCCACCTCCAGACCTCCACCCACACTGAATCCACCCCTACGCCCGCCTCCAAAGACAGTCTTCTCCTAATGTCATCCTCCCCTCAAATCGATTTCTTCAAGGCCCCAGCCTTGGTGCCACCTCCTCCAGGAAGCCCACCCTGGCCTTGCCCAAGCCCCCGGCCCTCGGCCCACCCACCTGGAGCCTGCCCTCTGCGTCCCCTCCCACCGCCCCACCCACTCCCCCGCCCCGGGCCTCACGTGTCACTCCAGGGCCCGTTCCACTCCCGCTCGCCCCAGGGGTTGCGCAGGCGGATCATGTCCAGCTTCTCCGACTTGAAGAAGGCCAGCAGGCCGTGGCCCAGGCGCACCTTGCGCACATCCGTGATGGCGTACGCGTGGCCCTTCACGAGGCCACACGCCAGCCGGGCCTCCATGTCTGCCGCGGTCACTGCCTGTGGGACACAGCAGCTCAGAGGCGGGGCCTGTCGGGCTCCAGCGGGAGCAGGGGGCACACCGCCCCCTACAGGACGGGGCGGGAACGGCAGCTCCGACGACCTCCTTCCTCTGCGGTTAGGGACTGACCTGGCATTCACAGCCCTTTACAAAGCCTGGGACCCGCCGTGGGGTCAGCCCACAGCTGTGCTGGAGTCCACTAGCACTGACGCAATTCTGCAACCTGGCTGTTAAAACGTTAGCTCGACATCAACCATGGTGGGAGTATTTACACCACAGAAGTCAGCCAATCAGGGCTTTTTAATTTTCCAGATAGTCGTTTTATCAATACACCACTTGGTCAGCCAAACATGGGTTCAAATTCTGCTCGAGTCCCCGCTTTCCCACCCAAAACATGAGCAGTCAGTGAAATAAGACGATCCTCTCGGAGCTCCCGGGCCTGTGCCAGCAGGCGGAAAGGGCTCCCTCCCCTCTTCCAGTCGCCTCATGGCTTGATTGTTCCAAAGCTTGGGTGAGGGACTCTCAAATGTACAGACACCCATCTCTCCAATACGAGAGGGCCAGAATGGGGGTGCTGGTTGAACAGTGTGGACAAGGCCTTAGGGCAGGGGGCCTGAGGCTTGTGCTGTCCAGCCTTGGGGAGGGGCTGCACCCTCACACTGCTCTCCTCCTCCCATGAGGCCGAGGGTCTGATTTATGAGCCAGCCTGGGTAGGGGCTCTGCCTGGGAAGCACAGTCACCCCCCACCCTAGTCAGGTCGATGAAGGGTTGTGTGGGTAGCCTCTGGGGCTTGCTTCTGTGTGCTCACCTTGATGGAGGCGCTGATGAGGCCTCCCCGGCTGTGCACTTTCAGCACACGCTCAAAGAGCTGGTTCCTCTTGGCCTCATCGTTGGCAAAGTCACCCTCAGTCAAGTCGATGGGCTCAGAAACCCCACCTGTGAAGTCCACCAACGCATCCGCCGTGTTGCCTCCATCCAGGGCCTGGTAACAGCCTGCCAGCCTGGAAGCAATGTGGAAAGAACTCCTAGCTCACATTCCCCAGCCTTATAGGGGAGATTTCTGAGACTCAGAGAGGTCAAGAGAACCAGTAAGGTCACAAGCAGGTCACACAACAGAGCTAATACCAAAACTCAGGTTTCCGGCTCTGAGGCCCATGAACCACACCATTTTGTCACTCAAATTCCCCTTTGCCTTCACAGCCTCATCTTCAAAAACTAGCTGTCTAGAAATCCAGCAATTGTTTTCAAAATTGTTAAAAGTTCATATGTCTTTTGATATATCATTTCTGGATGACTAACATTATTAATAACAATGTAAAACTGGAAATCATCTAAATGTCTAACAACAGGGAATTGATTTTAAAAGCGAAATTGCATCTCAACTCTGGAATATTAAGCAGCCATTAAGCAAAACGCTAAAGGAATTCTTACTGCAGGGAAAATGCTAGTGCTTTCTTGTAACATTTGAAAAAGCAATACAGTCAGATTCCAATTATGTCTAAAACGTATACAATAATTCATTTCAAAAAGATTAAGCATCTACTCCAGGTGGTGCAGTGGAAAGAATATGTCTGCCAATGCAGGAGACGTACAAGATGCAAGTCCTATCCCTGGAGTCAAGAAGATCTCCTGGAGTAGGAAATGGCAACCCACTCTGGCATCTTTGCCTGGAGAATGGACAGAGGAGCCTGGCGAGCTACTGTCCATGGGGTTGCAAACATTGGACACGACTGAGCAGCTGAGCACAGTACCACATGGGCAACAGGTCAGACGCTAGAGACACACCTGTGGCTCCTTTAGGGTCAAGGTCTTAAAGGCAGAATACTGAATGTGAATGTGAGAAGCAAAATGGGATATATGGCAAAAAGTCCTTTCATCTGCCCACAGAACACCAGCACAGGTTTTGCAAAGTAACCAACAAACAAAAGAGGCATCAGAGATGTTAGAAGAGCTGCCAAAGGTGGAGGAGGGTGTGGGGAGAGCAAAGGGAGGAAATGGAGACACGCAGAGGGGGCGGGCCGTGTGGGGACAAGGTCACGCTGTCCCGAGCAGAGGAGCTGCCTCATTTACTAATCCAGATAGCCCAGAGCTGGGAAGGGGAGAGCAGCGGCCTAGGAGACCACGTAGGAATATGGGAGAGTTTTATCTCTGCATGGCTTTCTGTACTTTCTGGATTTGCTGAAATAGATACATATTCATTTTATAATTTAAAAGGAAAACAAGCAAGCATAAACTGTGCAGCCCTCTGTGGAAAACAAGCTGGCGGCTGCTCAACAGTGTAAACGCAGGGACTTTCCTGGTTGTCTAGTGGGAAAGACTCCACACTCCCAATGTGGGGGGGTGGGGGGGGCAGGGGTTCAACCCCTGGTCACGGAACTAGGAGCCTGCATGCGGCATGGCACAACCAAAATTAATGAACAAATAAATAAAAGTGCTCTACAAATTTTTTTTTTAATGTAAACACAGAACTACAGTATGACTCAGGAATTCACGTCTAGATACTGGATTGGCCGAAAAGATCATTCAGGTTTTTCCATAACATCTTACGGAAAAAACCCGAATGAGCTTTTTCGGCCAACCCAATACATATTACACAGACCTGAAAGCAAACACTCAAACAGATATTTGCACACCAGTGTTCATAGCAACACTATTCATAATACGAAGCATGTGGAGACAACCCAAGGGTCTATCAACAGACAAACATAAATAAAACATAGCACACACATACGACAGAATCAGCCATAAAGGGGAGCAGAGTTTAGATACACGCTACAACACAGATGGACCCAGAAAACATCACGCTAATTGAAATAAGGCAGACACAGGAGGACAAGTATTCCACTTATCTGAGCTACCTGGAATAGGAAAAATCATTGAGAAAAAAAGCAGAATGGAGGTTCCCAAGGCTGGGAGAAGGGATAAAAAAGGAGTAATTGTTTAGTGGGTAACAGAGTTTATGTTGAGGATGATGAAAAACCATCACCGTCTATACTGGCTACAGACAGGGATGATGGGTACAAAGCATTGTGACTAACTGACGCCACTGAACTGTACATTTATACGTGGCCAAAATGATAAATATTCTATTTTGGACAATTTTTTAAAATAATAAATTCTTTTTTAAAAATAATAAAACTTGTATTTAAAAAAAAAAAAAAAGAGCAAGCCTACCAAGTCACTGAGTGGGTCTCCCAGAATGGGAGGAGAGGAGCTTGCACCTAGGAACCTGGTGACCAAGTGACCACCAGGGGGCGGGTTTGCTTTCTTAGGATTAAAAATGGAAGCTTCCTTAATGGGTTTGTTTTTGATGATGGAGTTTTTGTTTTTTCCCTTTACATTTACACACACACACACACACACACACACACACACACTGTGTGTGTCCCAGGAGAGGGACAAATGCGTCTGGAAAGAGGAACCAGGGAGAGGTTCCTGGTTCCAGACCTAGCAACTGGTCTCTGACCCTGCCGCCCATCCTGCCCCTGGCCTGCACCTGTCCTGCAGGGCCTGGGCAGGTCACTCCACCCCAAAGCCTTTCACAGCTCAGCAAACCTTTCTTCAAGCCCATGCTGGCAACACAGGGCCTGGCACAGAGCAGAAGGAGGGGTCAGCAAAGCTCAAATGGCTGGACAGTCTGGTAGACAGACCGATGGGTGGAGGAAGGAGAGGCCCAGGGAGCAGGGGTCTGGCCCAATCTCCTCGACCGGCCTGGTTTGGAGACAGCACAGCCCCAACAAGGCTTCCAAGGAGGGCTTGGCAACTCGGATCTTTGGAAAAGAACCATCGACCAAAATGGATCCGCTGGCTCTGCCCCCCGCTACCTGCAGGACACCTGCCTGGGCCTCCGTCTTCCCAGGCAGAAGCAAGTAACTATCTGAGGACCTAACCCGAGGTGCCCAGGGGCCCTTCAGTCCGGGCCAACCCCGCACCTGGCGAAGGTTCAGCTGGCTGTGCTCCAGGTACCGGGCTCTGAACTTACTGTGTCTGCACCTGCCCCTCACCTCTGTGTGTGTGTGGCTGCAGCGAGATAAAGACCTCCAGAGCCCAAGAACAGTGCCACCCCAGCCTGGCCGCCCACCCACCCCCACTGGCACCTACTTGGCGTAGGCCTTCTCCACCAGGGCACACCAGAACTCATTGCGGGAGCTGGAGTGGCAGTAGATGAGCTGGTTGTTGACCGTGGGCAGCCGGTCATCGATGACCACATCCACCCACTCCCCGAAGCGCCAGAAGTGGAAATGGAAAATGCCCGCGTAGGCACTGGGCTTCTCGGGGTCCCACTCCTGCTCCTTCCAGTCGGGGATGACCTGGATCAGGAGACAGGCATGATGGGGACACAGTGAGGGTCGCAGCCAGCTTCCTGAGGAAATGGGAACCAAATGGAAAGGAATACTGGGTTCACGCCCCATGGCTGCCATGAACCAGCGCGAGTCCTTCTTATCTCTGGGCCTCTCCCCACCCTTGCAGGGGCTGGAGGCTCCTTGAAGCCCTGTCATACTAAGATTCTATGAGCTTCCCCCTCCCTCCCATCTGCATTCTCCCCTCAGAAATACAGCACATTCATCTCAGTCCTGCCTGGTCAGTGGTACCATCAGAAACTCCCTCCTCGCATCCTTCCTGAGCCAGAAGCCGGCAGTCACACCGGCCTCCCCTCTTTCCCTTTCTCCATCCAGTCTGAGCACCCACATTCTTTGAAAATCCGTCTCCTCCTCTCCATCCCTCGGCACCTCCCTGGCCCAGTCCTGCATATCCTCACCCCAGGGCAGGCCACATCCACCCCTGCACCGCACAGCAGCAGATATCTGATCAGGTCACTTCCCTGGAAAATAAGGTCCAAACCCTTCATGTGCTCTGTCCCTACCCCACCTCCCCAGGCTCATTTCTCTGCCCTCATCCACCCCAGTCCCCACCCGCTGTGCCTTGCTCCAGGCTTTGCTTAGAAACTCTGCACCTGCTCTTCCTCCAGCTGACTCTCGCTGGTCCTTTAGGGCCTACCCTCCTCCTCCAGGAAGCCCTCCTTGACTCTTCAGACTAGGCCAGCACACCTGTCTATCCATCTCATGGCCCCTGGCACTTCTCCTCTGAGACACTTTCCCCAGTTATAATTACACAAGTGTGTGATGCTGTGTTCGGTGCTGATACTGTCACTGGAATGTCACCTATCTTAGTCAGTCAGGCAGACACGTCAATCTTGGTCACCGCTATCCACCCAGCACCTGGCCCAGAGAGGGTCCTCAATAAATGCGAAGTGAAAGTCGCTCAGTCGTGTCCGACTCTTTGCGACCCCACAGACTATACAGTCCACGGAATTCTCCAGGCCAGAATACTGGAGTGGGCAGCCTTTCCTTCTCCAGGAGATCTTCCCAACTCAGGGATCGAACCCAGGTCTCATGCATTGCAGGTGGATTCTGTAGCAGGTAAGCCACAAGGGAAGCCCAATAAACGTGGTAACAGAATGTCTAAGTCCAAAGGCATTCACTGGGACTCAATAATATTATTTATGTAGCATCTTGAACTCCATAAATAATCCATGAGTTTACCAAGTCTCTGACCACCATGGAGTATCTCAGTTTAATTCACACAACCACCCCATGAACAGATTACTATTATAACCACCCTTACTTTACAGCTGAGAAAATCAAGGCTCAGAGAGGGGAAGCAACCTGTCTGGGGTCACATAACTAGAAAATATACACATTCTTTGGAGGCAGGCAGACCTGGGTTTGAAGCCAGGATTCAACCCAGGTCTGTCTGTTTCCAAATACTGAGTTCTGTATCAGCATGCACCACTCTGCACCCAGAGGCATGCCAAGGGCAGTCTGGAAGGAAAGGCAGGAATGCAGGGAAGTGCTGAGGCTGACACGGAGTACGTGGTGGGCCATGGAGAAAAGACAGAAGTGGGCCTGACCCTGGAGGGCCAGCAGCAGCTTCTGAGCAGCTGTCCTGAGAGCTGACCCCTCCTAAGCAGACGCAGACAAACAGAGGCAAGCTAGGGCAGCAGAAGCGGAAGGCAGGGAAAAACCTCACCCTGCTGAGTCAAGGGGATCTGCTGGCCCTTCTGGACACAGGACCCAGAAGAGCCACACCCCATCAAGACAATAAGAAGTTCCTTCTAGAAGAAAATCACTCCCAGCTATGGGGGCAGGAACACAGGCATCGGGGCTGAGAAACCCAAGATGTATCAGGAGGCTGTAAACCCCAAGACACAAACCAGCCTGAACACAGAGATGGATGCCAAAATCTATTCCCAACCCCCACCCTCGTTAAGGATGCTTTTGTTTACACGCCTCTTACCATCAACAGGGATGTTGGCAAAGAGAAACACTCCCTAGTGGAACACTCGAGACCAAGAAAATGAAAACGCTAAGCACAGTGAGAGGTGCCCCCGGCACCAGTGGAGCTCTGCTAGGGCCACAGTGCCCAGAACCTGGGGCTGTCTTCTGAGGGGGAGGGGCAGGAAGTGGCCACCCACAGACACAGGCAGCACTCACACTCAGGGCTCCAGAGCCTGACACAGCATCTAGAACCCAGCAGGGACTCGAGA
Source organism: Oreotragus oreotragus (assembly GCA_006410675.1). Taxonomy (NCBI): domain Eukaryota; kingdom Metazoa; phylum Chordata; class Mammalia; order Artiodactyla; family Bovidae; genus Oreotragus; species Oreotragus oreotragus. The sequence goes on from SJYX01011457.1 coordinate 684,510, forward strand.
CGAGCTGGTCCCTTTGCAGTCACTTCTGCGTTCCTTCTCAATAAAAACTCCCAGGCTGGCCTCTGTCCTGATCCCTGGCATGCTTCCCCACACTTGATTTCAAGACAGAAAAGTGTATCATAAATGGGTCCATGCAGGGGCCCAGAGGAATGGGGAGCCATAAGCTGAGAACACTGGCCTGGCCGCTGCACCCTCCTCCACTCCTCCCCACTCTGAAAGCTCTGCACTGCATGGGATGGGGGTGGGGGAGGTAGGAAGAGGAGCCCTCACAGGAGCTGAGAGGTACCACTGGGGCCGCAAGAGGATCATTAGGCAAACCCAGGGCTTGACTCTGAACTCTCTGTGACTCAAGAGGCAGCTAACGAGGCTCCAGGGCCTGTGATGTCAGGGATCCCGGTGGGCTTGTTTCCCCCCCACATCACAGCCCTAGACCCCCAGGCCAGCCTTCTCACCCCTCAGCCCCTCCCTCTGCCAGCCAGGGTACCGAGTGAAGGAAGGTGAGCTGCCACGGGCATACAAACCAAACACCCTCTAGACCAGGGGTCCCTGACGCCCTGACCATGGACCAGTGCCATGGCCTGTTATGAACCGGGCCACACATCAGGAGTGGCAGGCCAGCGAGAGACGTGTCCATCTGTATTGACAAGCCACTCATGAAGGCCTCCCTGATGGCTCAGCAGTAAAGAATCCACCTGCAATGCAGGAGATGTGGGTTCGATCCCTGAGTGGGGAAGATCCCTGGAGGATGAAACAGCAACCTACTCCAGTATTCTTGCTTGGAAGAAAATTTCCACGGACAGAGCAGGCTGGTGGGCTGCAGTTCATGGGGTCGCAAAGTCAGACACGACTCAGTGATTAAGCACGGCAGCATCCACCGCTTGCATTACCACCTGAGCTCCACCTCCTGTCAGATCAGGGGCGGCATTAGATTCTCACAGGAGCGAGAACCCTGCTGTAATGAACCTGAATCCCCCTGTAACCATCTCCCCTCCACCCCATCCATGGAACAATTGTCTTCCATGAAACAGATCCTGGTGCCAAAAAGATTGGGGACTGCTGCTCTAGAACACATCCGGTCATGCAAAAAATCAAGGAGGCAATCAAAATATCCAGGACCAATCTGAAGAAGCTTCTACTAGCCATAGACGGGCCAAGCTGAGCAGCCACAAGGACAATGACTGTGATGAGTAAAAACACATTCAATATGTTCAAATTCATGATATCATGATAATACTAACACAAACAATTAGTCACTAGTGGAGGGTGGCAAGGAATCAACTGATTTTTTTGAAACTGGAAAGCGAAGAGGGAAAACAAAATCCTGACTTTTCTATACAAACAGTGTTACAAAGTAACCACTATAACCAACAGTGTTATAAAGATGAAGGAAGGCCTTTATCTGGTGATGAATCCCAGCTAAGAAAAGAGGAAGAAATTAATAAGAGTATCACCCTCCTACTCTCTTGCAACCACTGACAAATGATGGATTCAGGCAATCATGGCTTCTAACCTCCACTTAGGAATGTGGATGGTTTCCATGTCACAGAAGAGAAAGACAACCAGAGATGATCTACCTCCCGAGAGAACTTCACTTATGAAGCAGTTGTGCCAAAAACATTGTGCCTGAACCTTATCATGCCCCCAGAGGTAAGTCCCACCTCACAGGAAACGCAGAACACAGACATTAGTCAACACCCTGAAAACACAGCCTGCAAAATCTAGACGGTTGGAAGCCCCACAGGATAAGTGAGATTGCTTGAGCAAATAAACTGCAAGGGAAAAAACATGAGAAGATGAAGGAGAACCACCAGACTGAAGTAATGGACCTTTATTTGGATTTGATTCAAACTGTAAAACATCCATGCAACCATTTATGACACAAATTGGAAATCAGAATATTTGCCGGATATTTGATGGTGGTAAGGAATTTCTGTAAAATTATTTCAGCTATGTTACAGTATTATGATTACGGGTTTTTGCTTTGTTTCGAACAAGTCATTATCTTTCAGAGATGCATCCAGAAATATTTACAGAGGAAATGATATGCTGCCTCAGGAGAGAGGGTTGTGGTGGCTCAGACGGTAAAGAATCCGCCTGCAATGCAAGAGACCAGGGTTTAATCTGGGTTGGGAAGATGTCGTGGAGCAGGGAATGGCAACCCACTCCAGTATTCTTGCCTGGAGAATTCCACGGTCAGAGGAGCCTGACGGGCTACAGTCCATGGGGTCACAAAGAATCAGAAACAACTGAGCTACTAATACTCTAGGGGAGAGAGGGCTGCAGAGGAAACAAAGATCAACCATGAGTTAGCAATTGCTGAGACGGAGAGATGGACACAGGGCTCACTAGGCTGTCTTCCTGCTCTAGAGTGTCTACAGCTGAGAAGCTCCATCGCCATGGACACCAGCTCCCTGGCCGAGCATTCAAAGCCCTGCAGGCAGCTCTCAGCTTCACCCCTGAACACTGCCTCCCTCAGGCCCCACAGGAATCTACACCCTGGGATGTAGATTCCAGGGTGTAGATTCAGGACACCTCAGCTTGGAACAGGTGGCTCCCTCTACTGGCCACACCCCAGACCCCGTCCCTCAGGGACCAGCTGAGCAGCAGCTGGCAGGGGCCTCCTGACCCCACCTTCCCCTTGGGCACCTTCAGGCAGCTCCTCCTCCAAGCTCCTTCCCACGTGGCTAGGCCCAATTCCACAGCTGGCTGTCTTCCCAGGAGGAAAATCCGCAAGTGCTGGCCGCAGAGAAGCCTTGGCCAGTTGGGGAGTTTGTACACGCTAGTGGTATAAAGGAAAAATGAAAATGGAGCTGGTTTTCCTAAGAATGCTCTCTAAAATGGGGCTGGGAGGCCACTGAGCAAGTGTGACTTGGGCATTACTCTGCCTACATGGAATCTGAACTTTGACCACTTCTTGTTTTAACACAGCCATCCAGAACGTCTGCCCAGTGTTCCAGAAACTCAAGATACTTATTGGATCCTTTACCCTCAAACAACTCGTGACAGTCTAGCCTTTGAGAACAAACACTTCCTTTAACAATCTTACGGCTTTTGCCTTTACAAGCCCCTGACTTTTTCTTCCCTGGACCACTCTTTCAGTTCTGTCTAACTCTGTATCTCCCGAGGAGTCCACATCTACCTACCCTCCTTCCAAGACTGTTTGTCAGCACTAAGATGCATCAACTGTGGAGGGCTGTGCACACATGAGAGGTCATCCCTGCTGGTGTGTGGGGTACATGATGTGTGCAACCCTGGGGTGACCTGGTCAACCTCCCTCCCAAGAGGAGAAGGGAAAACCTTGACAACAGCCCACTGGGCAGATGGGAAAAACAAGGGCTGACAGGGCGGAGCTACCTCCTTGGGCTGATGCAGTGAGGCAAGAGCTCAGTGGGATTGCAAGCAGCCTCACACATAGGTGGCCCTAGCGGTAAATAATTCTCCTGCCAGTCCAAGAGACATAAGAGACATGGGTTCCATCCCTGGATCGGAAAGATCCCCTGGAGGAGGGCACGGCAACCCACTCCAGGATTTCTGTCTGGAGAATCCCGTGGATGGAGGAGCCTAGCGGGGCTACAGTCCATAGGATCGCAGAGTCAGAAACTACTGAAGCGACTCAGCACACACACCCATTCAGCCACCCACTGCAGAATCACCCAGAAACTTCAAGGCCTCACTGATGGGTGTGCCCCAGTGCCCCTTGGTGTCCTGGCACCTGGACTTCTACCCCTTTCCTTACTGGGGCTTTTCCTGAGGCACTCCCACCCAGACCCAAGTGGCTGGGTTCAAATCCTGCTGGACTCTGGGCCAGTGAGTAGTGAATGCCCATGTGTGTGTACACAGAAGCATGCATGTGTATGTGAAAGTCAGTATGTACATCAGTGTGCTTCTGTGCAAGTGTGTGTACATGCGTGTGTGTGTCTGCTCATGTGGCAGAGAGGGAACATCCCACACATCTCTGCCTGAGACCTCAGCCACGGTGGGGCTGCGGGTCACAGGACTGCAGTGGGGTTTCTTTCCTGCATTCATTACCCAACTTGGGTGAGGTGAGCCACAGGCCTCTTCGACTCTTCAAGACGAAAGAGTCCTTGGTTGTTCTGAGCATCTGAAGTTTCTCAGTTCTCAGCTTCTGATTTCAAGAGTCTCAAACTCCTGAGTTTCGGATGCCATGACAAGAAGAGGCCAGGAAGACGGGTAACCCCCACCCCTGCCCCCCTGGGAGGAGAGCCCTGTGGCTCAGCACCCAGACAGCAGGGCGCTGACACACCAGCAGGGGGCGCCGGGGATCCCGGTTCCCAAGAGTGGGCCCAGCCAGATACTCCGAGAGCCGGGGGCAGCCCCCTCCCGCAGGGCTCCCAGGCTAGACTGTGAGGGCGGGAGGTCCCGTCCACTGGGCCCTTCTGAGCCCGGTGACGTGAAGAGGCTCCCTCCACCAAGACCGCTCTGCCCAACCAGCGCAGGCCTGGACCCTGGCTGCAGCCGCCCGCACTGGCTGCGGTGCTGCCTCAGGCCATGCGCGGCACCTCTCCGCGGCGCGCTCTTGCTCAGTAAACGTCCCCCGCTCTCCTCTCAGAATCACTGTGAAAAGTGAGGCCCCCGTGTCTACAGTGACTGAGACGGTACTCACAACGGGCAGACCCAGAGAGGAAGCCCGTGTGCCACTCGGGAAGCTCGGCACTGCGCTAACCCATGTCTTCTCCACGACGACGCTGCACGGAAGGCGCCATGATCAGCTGCCAGAGCGGCAGAGGAGAAATCAGGCTCAAAAAGGTCTCCCGGCGCCGCAGGGCGGGGGCCGGTGGCAGGCCAGGCAGGGCCCTCACACCACTCACCCGCGCTCAGCAGCTCGGCAAAGGGCAGGTCTGCTGGGCTTTCCCACGGTCCTCATTTCACAGTCCCTGCGCTCCTCCCCGCCCGGTCTCAGGAACAGACCCAGGCCTTTGCGGCTGCCCTTCCTCTCTCGGTTCCCCCCGACACACCTCCCAGAAGCATCTTCAGGAGTGGATGGAGGCTGCGGCTGGACGTCGGGCTTGGGGAAGAGAATCGGCAGCAGCGGCTGCTCTGGGCAGGGCTCTGGGGTGGAGGAAGACGGGGCTGCCAGACCTCACTGGGGGCTGTTTTGAAGCAAAACCCCAAGAGTGGCCTCTGAAGCGAGGCCTGACCTTGTCTCTGGGGAGAAAGCAGCCTCGCCCGCGGCCTGAACCCTCCGGTGAGATGGGGGCATCGCCCCTGCCCATTCCAGGGGGCCAGGGTCATGGGGTCAAAGGTCCACAGGTCCAGAGCTTGGTTCGAATATACACCCTGCCCGCCCCTCCACGTCGGCGTGACTTTGGGCAGGCAGCTTCCTCCCCGGCCTTCTGTTGTCACCGTCCAAACACTTGAGTGAGGCTTGGCTCAGTTGGGGCACTAAGGCAACATGGTGACATGGACCTTATCCGGTCAGCGGGGCAGGAATACAAGGGCATCACGGAAGCAGGCTGTTCCCTTTAGCAAGTCTGAGCCTGGGGGAGAGGCAAGGCCTGCCTGAGGACAGGCAGCAAATTAGTGACCGAGGCCAGATGAAACCTGGGCACAGGCCTGACCCTACCTACCCCTAAGCCACTCTCCTGTCCCGTCTGCCCCCTGCCCAGTCACCCTTCAAGGGAGGGAGACTCAAGATGGAGCCTGACTTGGTGAGTTCCCCCCATTCCCTCTGGGAACCACTGGAGATAAAACTGTCAGGAGTGTTGGTTCCTGGCTGGGTGTCAGGGCACCTGGTTTCAAACTCCATCCTGACATGTGATCTTGGGCCAGTCACCTGCCTGCTCGGGGACTCATCCCTGAAAGCGGCGTCGGGAGGAGAGGGCAGGTGTGGAGAGGGCCCAGGGAGGGGGTGGCTCCTGACAAGAGAATGCACACCACGAGGCGGGGCACACAGGCTTTATTGGGGACGCACAGTGGCCACGGCAGAGGCATTCATGCCTGAATGGGGCAGACGTGGTGGGGGGTGGGGGTACAAGCAGGCTGCACCAGAGGATCCCCAGAGCTGCACGGAGAGGTCAAGCAAAGACAGAAGGGCTGAGCCATCTGCCGGGATCTGGCCTCCAGGCTGTCTCGGAGTCAGCAGAGAGCAAGCAGGAAACCCGGCATGTCCCGGAATAGACCCCTGAGCTTTGAATTAGGATGGACCATCGCTCACATCACAGTCAAACCTCCCAATGAAGAATCCTACTCCAGCTGCTTCCATTTGCCTGCCTCTCAAGGCGGGGGCCTGCCCTCCCAGCAGTGCCAATCACTGGGGTTGGCTCTCACCCTCCATCTCTCGCTGCCTCTGTTCCCAGGGCCTTCAACCCCTCGACAGCTCTGCTTCTCAAGCAAACTGTCACAGGCACATCCCTGACAACAAAAAAAAAGAGGGGTGGGGGCGGGGGGGTGCTGGCCTGGAGGCACTTCCTGAGGCACCCCTGGCTGATGCCAGAACTCGGCCTGTGTAGTGTGAATGGGAGTGAGGCTTGCGGGCTGGAACTGAATCTGCTGGCAACTGTGCCTCAGTTTCCCTCTCTGGTGAGTGGGTTGCCCCCAGCAACCTCTGAGGCCAGTGTTTCACCGTCACACCGCACTGCCACCCCAGCCCATTTCGGACCATCAGCTGTCACAACTGCTCTCCCAAGCCACGTCCATCCCCACTCTTCGACTCCACCAAAGATGCTGCACCAGGATGACACACTCACCGTCTCCCAACAGTCACCCAGGAAGAGCCTGACATCCCAGCGGGACCCGGAGATGCTACTGCCTCCAGCTCTAGGACTCTGGGTCTCCTCTATTCAGCTTCCCCGCCTCCCCCAGGCAGAGGGATATCTGCTTACTATACTGCTCCCCACTTCACTGCATGAACCTCCAAGTCTCCTAGCTCAGAAGCACCTCGTCCCCGGTGTCACCCTGATCAAGCTCTTGCTAAAGGCCACCAGGCAACCAGCTGGGTGATTATATGATAGGTCATCTAAAGTCAGACTTGTTCACAGGGCAGGTACAGAATACATCCAAATGAACGTAGCGTGATCCCTCTTGATATACATGTATATGTATGGATAGACAGACTTCCCCTTCACTTCTCCCCTCCTGAAGTCATTCTCAGAAGAACGAGAGTTGGTCTGCACAGCCCCCAGCATGCCAGTCACTCCCCATGCCCAAATCAGCCCCCACAGCACCCTGGCCGGATGTGTTAAGAGTAAGGTGTCGTGGGACCACACAAGGTACCCAGAGAATCACCTTCCTGGGCTCTCGGGCTGGGTGTTCACCTCCGGACACGGACTCCAGGGAAAGGCTTTGTGGCCAGGAGGGCAGCAAATGCCTGTTTGCCAGACTCTCCAAGGAGGCTGCTCTGTCGTCTCTGCCTCCCTGTCTCTGGAGGAAGCCGGATGGCTGTTTCTTTAGATATGTCTCTCTCTGCCTGTTGCTGTCTGTATCTTGGTCTCTCTCTCAGTCTCTCCCAGCGATGGAGCAGAGAGAAGGCAATCTCCCATGGCCTCTCATCTTCCCACACTGGCCTCGACCAGGCCACCACAGTCTAGGGCAGAAGCAGCAGCAGCCAGCTCAGCTTCCAGACTACGAAGAGTTGGCATCTTCCTCCCATGAGCGGGGAGCGTCAGCACCAGGGAAAGGAAAGGAGGAAGGATGCAGGCTCAGGTCCGGCCAAGCCAAGTACAGACCAGCAGCTAGAAGCTGATGTCCCCAAACACACCTGGGGTGGGGGAGGGGAGCAGGGGGCAGGCAAGTGGGCAAGGGGAGGGGGTGGCAACCAGCAGCTGCCATCAGAGCTGGTTAAAAACCACGGAAGCCTTGAGGTTGGCGGGCTCGAGGCCCTCGCTGAAGGTGATGAGGAAGTACATGACCTTGCGGATCCTGGCCAGGTCGGACAGGCGCTCCCCGAACTCCAGGGCGTCGGCCTCATTCCAGTCCATGGCCTCCGAGTCCTCCTTGCGCCAGAAGATGGCCGTGGGGTCGAGCAGCTGCCGCGTCATGAGGTTGGTGAGGTCGGGCGTCCAGTTCTGGGAGGTGCCCGTGATGATGACCTTGCCCGGCTGGTCCAGCACGACATCCCAGCGCTCAAACTGCAGCCTGTGCTGCTGGATGAAGTCAATGCGATACACGGACTCGGCCGGCCGCAGCAGCTTCTCGCCATCCTGGCGCTTCTGCCCGCGCTGCTTCAGGCTTTCCACGCGCAGCCGCATCTGCTTGGTCAGGTCCGGGTCCAGGACCAAGGGCATGCTGAGCTGCGAAGGCTTCGGCTCGTCCTCCGCCATGGCCCACTTGCCGCTGCTGCTGCTGCCGCCTCCACCGTCTGGGAGCCGAGTGGATTGGGGGCTCGCCACGGAGGCAAGAGGCCACCGAAGAAGGGCCCCGCCTCCCTACTGACCCTCCCCTTGCCCCGCCCCCTTTGCCACTGGCTCGTCCCTGCCCTACCCAGTCTTCAAAACGGGGTGCCTAGGAGGGCGGGATCCCCAACGCCATCTCCTCTACTCCGTCGCAGAAGTGGTAACGGAGGCACTGCAGGCAGGCAGGACAGCGGCAGGCTCCTTGGGGACCAACTGCTGATGTCAATTGCTGTGGCAACCGCCCTGGCTACCACGGATGGGCCTGGAGCTGACTTGTTGTGATGAGGGAGCATTGCTTACAGGCAGTAAGAGGACCAGAGGTCGGGGACAAGTGCTCACGGTGGGGAGAGGCTGAAGAACCCCTGGCAGGAGTTAGGGGGTGGGGAACAAGTACCAGAGGGGCCCACCAATTTGAGTTTTGACAACCCATTCCAGTACCCTTGCCTTTAGAATTCCACGGACGGAGGAGCCTGATGGGCTGCAGCCCATGGGATCACAAAGAGTAGACACGATTGAGCAACTAACACTTTCACGCTTTTCACTTCACTAAGCCAAATCTCAGAGCCCTCCTCAACAGGGCCTCACCTTTGCCCCTCCATACCCATTGCCAAGGCCTGTTGGTTACCCTGAAAGCTCTCCTCCCCAGCCCAGGCACCGTCTCTCACCTAGATCCATGTTCTCAAACTCTAGGGAACATCACAGTCACCTGCAGGACTTAAAATACAGTTTGCTGGGCCCCACCCGAGTTTCAGATTTAATCTGTCTCTCATGAGGCCTGAGAACGTGCATTTCATCCCAGGTGATGCTGATGCTGCTAGTCCAGGAACTGTGTTCTGAGAATCACTGACCCAGTCTACAGCCAAACCACCCTCTACGCACCCGATCTCATCTGATCTCAGAAGCTAAGCAGAGTCGGGCCTGGTTAGTACTTGGATGGAAGAATCACTGACCCAGATGATTCCTGCCTGCTGGCCCTGCCTCAGCCCTGTACCGCATGGCAGCCGCATGCCCAGGAATCTCCTCTACTAAAATCCCGCCACTTATTACACCTGTATGGAGCCTCCCCCAGGAGACTTAAGGCCATGGAAGAATCTGAGAAATGTTTATATACTCAGTACCTGAGGGGGAACCAGGAGCTCAGCTATTGTACGGGGGCAAACGGAAGAAATGGAGTATGTGAGTGTAGCTGGGGGTGAAGTGAGGGAGAAGGAAAGCGGCCATGACATCTCACACACAGGGGACAGAAGCAGAGGCAAAGTGCGATAACTGAGAACAGTCAAGGGTCTAGTGGACCACGTGTGTCTTCAGTCGCTCGAGATGCGTCGGACTCACTGTGACACCATAGACTGTAGTCCGCCAGGCTCCTCTGTCCATGGGATTCTAAGCAAGAACACTGCACTGGGTTGCCATGCCCTCTTCCAGGGGACCTTCCCGACCCAGGGATCGAGCCCAGGTCTCCTGAGTCACAGGCAGATTCTTCAGCACTGAGCCACCACGGAGGCCCCTAGCGGACCACAAGCATTTGTTGTTTAGTCACTCAGTCCTGTCCAACTCTTTTCGACACCATGGGCTGCGGCATGCCAGACTTGCTTGTTCCTCCATCTCCCAGAGCTTGCTCAAACTCATGTCCATTGAGTCAGTGATGCCATCCAACCATCTCATCCTCTGTCATCCCCTTCTCCTCCCGCCTTCAATCTTTTCCAGCATCGGGATCTTTTCTAAAGAATCAGTTTTTCGCATGAGGTGGCCAAACTATTGGACCTGCAGCCTCAGCATCAGTCCCTCCGGTGAATATTCAGGAATGATTTCCTTTAGGATTGACTGGGTTGATCTCTTTAAGTCCAAAGAACTCTCAACAGTGTTCTCCAACACCACAGTTCAAAGACATCAATTCTTCGGTGCTCAGCCTTTTTTACGGTCCAACTCTCACATGACTGCTGGAGAAACCATAGCTTTGACTAGATGGATCTTTGTTGGCCAAGTAATGTCTCTGCTTTTTAATATGCTCTCTAAGTTGGTCATAGCTTTTCTTCCAAGGAGCAAGCGTCTTTTAATTTCATGGCTGCAGTCGTGAAATTTGCAGTCACCATTTGCAGTGATTTTGGAGCCCAAGAAAATAAAATCTCTCACTGTTTCCATTGTTTCCCCATCTGTTTGCCATGAAGTGATGAGACTAGATGCTATCATCTTTGTTTTTTGAACTTTGAGTTTTTAAACCAGCTTTTTCACTCCTCTTTCACTTTCATCAAGAGGCTCTTTAGTTCTTCTTTGCTTTCTGCCATAAGGGCAGTGTCATCTGCATATCTGAGATTGTTGATATTTCTCTCAGCAATCTTGATTCCAGCTTGTGCTTCATCCGGCCTGGCATTTCTCATGATGTACTCTGCATAGATGTTAAATAAGCAGGGTGACAATATACAGCTTTGTCGTATTCTTTTCTCAATTTTGAACCAGTCCATTGTTCCATGTCCGGTTCCAACTGTTGCTTCTTGACCTGCATACAGATTTCTCAGGAGTCAGGTAAGGTGGTCTGGTACTCCCATCTCTTGAAGAAGTTTCCACAGTTTGTTGTGATCCACACAGTCGAAAGCTTTAGCATAGTCAATGAAGCATAAACAGATGTTTTTCTGGAATTCTCTTGCTTTTTCTATGATCCAATGGATGTTAGCAATTTGATCTCTGGTTCCTCTCCCTTTTATAAATCCACTCTGAACATCTGGAAGTTCTCAGTCCACATACTGTTGAAGCCTAGCTTGGTGAATTTTGAGCATTACTTTGCTAGCATGTGAAATGAATGCAACTCTGTGGTAGTTTGAACATTCTTTGGCATTGCCCTTCTTTGGGACAGGAGTGAAAATTGACTTCTTCCAGTCCTGTGGTCACTGCTGAATTTCCCAAATTTGCTGGCAAATTGGTACCTGTCCCTGGTACCCACAATGGTACAGGCAGAGTTGGAGCTCAGTTTCCATGTGGTGAATGAACTGCCGTATTCTAAAGGGCAGGGACTGCTCAGATAGCAGTGCAGGTGTGGGAGGGGAAACATTTTTAAATGGAACCAAAAGGTGGCACTAGTGGTAAGGAACCTGCCTGCCAATGCAGGAGCTGTAAGAGCCACAGGTTCCATCTCTGGGTTAGGAAGATCCCCTGGAAGAGGGCACGGCAACCCACTCCAGTATGCGTGCCTGGAGAATCCCATGGACAGAGGAGCCTGGTGGGCTATAGTCCATGGGGTCGCACAGAGTCGGACACGACTGAAGTGACTTAGCACAGCACAAAAGACTGCTCGGCCCTGCCACCAGGTGCCTCCCTCAGGCCCTGGCCCAGGATGCCCAGCTCCCACCACTGAGTTTCTCCTCCTGCTCTACTCCAGCCAGGGGAGCAGCTGACTCCTCCCAGGCACCCTATGGCTCAGCGCAGGGATCAAACCTGCCCCCGTGCCCAAGCCGGGCTCCTGGGGAGGTGAACTCACCTGGCGTGGGCCAGGCCAGGCTAATGGCAAATGCTCCACCCCACTCTCACATCCTGACTTCTGGTCCACAAAACCTGGTCACCTGAAGTCCACTCACTGCCTGGCCCTCGGGAACACAGAGTCATGCTGTGGAGGCAATAATGCCCCCACTGAGGAGCCCATGGGGTGGGGGGTGCTGCTGTCAAGAAGTGTCCAGCAGAACAGGGAAACAGGTGAGAGCCCAGAGGAGGGGCTCTGGACGGGGTGGACATTTAATGCACACAGGTTGCCACTAAATGCCATGGACTTACCCCAACTCCCAGCCCATGAGTTCCTTTAACCCTGCCACCACCCTGGGGACTGGAAAGGTCATACACAGGAATGTGACCTGCCCCAGGTCACACAACTCACAAGAAACCCAACCAGAATCACACCCAGGTTTGGCCGGTTCAAATCCTGCGCCTGCTGGCCCCAGGCTCTGTCCAATACTCGAGGTAAAGGGGTGGCTCCCTGGAGGAGGGGGCACGTGTGTCAAGGGCGTGATGTGCCTGTGTCTGAGGCTCAGCACCCCCAGAGTGTGAGGCAGGAGGGGGAGCAAGGGTGCAACCTGCCCCATTCCAGGAAGAAAACAGGGCGGGTCAGGGGAGGCCCTGCAGGGCAACAGGCCCAGCAAGTGCGGGGTGACAACAGACAGGGCCCAGTCAGCAGGGACAGGGCAGGAGGCAAACAGTAATGAGCTCCCCGGGGCCTCGTGCCTCCTGTCAGGGCCCAGGGGCTCTCACCACAGCAGCACCAGAAGGCAGAGCGCAATTAGTCCGGCGCAGCCCGCCCTGCCCCAACCTCCCGGGGACCCAAGCTCCTGGAGATTCCACTCCCGCAGCCTCCAGACCAGTCAGGTGGGTGCCCTGAAACACCCTGCAGGAAGAACCTTGCAGCCCAGAGCTAAACACAGGCCTGCCCGCGGTCACACAGCATCAGTGACAGGCCTCTTGTCTGTGGGTCCAGGGCCCCCTTTTCCACTTGCTAGGTGGGGAGCTTCACCAGGGGCCAGACCCGAGCAGGCCCATGGCGAGCTGGGGCTTCTCTCTACAAATAACCAGACGGCCCATTCCCCAGGAAGGACACAGAAGGCCAGGCTCTGGCCCCACTGAAAGCCCCCAGGAATCCTGAGACAGCAAGGCCCGCTGTGGGGCTGCTTGCCAGTCATGAGGTCCAACAGTTTGGGGAAGAGCTGGGTTCTCAAAACTTTCTTGAGCCCTCTCTGTGCCAGGCTCCTGCTGGGCTCAGAGAGAAGATAGAAGTTAGACCAGCTCTGCCCCTGGGGAGCTCACCTCAAGAGGGGAGATCAAAGATAAACAGGCAATTACAGGGCAGAGGGGAGGTGTGGGGCCAGCCCCACAGGTTCCCAAGCTCCACCGCCAGCCCCAGACTGAGCCCTTCCTGGCTTGGAGGCTGCACACCTTGCTCTGGGTTCAGAGCAGGGGGCTGGAGCCTGGAGAGGGAGGGCAACTCTCCCCCCGGAGAACAGCACCGGGCCCCAACCCTCTCTGGGCCATGAGGCTCTCGGAGGCCCTCCCAGCGCGGATGCCCCTTGACCGCCCACATCAACGGGTTCAGCAGTGGCCTCTGCTGAGGGCCCTAGGGCAAAAAGCTCCCTGTATCCCACAGGATCACTGGGGCCAGGTCCCAGGCATGCCCGCTCAGGGCGGCTGTGAGAGGTCACACCCCTGTTCAGAAGATGTGACAACAGGTCACCTACGACAGTCCCAGCCTGGGGCGCGGGCACGGCGCCCTCTAGAGGCTGAGGGACGATTTGCGACAAGAACAAACACCCTGCTTGCACCCAGGATGGGAATCTGAATTATCACAGCACTGGCTCCCGCAGGCGCCACTGCCCCAGCACCGTACTGTGCAATGCCCTTTAAGGGCAGTGCCTCCTACCCTCACAGCTGCCCGAGAGGGAGCTACTCTGATACGCCGGCTTTTTGGTTGAGTAACCTGAGGCTAATTATAAAGCTAAGAAATGGCAAGGCTGGGACTCCCACCTGAGCCCAGAAGACTCAGGTGCCCAGTGCTCTTAAGCCCTGCTCTACAGAAAAAGCAAGGAGGATAGGAATGAAAAGGGGGCAATGACTTGTATTTGCTGGGGTGGGAACCCAGGAGGCAGTCTCTGTCAATGATTGTTTAGCAATCACAACTCCAGCTTCCCAGCCTCCCCACCTCCCCGGGAGGGATCTCTGTTGGATTTGAGCTGCACCACCAAATGCATCCACAAGAGGGCGAAGTGTCGGGAACTTGAGCCCATTCTTTGCACCCAAAAAGCCGATCGTCCTGGTCCAGAACACGGGCTGCCTGGAACCATGAATCACAACACGGGATGGTCTGCATCACTCGCGCTGAACAAGTGAGAAGAGTGAGGCCCCGAGAAGGACAAGGACTGGCCAAGGTACACAGCAGATCCTGACAGGGGTCTCCTGAGCCCCAGGTAGCGACGGCTCCACACAGCACGATTCAGGCAGCTCCCACATTTCACAGGTGCCTATTGTGCCCAGGGGCTCCAGGGACACTGTGGGCCCCCCAAGAGCCACAAGGGAATGTGTCAGAACTGGGAGCCATAGATTCCCAGCACCCACCCCTGAGTGGCAGGGGAGGGGAAGGCAATTCTGAGGTTCAGCCACAACTGGGGAGCCCCAGCATCACCCCACCCCCGCACAGGCCGTCACCAAGTCTCACCTACTCATTCAGGCCCCACCTCCCCCATCTGGCGGTGAGGGCGCCAGGCTGACTAAGTCTCCCCAGCACCCCCACCCTCCGCAGGCCTCACCTTTTGCCACAGCGACTCGCGGGAAGCGAGGGAGGAACAGGCCGCCACAAACCAGCAGTTGCCCACCTGGCCCTGATGCAGGTCGTGGGAGCTGATGCCGTCCACGAAGAGGCGGGGGTCCTCACAGATGTCCTGCGGAGAAGCCGAGAGGGGCCTCACTGAGCGGGAGATGCGCCTCTGCCCTGGACAGCTGGGGCCCTGTGTCAAGCCTCTCCAAGCCCAGCTTCCCCAGGGCCGCTCTGAAAGCCCTGCTCCTGCCCCCTGGCTCTGTTCCTCTGCCAGAGTCTGGATGCTGAGGACATGCTGTGGAAGGACTTTGGGGGCTGGACCAGGGCCACCACCTTCCTCCCACCCCCTGTGGTCTTCCCTGACCAGCAAGGACTCAGTGTCCATCATCCGCCAGCACCAGCAGCCCTGTGGGCCCATCCCTGCCAGCTTTCAGAGGCCCACGATCACCAGGTGGGGCAAGGTACAGGGCAGAAACTTACCAAAATGACACATGATGAGTGCAAAGGGCAGGGAGAAGCGGGGAGACAGAGCCCATCTGGGCGCACCCTCAGACTGTCTCATCTGACCTTCACCCCATCCAAGCAGTGTGGCCTTGGTTTTGTTTTCATTTTATTTCTTTTTTATGTTTTCTTTTTTTTATTGTGATAAAAGTCACATAATATAGCATTTTAACAATATTTAACTGTATGGTTCAGAGGCATTAACACTGCTGGGCAACATTCACTATCATCCATCTCCTGGATTTTTCACCTTCCTAAACTGAAACTCTAGCCTCATTAAACACTTAACTCCCCATCCCCCCCTCCTCATCCCCCCACCTGGCCCCTGGGGCATCTACCAATGTACTTTCTTACTCTATGAATTTGACTCTTCTAGATATCTCGTATATCTCGGCCTTGCTATTCCATTTTATGGATAAGGAATGGAGGTTCAGAGAGAANTCCCCCCCTCCTCATCCCCCCACCTGGCCCCTGGGGCATCTACCAATGTACTTTCTTACTCTATGAATTTGACTCTTCTAGATATCTCGTATATCTCGGCCTTGCTATTCCATTTTATGGATAAGGAATGGAGGTTCAGAGAGAAGCAGTGATTTTCAAGGGCACACTTTCAAGGACACACAGTAAGCCGATGCCAAGCAGAACTAAGCAGATACTCCCAGGGTGCCTCCCCAGACCCCTCCTCCTCACCCATCAGCTTCTTCACTCTACAGCTCACTCTCCAAGGTGGGGCAGGGAGGTAAACACTGGGGCATGCCTTCCTTCCTGCTGGCACCGTGATCTATCCTCACCATGCATGGTCCTGAGAGGTGGGCATTGTGCTCATTTTACAGATGAGGACACTGAGGCCCAGACAGGCTGACCAACATGTTACAGCCACACAGCACAAGCCTGCTTCCATTCAGCAGCTGCTCCTGAACCAGTGCAGTGTTCACAGAGTTACTGAGGTCCTACCGCAAGCAGCCAGCAGAGGGTAGCAGAGTCAGGAAGACAGACTTCAAATTCCTGCTGGGCAACTTCCAGCCAGTGGCTCAACCTCTCTGAGCCTCCATTGCCTGCCTGTGCAAAAGAGGCAGGCTATTATGCTTGCAGGGCTTTGTAAGGACTCCACAGGTCAGAGGCAGGGGGAAAGTGAAAGTGTTAGTCACTCAGTCGTGTCTAACTCTTTGTGACCCCATGGACTGTAGCCCACCATGCGCCTCTGTCCATGAAATTCTCCAGACAAGAATACTGGAGTGGGCTGAGGCAGGGAACATGGGGCAAAGAGCTATAAGCTCTACTAAGGTGTTCAGGACTCCTGTTGCCACCTCTGCCTGGGAAAATCAAGAGTTTGGCAGGGCCAGACTGAGGACATGAGCACTCCAGATGGGATTTCAGGGTGACCCAGGGCCAAGCTGCAAGGCAGCTCCCCCAGAGTACAGACTGTGGACTGCGGGATGCAATAGAGCTGAGTAACACTGCCCCAGGTCATGGAAACCCATTGAGGCTGGAAACAGAGTGAGCTCTCCAGAAGCCCTCCTTATCTTATCTTCCAGGCCCAGCCCGGCCTGCTGAGCCTAGCCAGAGGAAGCCATGACTCAGCATCTGCCTCCCTGGGGTCAGCAGGACAAGTGTGGAGGGAGGCTTCATACCTGGAGGACCCAGTCATACCCCCACCATGGGAAGAGACAGCTGCTGCCTGGCATCCCAGAAAGTGATCTCCAAGGCACCCCTCCCCCTGCTGGGCCCTGCCCAGAGACTGGACCACCCATTCCACAGACAAGGATGGCAAGGTCAGGCAGTGGGTGGTGACGTGCAGGGTCACGGGGCAAGTGGACTGATGGGACGGAGTCCTCCTCCTCACTAAGCCGCACCGCCAAGGTAGCCTGTGCGCAGGCCCAGCCATCCCTGCCTGGCCCTCCCGCCCCAGAACAGGGCTCTGGGCCCTGGGAGAGACTGAGCTTCGGGGGTCAGGAGACCTGGCTCCAGTCTCAGCCCCGCCCTGTGAGGGAGCACAGACCAGGGGCAAACCCTCCAGTCCAGGAGGGAGCAAAGAGGAGGTGGTCCAGGGTGTGTTCCCATTACCAGGAGAAGCGTGAGTCTGCCAGCCTAAGACAGAAACCACTAGAGGTTGGAGGCACCTGGGGCCACCCTGGGACACCCTGAATGGAACAATCAGAAACAGCCTGCAGTGACTGGGTACCAGTTGTGTGCCTAGCTGTGCAGAACAATCCTGTGAGACAGGTATCTCCAATTTACAGATGAGGAAACCAAGGCACAGAGAGATTAAGTCGTTTGTGAAAGGCCATGGAGGAAGAGGTGAACTGGGACTCCAGTCCAGATAGTTAGCTCCGGAGCCTCCATCTGGACCAGAGCTTGTGAGTGACAAAGCCACTGTCCCTTCCCCATCCCCCTGCACCTGTCCTCAGCCCAGCGTGGGGGCCTTGCTATATGGCAATAAGCCCAAGGGGTCAGGGGCAGCGCAGACCCTCACCCGTGTCACTCTAGGGCCTGACTTCTCAAGACCCACGTCTGTCCTCTGACCTGTCCTGGGCCATCAGCTAGGCACGGAGCAGAGCCAGTCAGAAAATCCCCAGCCCACAGGCAGGGCCCTGGAGGAGAAGTCTGAGGGCAACCCTCCACATGAGCCCAGCAGCGACAGCAGGAACACGGGGAGAGATCAGAGAGACTGCCTGGAGGTGGTGACGCCGGCAGAGCAAGCATGGAGGGGACTGAGGACAGGGAGGCTCCAGAGGGAAAAGGAATGGAAACTCCTAATTCCCCCCAAGACAGGATCTGGCCACAGCCTGGAGACAGATGCCGCTTCTGACAACATCAGCCACCGGTGCTCCCTCCCATCGCTGCCCACACTGAGGTTCACCTTGGGAGTCTCCCCACCAGCCTGCGAGCTCCAGGACAGGGTCCAGGCCTGGCTCTGCCCACCACCAGTGTCAGGAGAGGGCTTGGCAGGTTCTGGGCCAGGCCATCCCTAGGGCTGGGATGACCGCTCCTCTGTGGTCAATGGACCTCTCTCTGGGGCCCGGGCCCCTGCTCCTGTGGCCACCTCTCACCTCTCGGTCCCTCCCAGCCTATTAGACCACCTCCACAGCCCACAGGTCACAGCCCATAACCACCTCCTCCCTGAACCTGAACTTCAGGTTTCCAGGCCTGGTGTAGAAAGAGGGGGGCAGCTAGTCAGCAGGTCCGGGGCACCTTCAGCCCCTCTGCCCTCACCCCTTCTCATCGTCCATCCACCTTCACCCCGGTCACCTCCCTCTCAGAATCTAAGATCATAACCAGAATCAATTAGACAACTGGGGAAACTGAGGCCCAGGAAGAAAGTGGGACCTCTGCCTGGGATGGAAAGCAGGGCAGA
This sequence comes from Oreotragus oreotragus, assembly GCA_006410675.1. Lineage (NCBI taxonomy): Eukaryota > Metazoa > Chordata > Mammalia > Artiodactyla > Bovidae > Oreotragus > Oreotragus oreotragus. The sequence continues at coordinate 702,997 of SJYX01011457.1, forward strand.
GGTTACAGCTTGTGCCCTGTCGCCTCTGCCACAGACCTGCCTCCCCAGCAATCCCCTCCTCAAAGGCCACCCCACAAGTGCCCAGGAGGGGTCGTTCCCAGGCAAGGCACAAACTGCTCATCTCACGTCATAAAGGAGCCTACTGCTCAGCACAGCTGGGGAGCAGGGTCTCCTCCAGGTGCTGGTGTGAGTCTGAGCCCCAGACACAGGGCTGGAGACCACCAGGCCACCATGCGAGAATCTGGGAGGTTCCAAAACTGCCGTCTGTTTGCGGGACACGGAGTTGTCCCTTTCTTGATTCCAAAGGACCTGAGATTGGGGTCCTTATCTCTTATCCCCCAGAGATTGGGGAAGGCAGAGTATGGGGGGGACATGGCGGGGTCTAACCCACAGGGAGGAGAAGCGGAGGTACTTGAGAAAAGAGGAAGCCCCCCTCCATCTACCCATCCCCTTGGGATTCCCCCTGAGTCACAGGCCGCCTCCTCCAGTCTCTCTTATCTCCCCGGTTAGGTCCCTGAGGGAGGCGCCCAGCAAATGTTTATTGAATGGTAAAGAACCAGGAAACAGTGGAGCTGGGAGGAGGAGGAGGTGTGGGCCGAGGTGCCTTGGGTGGGACTGAATAGGACCAGAGAGCCCACAAGAGGTGGGGCTTCCGAGCAGGACTGACTCTAGGTCCCCAGCACCAGGCTCGCTGGAGCAGGTGGTCGAGGGCAGAAGTTTGTCATCTGCCTCTGGTGTGTCTAATAGCACAAGTACCTCAAGACTCTCAACCTCCAGACACCAGGGGAAGGAAGAACTCCTCCCCATTCACAGAGCAGGAAGCCGAGGCCCCGGGAGGAAAGTGACTCGTTCAAGGTCACACCTCCTGGAGGGTAGGGCTGAGGCCATCTGGCTCCACGGCCAGCTTCCTCATTCCATTTTGGGAGAAAGAGGGAGGCTGGCAGGCAGGGCGGCTGACTGAGGAGGCCCCCAAGAGCAGAAAGGCCACAATACCAGACTAAGGATACCAGACTCACATCAAGAGAAGGAGCTGGGGGTGGGATGGGAGTGAAAACGGCTTCCCCCGGGCCTTCCAGAAAGTTGGGTTTTTGCTCTATTTGTAAACAGTCAGGTCACAAGACCCAGGAAGTGGAACTGCACAGAAACGTGGCAGCTTTGGGCCAAAGTTCCATCTCATTGGCCCAGGGCCAAACAGCTGCGAGTTAATGGTCACCCCACCGGGCTGGCCCCGCCACACCCACCCGGGACAAGGGCACGGCTTCCGGCTGCACCAACCCCACGTCCTGTGTCCTGTGCGTGGAGCACGGCTGCGTACACACGCCCATCCCTCACACCCGGGTCCACACCGTCTCACCCCCTCACTGCACACCACTCAGCAGTGCCTGGCCCTGAGCTGCCTCCCAAACCAGAACTGACCCCCCACAACTGCCCCCGGCCCCTACTTTTCCACTCCTTCTCAATACCAACCGCCACACGCTGCCTGTCGCCCGCCTCCACATCCAGCCCTCGACAGGCAGGGAAGCTCTGTTCCTCCTCTTTGCATGTCTGTGGAGGACTGGGCACCACGCCCGGTGAGGAGGGCAGTGCAGGAGAGTGTGCAAGGCAGGACTCCCGAACTGGCAGGCAGAGAGCCCAGAGAGGGCAGGTGACTCCACCAGGGTCACACAGCAGGAGGCTGCTGAGCCCAGGCAGCCTGGCGTTCCCTCTTCTCACTGTGTCAAGCCCAACCATGCCGGCCGTGCCTCAGCAGCTTCCTTCCAGAGCCACAGGATCTAAGACGCCTGGGTGATGGCCAGAGGGCAGGAGAGCGCCAGCAGGCGGGCCGCGAGGGAGTGGGGTCAGAGGAGGGCAGAGGGCTCCAGTGTCTCCCCTCCACCGAAAGCCTCACAAAGGCCTTGTGAGGCCGGCCTCCTTCCCACCCACCAAACAAAGAGGAGGGAGGAGGCATGGGGGTTGGGGGTGCGCCAAGGACAGGAGTCCCAGGCCAGCCAGGAGGCGGCTGGGAGCTCAGAGAACCGCGGCAGTGCAGCTCGTGGTGCGGAAGTCCCTGGGGCACTGGCGAGGCTCTCTCGGGACTGGGCAGGTGGGCCAGGGGAAGCAGGACTGCTGGCTCCCTGCTGGCCCTGCTCCCGGCTCCCTGAGTGATCGAAGCAGGCGCCCACCCTTCTTGGACTCAGCTTCCCTACCTCATCCTAGTCCAAGAAAACAGGGTTTTCTGCCTTGGAAGGCACTTGAGAGCCTAGCCTATGAGAGGAACATTAAAAACTAAACTTCACTTTCCCCAAATGTCCAGGGGGCTGGAAGGAACTTCGTAAAGTGCAAATCTGCCGTGAAAACGCTGTTGAGAATCTGGCCTGTGATTCCCGCTGCCTCAGAGCACAGCTGGCCTGGCTCAGCTCCATCAAGCCCAGGGCCCCAGACCTCCTCTCCCCTTACTCCCTCCCCACGCTAGTCCCAAATAAGCCTGAGGACTTCAAGCTCAGGTCTTTCTCACACCATACCCTCTCACCCTTCATCTCTGTGATGCCTCCCGTGAGTACCTCTGAGTACCAGACAGGGGGGTCTCCCTGGGTCCAGGCACCCAGGTCCAGCACTGTCTCCAGCACTGAGTCCCCCTGGTGTGAACAACTCTGTGTCACCAGCACGGCTGCGGGCGCTGAAGGGAGGATGCTTGTGGTGCAGCACGGGGAGGGGACCTGGGGCGGTGGCCTTCAGCAGCCTCTTGGTCGTCACCCAGGCCCTGGGGCATCCACTCTCACACTCAGGAATCATGGTGAAAGAGGATGAGATCATGCCATGAGGCCAGATACTTCTGTTCAACACATTCTAGCCTCAGCGACCCAGGCCAAGACAGAGGGAGCCGCCAGCCAGATGCTCCATAATTCACCAATTCCAACAGTAATGATGACAGCTGTCTCATGGGTGCCAGGCCCCGTGCCAGACTTTCATGCATCATCTCTTTAAACGCTCACAACAAGTCTATACAGTACTTTTATTTTTTACTACTACTATTATTACTGATTAACCATCATAACAAAATGCTTTCCATGTACAGCAAGTAACTATTTCAAAATCACTACAAAAATCACTGACAATAATCAGCAAAGTAAATTTCTTCTACTTGAATGTCACTCTACTTGTACTAGAAAAACGTCACATTCACATCACCTCACTTTTATCCCCAAAACAACCCTGCATGGCAGAACAGAGGGCCCCACCTTCCTCATAAGGAAGCTGAGGCCCAGGGAGGGGGTGAGGTCCTGGTTGGGTAGTGGTGGCTACAGAATTGAGGGCCATTCTCCTGGCTCCATAAATTAAAAGACACCTGCTCCTTGGAAGGAAAGCTAGACAGCGTACTAAAAAGCAGAGCCATCACTTTACTGACAAAAATCCTTGTAGTCAAAGCTATGGTTTTTCCAGTAGTCGTGCCTGGGTGTGAGAGTCAGACCATAAAGAAGGCTGAGCGCCAAAGAATCAATGCTTTCAAACTGTAGTGCTAGAGAAGACTCTTGAGAGTCCTTTGGACAGCGAGGAGATCAAACCAATCAATACTAAAGGAAATCAACCCTGAATATTCATTAGAAGGACTAATGCTGAAGCTGAAGCTCTAATACTTTGGCCACCTGATGCAAAGAGTCAACTCAGTGGAAAAGGTCCTGATGCTGGGAAAAACTGAAGGCAGGAGGAGAGGAGGGTGACAGAGGATAAGATGGTTGGATGGCATCACTGACTCAATGGACACGAATCTGAGCAAACTAGGAGACAGGGAAGGACAGGGCAGCCTGGCGCGCTGGAGTCCATGGGGTTGCAAAGAGCTGGACATGACAGCGACGGAACAACTCCTGGCTCCCCATCCAGATGCACTCTGACAGCAGGAAGGCCCTGCGTCACCCCCTCCACTTTCTCCATCACCTGGGGCCTCGGAGTGACCCCTCCCAGCCATCCACTGTCCCTTGCAGACTAGGTAGGTCTAGGCCTGCCTGTCTCAGCTCCAGTTCAGACCAGACACTGACCTTGGGCCGCTTCCACCTAACGGTGGGCCCTGGGCTGCCCTTATAGTAGAGCGAGTCGTCGGTGGCGGGGAAGTTGGGGTCCTCAAAGAGCACCTTCCTACGCAGACAGGCCCGTTTCAGGGCCGAGTAGTTCTGGTCCTCGTAGGGCTTCACGCAGGAGAACATGGTGAATGCTGCCCCGGGAGGCGAGGCTGAGACGAGGCAGCAGAGGGCAGCTTCCGAGCACCTGGAAGGACAGAAGATCAGATCATCACTTCCTGAGAGTTAACTTGAGGCCCACAGGACCCCGAACGAGGTGGTCCCCAAGTACTCCCTCCCCTCCACCCTGGAAAGTGAGCATCTTCATCCCCATTGTACGAGCCACAGCTGAGGCTCAGAGAGGGGAAGAGACCCGCCCGAGGTCACACAGCTGTTAGCAGCAAAGCAGGAAGAGCAATGACTNCCCTGGAAAGTGAGCATCTTCATCCCCATTGTACGAGCCACAGCTGAGGCTCAGAGAGGGGAAGAGACCTGCCCGAGGTCACACAGCTGTTAGCAGCAAACCAGGAAGAGCAATGACTGGCCTGACTCCACAGCCTGAATTTCCTTATTTGGGATGCTCAGCGGTGACACCAGGCCCACAGGCCAGCAGGGTGCAAACACAGTGGCGATCAGGGCTGCCTGGATGCACCCCCGTCCACCCTTTCTTTGTTCCACCAGCCTTTCTAGAGCCCCCAGGCAGAGTTAGACTAGCGGTAACCCAGCAGGGTGCAAACACAGTGGCGATCAGGGCTGCCTGGACGCACCCTCGTCCGCCCTTTCTTTGTTCCACCAGCCTTTCTAGACGCCCCGCAGTCAGACTAGCGTGACCCAGCAGCCCCCTGGCTGGCGTCACACCCTCAGGAAGTGCCGTTAGTCGCTCAGTGGTGTGTGGCTCTGCGACCCCAAGAACTGGAGCCTGCCCGGATCCTCTGTCCACGCAATCCTCCAGGCAAGAATCCTGGAGTGGGCTACCATTTCCTTCTCCAGGAGGTCTTCCTGACCCAGGGATCGAACACGGGTCTCCTGTATTGACAGGCAGATTCTTTACGACTCCTCAGTTCTGTCTCATCACAACAAAGATCTGGAGTGAGGGACATTAAGGCCCTCGGCGGGTCACAGCTCTCGGGTCTTGGACAGACTGTGTCAGAGCTCTCAGATCTCAAACAGACCGTGTTATACTCTTAGACGAATCAGTGTTACAGCTCCATGTTGCAGCTCCATTTTATTTAGATAATAACAGGAAAATCCATCCTCGAAGCGTGAGGGCATGTCGACCCAAAGACGGGAGAGAAGAGCGCCCCAGCGCGCGGCGGGGCTGGGGGGGCGGCGCGGCTCTGAGCCCCAGCCCTTTGGCTCCTGTTTTTATTTGTTTCCCCCCCGCCCCCCGCCCCCGGGCCTGCCCTACGTAAACTGGGTTAGCCAGGAGTGTTGTTTGTTCTATCCGAGGTTCTATCTGTTTGTTCTATCAGTTCCTTTGCTCTATTTTCGCGGGCTTTTCTCTTTTAGCCACCGCTATTCTGGACTCCTTTTCCCTATTCTAACTACGTAACACGTCTGAGCCACCAGAGAAGCCCCCAGAGTCCCGAGATCATCTCTGTCCTGTGTGGAAAACCCTCGGCCCTGGAGACCCCGCCAGCTGTCAATCAGTAGCCTCCTCCCTCCAGGGCTCTCCGCCTTCTTAACTGCACTTTCGGAATCAAGGTTTCCAGTCCCTCAGGGAGCGCCCTCCTTAATCCTGGTGATCTTACCTCCCCTGACGACCCTCAATCACACCTTGTGACCTTCCAATTCCAAAGCCAGACTCTCCCACACAGCCTCCCAGACCCTGTAGCACCTCACACATCTAAACAAGCAGTCTCCTTTCCTGGAATTCGAGGGTGTCTAGCACTGGTCCTGACCCATCTCCCTCTCTGACCTCCCCTCCCCATCAAAGAAAGTGTTAAGTCATCAGTCGTGTCTGACTCTTTGCAACACCATGGACTGTAGCCCGCCAGTCTCCTCTGTCCATGGAATTCTCCAGACAAGAATACTGGAGTGGGTTGCCATGCCCTCCCCTCCAGGGGATCTTCCCGACCCAGGGATTGGACTTGGGTCTCCTGCATTGCAGGCAGATTCTTTACTGTCTGAGCCACCATGGAAGCCCCCTCAGGGGGTTCCCTAAAGGCTACACCAAGCCCAGGGCTACACCATGCTCACCTCCTCTGGCTAATGACCCTGATATCCCTGTGTTCAGCTTAGACCCTTCACCTAGCCGCCCCCAGATGAGGACCAGTGGGTCCATTTCTTATGAGGGCCAAATCCCGCAGCAGAGTCTGGGCTTGAGTCCACGTGCGGCCCCGACGCAGAGGGCGCTGATCCACGAGCATCCTCCCTTCAGCGCCCGCAGTCCAGCACCCTAACCTTGCAGCCGTGTGCTGACCAAACGCAGGAGAACAGACTGGACTGGCGTGGCCAGGAAAGGGCTCCGGGAGGGGAGGGGGCAGCAGCACGTGCCCTGACAGATGCTGGGACAGCCAGACGCCTGGGGCAACCCCACCTCCGCCCATGCAGCTCAGACCACATCTTGCAGCTCCACGGCCCCCGGAACCCACTTACCATGCGGCCTGCTCAGGGCAGCACCATAAGCCCCACTCCCCAAAGACACAGGCCCCGACTTCCCAGCGTAACTGAGGGAAACCGAAGCAAGGCAGGCTGGCTTCTGGGGCAGACATGAGTTCGAGAGCACAACTGATGTGGGTGTCAGTCCCAGCTGTACCCTTTGCCCACCGTGAGGCCTTGAACAAGTCACTCAGCCTCTCTGATTCCCCGTTTTCTCAGCTCCATGTTAGGAACAATATTGCCTCAGTAACTGGAAGATGCCAGTATAAATACCAAGGCTGAGGAGACTGATTAGCAGGCCAGAGAGAAAAGGAAGAAGGAGACAAGCCCCCTCTCTTTCTCAGGAGAGACCCTCGTGTCTCTGGCACCTGCTGTGCAAAGCACCTGGCTAGAGGTCTACACTTGGGATCCGCTGGGTAGGCCTTTCACTGTTGCCATCTTTCAGAAAAGAGAACTGAGGCTCAGTGCAGGGAGGCGACGTGCCCAAGTTCCACAGCAGAGTCTGGACTTGAACCCGTATCCTCTGACTTTGGAGCCTCCACCTTGGCCTGGTGACCCCAAAGTGCAGGAGAAAGGGGGTGAGTGCCGGGCTGGGCAGGGCTCACCCCACACACACCCTGGCTTAGCCAGGCCCGCGGGAAGGGAACGATGAGGGGATTCAAAGGAGAGGGGAGACAGGAAAGGAAGGAGGTGAGACTGGGCAGCGAGGGCGGAACACAGGTGGGCAGGGAGAGCAGGGCTGATGGCCCCCGCCTGCCGAGGGTCGAGGGCTGGCTCGCCCTCTGCTCTGGACCCGCAGCCACTCCATCTTCTGCCCATACATCATACTGGGCCCGCTTGTCCCACCGCTGTGTGACCTCAGGCCAACCCCTCGCCCTCTCTGGCTATCCCTCTACCCTGCCCCTTCTCACCCACCCTCCCAGCGTCGGAGGCCTGCAGGAAAGACACATGAGCCTGGAGAGCCAGCCCTGGGCTCTGGCACACAGCCACCAGGAGCGCCATTAGCATCCCAGTTTCCGGTAGGACCTGCTCAGGAAGCAATTTAAGCTGCAAGAATTAGATCAAAGAAGCTGAAAGCAGGAGGGGCCCAGAAATCAGCTCCAGCAATTCCAGTGTTCAGAGCCCAGAGAACCCAGGGAGGAGGCGCGAGCTGGCCAAGGTCACACAGCCGGGCGGTGGAGGGTGAGGGTTCTGGCCGCCCTCCAGGCCTCGCAGTGGCCAACATGCTGGGAAGGTTTGCTCCTGAGGATAGAAAGGAGGTGCAGGCCGAGAGGGGGAAAGCTCGGCCGGGCCCAGGGCCAGCCAGGAGATCAGGGGCCAGGCCTGGCTGGCGGAGGGTCTGACCCAGTTCAGCCATCTCTCCAGCCTCGCCTCTGCCCTCCAGGCTGACCCTGGCCTCCTTAGGCCAGCCTCTCTGGCCCTGGCCTCTGCACAGGCCACACTTCCGGCCGACTGCCCTCCTGCACCCTTCACCTGCCCCAAGGTCACCTCCCACTCCATCCACTGGGTCAACACCCCAAGCCTCTGAGCTTTGCTTCCTCCCTGTAGTTCCAGGCATAACCACTGATGGCACAGATAAACCAGCCACCAGGAAAACGAGCTTCCAAACCCCGGCCTCTGCTCTCTGGGTCTGAGCCGGGGGCACATCCTGTCTTCTGCACTATTACACTGTGTTGGAGGCACTACCCGTTTATCCCGAGCCTCCTAGCTGCCCACTAGCCTGCCCTCTTCCCTCTGCCCCTGCCCGTCTCCCCGAGCTCTGCCCCCCCAGTTCTCCACCTGGAGCCTAAGCTCCCACAAGCTCCTCGCAGACCACTCAGGGCCGTTGGACACACTGTTCCATCCACACAGGCACACCTGGAGAGCTCCTGGTCGCCTGTTAAGACTTGGCCCAAGTGCCTGACACTGTCCCTCCTTCCACCTCCACAGTCCTGGGACCCCCGTGACAGCACCTGCTGCCTACCCCATCTGCACATGACTTATCTGCCTCCCAGCCTGCAGCCCTCCAGGACACAGCCCACATCCAGCTCCTCTCTGTGTCCCTAACGTCCAACCTTAGGGAGCAGGTTCAGTGAATTTGGGCTGAATGCGCCAACAAACACAGGTAATGCAGGAGGAGAGGGGCCAGGACTCCCAAGGGAGATCGGCTTGCCACATCAGAGCCGCACCAGCCCAAGGTTCAGTAGATGGGGCCTCTATCTCTCTCTCTCTCCCACCTCCTGCTCCTGACTGTCCGGGGAAGATATGGCTAAAGTCCTGGTGCTCTCGGCTGGTCCCCCTAAGCTGTGAAAGCTGGACAAGCCATGTCGCCTCTCTGGTCTTCATGGCCCTTGTCTGGGAGGAAGAGATAACGCACCAAGGCCTCTGGAAGGATCAAATGAGACAGGGCTGCACGAAACAGGAACATCGCTTTCTGTCCGTCGTGTGCTGTGCCCCGGCTGTCTGTGGCTCTTCTACAACGTGCCTCCCCAGACAGGAAGGTCACAACAGTTCAGGGCTCCTGTCCCCACGGAACGTCATGGTCTAGTGCAGCCCACAGACACAGGCAGAACAGCATATGCGTCATTTCAGAGGTTCCAGCAAGAGGGACACAAAGAGGCCTTCACAAGGCCTGGGCCCAGAAGTCAGCTGTGCTTCGGGAGAGAAAGGCCACTCCAGGCAGAGGGAACCGCTCAAGCGAAGTCTCAGAGGCAGAGAAGGGCCAGGCAACTGTGATGCAGCCTGGCACAGTGGAGTCCTGTGGGCGGAGACCAGGAGCGCTGACCTGGGTCAGAGCAAGGGCGCAGGGCCACCTGCCAGGGAGCTCAGAGAACACAGTCTTCCAGTGGGTCATTCATCGCACAGCCACTCCTGAGTTTGAACCCCAGCTGCACGACTTAGCTCTGTGTATCCTTGGGCAAGCTGCTAACCCCTCTGAGCTGCTGCCGTCAGTCCTTCCCGCTTCCAGTCTCTAGGGTGGCATCTGCCCTACAGGAGCTCTGTCTAGCTTCACCTTGGAAACAGTGTGTGCTACCTTCCGGGAGGGCTGGCCAGATCTGCTGTCCCTGGGCCTGCTGGAGGTGGTGGGGACAGGCCAGCGGAACATGGGCAGAGTAAGGGTTCATCTTGCAGCAGGCCACACAGAGCCAGCTGGGGGCGGGGACCCGATACTACTGAGCCTTCCCTGGACAGTTCAGCCACTGCCCCAGGGGGAAAACAGGAGAGAATTTTAGTCTCATTTTTTAGATGAGGACATCAAGGAGCATGTACAAAACCTGCAGCCCGTCAGCTGGACCCCAAGCCTCCAGCCTTTCCCCAAGCACGCTCTGGCTTAGCACTGGGATCATTTTAGGGGGCACTCTAAAATGCGCTGAATGGCAACCCACTCCAGTATTCTTGCCTGGAGAATCCCAGGGACGGCGGAGCCTGGTGGGCTGCCGTCTATGGGGTCGCACAGAGTCAGACACGACTGAAGCGACTTAGCAGCAGCAGCAGCAGCTAAAATGCTTTGTGCTGTGTTTAGTCACTCATCTGTGTCTGACTCTGAGACCCCATGGACTGCAGCCCACCAGGCTCCTCTATGCATGGGGATTCTCCAGGCAAGAATTCCCTGGAGTGGGTTGCCATTCCCTCCTCCAGGGGAATCTTCCCAACCCAGGGATCAAACCCAGTCTCCCGCATTGCAGGCACATTCTTTACCATCTGAGCCGCCAGGGAAGCCCGTGTGGCAACAACTGTCAGTCAGAAAGTCATTCCCTGCAAGAAGAACTCAGTTTGGTCCAGCGAATCTTGATTCCCTCACAGCCCTTGCTCATTTACTTAACAAAAGAGGACCCAGGCCCAGGCTCAGAGCAACAGCACCAGGCTGGAACTGAACAGATTTTTCTGTTGTTTTATTTTTTAAGATCCTTTCAGTTACCTTGTATTTATGGAGAATAATACTGACTTTCTGTTTACAGTAAACACACGGTTTCCTTTAAAGAGTATCAAGGAAGAAGGAAATTGATTTCAAGAAATCTAAGTTCCCGGTGGTGTAGGTGGGAACCTCAGAATTACACCGCACCTGGAGACTGCATTCCAGAGCTGTATGGCAGGGGAAAGTCACACTACCTCTCTGAGCCGTGGGGCTTCCTCTGAGAGGTGGGATAACAGAGCCAGCACTCGAAGGGCCAAGGCCATTTGGAGAAGAGCAAGCTGGAGGACCCACAGTCATGGTTAACAAGACCTTTCAAAAGCTCTAGCAACTGACACAGTGTGGGGCTGGCACAGGGTAGACAAACAGACCAAGGGAACAGACTAGAAAGTTCCTCTGATTTTGACAAAAGGTGACGTCACAGGGCCTTAGTGAAAGGATGATCTTTTCAACTCATGGTGCTCAGTAGACTAGCTATCCTTCTGGGAAAAGCTTCATTGTGACCCCAACCTCACACCATACAGAAAAGCAATTTCACACAGACTGCAAATCTGACTGAAAGGTAAAACAACAAAGCTTTTTGAAGAAAACATTAGAAAAAGCATATCCACACGGTGAACAAAAAGGAAAGTGCTCAACTTCACTAATCATCAAGGAAATACAAATTAAAAGCACAGTGAGATACCATTATACCCTGATCAGAACGGCCGCAGGAAGAGACAGACACACATACCGACGCTCTCTCCCAAGTCCAGCTCTTCCACACTGGTGGTGAGAGTATCAGCTGGTAAAACCACTTTGCAAAACCGTTTGACCATATTAATTAAGGCTGAACAAATGCATACTTAATCACTCAGTAATTCTACTCATAAGTATACACTGAACAGAAACACATGCACATACCACCAACAACAAAAAAGAAATACAAGAATGTTTTGTGCAGAAGTATTTCTTATAACCAGCCGAAAATTAGAAACAGCTCAAATGCCTATCACCAGAATAAAGGATGAACGTGGTGCTTACTGTAATATAACACACAGTGAAAATGGGCAAATTACTAAGCAATGCTGTGATTCCACTGATGGAAAATTGGAAAGTAGCCCTAAGTCACCTACGGTGAGTATAAAGCAGGATGGTGGCTGCCTTTAGGGGTAGTGACTGGAAGGGGCAAGAGGCAGCTTCTGGGATTCCAGTAACACTGCTCCTTGATCTGGGTGGTGGCCATGTGGAAGGGCCACAGAGCTGTGTGTCTATGACTTATGCATCGTTCTGTAGGTCAGTTGTGATTTAATAAAAATCATAAACAGAAAAAGTCAGCGCAATACCCCGGGAAGAAGGGCTCGATGAATCTAGCGACCCAGATCTCACCAGTTCTGGGTCCCTCGCAGCCCAGCCTGACAGACTGGACATTACATATGTGTAGGGTCCTGCCTGGCACCCAAGATGACCCAGGGGGTATGGAGAAGGGAAAGAGCCCAGGCTAGGTCAGAGTCCTGGCCTCTGGCCTTTTCATGCACAGGCTGTGACCTCCTGTGAGCCTCCTTCTCCATCTCACAGGTCACTTGTGGCTTTGACCCTTGGATTGCTCAACCCTAAGAGAGGACCCAGAAGGTCGGGGTGGCAGCCCCACGCCCCACTGGACACACAACTCCAAAGCTCCCTCTCTGAGAAGGGAGCACCAGCCAGCCAGGCACCATGCTCAGGAGCTGCTCTGGGCCCCGAGGGCAGGCACTGAGCTGAGGCAGAGCTGCGGTGGGGATGCGGGAGGCAGTGGGGGTGCAGGAGGAGACCACAGGCGAGGCTGCCCAGGATCCCAGCCAGAGGTCCTAGAAGGGGATCGGGCTTCATCCAGAGCTGATGGAGAGCTGGGAAGGGAGCTGAGCAGGGGAGGGACTTGAGACCCACCTGCTGCCACAGAGAGAAGGCACTGGGGAAGGACAAGACTGGGGCAGAAAAACCAGAAAGCATGTCAGAGAGCTTGTGTGCTCATGTGTGAATGAGAGCAGACATGTTCCAGAGCTGGCGGGGAGGCAGACCCACCTGTCCTTGGGGACCAGCCAGCTGTGGGAGTGAAAGGGAGGCTGCAAGAGGGCTCGCTGGCGGGGAGGGGGTCCCTCCTCTGGGCCCCCATCCCCACACCCCTCTGTGGCTCAGCAGAACGGGAGTGATCCAGGGCCAGCTGAAGGAGCCAAGGATGCCCAACAGGCTAAGCACACCCACCCTTCCTCAACCTCCCACCACATCCCACTCCAGGACACAGAGCCCCGGCCCCTTTGCCATATGACCAGGGAAGGGCCAAAGAGCTGCACCTTACAGTTCCGGGAACAGTCAATGAATGTTCTCATCTTCACTGGCGTCATCTGGGCGGGTCCTGAGCTCACAGGAGGGGATCAGATCCCCCAGGTAGTCCAGTCCCCAGGAGGAGGGGCACAGGGGACAGACGCAGACCAAGATTAAGCAGGAAACACTGGTCAGGGCACCCAGAAGTCATGCAATAGGGGAGGGAAGGATGGTGGTGTCTCTGGGATGGAAGGCTAGGTGGGGATGGGCAGGGGAGAGGGGCAGGATGCACTCCAGGCAGAGGGAAGGCAGAAGAGCCCCAGGTAACCTAACAGCCAGAAGATGAGGGGCGGGCGGGGCGAGGTGGAAGCAGATCCTCAGAGTGGGGAAAGCTAGTAGGACCGGCTCTGCAGGACATGGGCCTTCACTGGGGAAGCCAAGGGGGCGTGGAGGGGAGATATCGAGCTTCAGATGCTGAAGCAGTAATACGAGCCAGGGAGAGACTCTTGGGAGCCAGGGCGGGGAAGGCCAGCGGCCAGGGAGGGGGCCAGGAGCCCCAGAGCCTGGTGACTGCCTGGCTGTTTGCATGGATTGGGTTTTATCAACTGTTCACGCCCATTTATCCGACAGCCACTCCTGTTTCCCTTCTGCCCCACAAGCCACCATCAACACATCCCTCCGTCCTACTGTGGTTGAACTTGGCCTCCAGGATCGCCTCCCTCTCTTCACCACGGGCCGAGGAACAATGGCAGGGTAGCNGGGGCTGGCCTGGGGCGGGGGCTCGAGCTAGCACTCCCCGGGCGGCCCGCCCCGCCCCGCGGCCTCCGCCCAGCTGGGGACGGGGGCGTGGTTTCCAGCGAGGCTGGAGGGGCAGGATTGATGCGCATGCGAACTGGTGCTGAGCACCGAGGCGACCGGGGCGTGAGGTGGCTGCAGAGTTCCCGCTGGAAAGTAGGAGGGGATTTGCGGGCCCGCGCGGCTCAGCCCGGCCCCGCACCGCTCTGTCGGGCCCGTGTTCTCCCGTCCCTTCCTCCTTACATCTCCAGGAGTCCCCCAGGGCCCAGCCGAGCCTGGCACCGAGGCAGGGGGCTGGGAAAAGAAGGACACGAAGAGGCGAGCACCCATCTCTTCCCCATCTCCATGTCCGTGTTTGTGTGTGGTAGTCACTCAGTCGTGTGCCGCCTCTTTCGACCTCATGGACTGTAGCCGGCTCCTCTGTCCACGTTTTTCTCCAGGCAAGACTGCTGGAATGGGTTGCCATTTCCTCCTCCAGGGGATCTTCCAGACCCAGGGAACCAACCTGGGTCTCCTGCATTGCAGACAGATTTTTTCCCGGTGGGAGCCACCAGGAAAGCCCCTTTTCATGTCCATATCCATCCCCAAAATTTGGGATGGAGGAGCCAGTCCCAGACCCCTGGAGGTGCAAAGAGGGCCCTTGTCAAATGGGAAAAGCTGGAAAGTTCCAGACCCATATCGAGTATTTATTTACTTGTGCAATGATGGGAGGACAGAAGGAGGGGCATATTTCCCAAATAAGATAGAGAAGGTTTGTGAGTGACCAGTCCTGGCACACAATAGGGGCTCTGGGATGGCAGGACAGATGTGTTCATTATGCTCATCGGAGGCCTAGGTCAGCCCACCTCAAAGATGGAGAAGTTCAGACCCACCATCTCTCCCTCCTGTGTCCCCTGCACGCTAAGTCGTTTCAGTAGTGTAGGACTCTATGCGACTCTATGGACTGTAGCCCGCCAGGCTCCTCTGTCCTTGGAAGTCTCCAGGCAAGAATACTGGAATGGGTTGCCATTTCCTTCTCCAGGGGATCTCCCCGACCCAGGGCTAAAACCTGCATCTCTTGCATCTACCTGCATTGGCAGGTGGGTTCTTTACCACTAGCACCACCTGGGAAGCCCAGTGTTCCCAGTCTTGGGTGATGGCATTTACCTCTAAGTCACTCTGACTAACCCAGCCTCTTCATAGCCTCTGTCCCAGGCCTCCCAGACATCCCCCAACTCCCAGGTGTAGCTCCAGTCCTTTACAGTTCAGTTCAGTTCAGTTGCTCAGTCGTGTCCGACTCTTTGCGACCCCGTGAATCACAGCACACCAGGCCTCCCTATCCATC